>CM025655.2:3999620-4013182 GCA_014621495.2 Entosphenus tridentatus
AGGCCTCGGGGGGCATTGAGGCCTCGGGGGGCATTGAGGCCTCGGGGTTGAGGCCCCTGAGGCGTTGAAGCCTCGGGGTTGAGGCCCGCTGGGGCATTGAGGCCGAGCTCCCCCGGTGGCTTTAAAGTCGGAGTTGGAGCTGGGCTGAGGCCGCAGTTGAATCGAGGCAGAGGCCGGAGTTGAATTGGATCCGAAGCAGAGTTTTGGTTCGAGCTGGGAATTGGGTCGAGGTCGAGGCCCATTTGGGGTTGAGGTTGGTACTGATTTTCAGTGGTAGCGAATGCCGAGTTCGGATTTGGGGGGATAGGTTTGGTTCTATTGTTCGTGTCGGGGCGAGTGAGGCTTTTGTTGGCGTTCAAACCAACGTTGATGATTGCGTTTTATCAGGTTTGCGGCTGGCGGTTGCATCAGAGCTGGAGGAGGGTGGTGGGGTGCTCCGTTTGGATTGGTGTCGTAGTGGGGACCCGTATGGTCGGTTACTCCCTAACCCCACACCCACCCCCTCGCCACATTTTCACTCCTTCGGTGCACAACTTGCCGGGTATGGGACCGCGGAGAGAGGAGAATGCGTCGTGCTACGACTCTACCGTGTCACACGGCCAAGTGAAGTAAAAACTCCGGTTAATTGTGATACGTTAATGACGGCAAAGAACAGCACAATAACAGTCAACAGCGTTATCAAACACCCCGTCCACGACAGCTGCATCAATATTTGCGTTGTGGACCTGGCAGAAGAAGCTGCCCGAAGATGGCTGTCTAATTATTAGTACAGTGGCTTGCATTAAATGAAAGATCACATTAATTGATAATAAAAAAAAACTAAATATTTAACTTGATGCTTTTAATAGCCCCAAACACCCACCCCTGTGACAACACGAGGCTGCCTTATAGCCTTTGCCAACCTTTGTATCCTTTCCCATTGGGTGGAACCCCATTGCGACTTCCTGTAAGGTGAAGTTTTTGCATGAGTTACGATGTGGCGTTTTCAAAAAAAGACACGCACCTTCCCGGAGTGCACATTATACTTTATTAAAACGTAAGCTTCTGGCGGGCGTCGATTACGTAATGGTAGGTTAAGCGCCATTGGGTCGGGATTGAGCTGAGCATGGAATGTTTAGCATGGTGGGCTGTGAAGCTTGCTGGCTTTAATTTACGTTGAGCATATCCAATTTGTAATTGTTGCAATTTATACACGCCCTACCTTGCATAAATACACAACTTTAATGTTGGTTGTGCTTACTCTGTGGTGCGGTGGTTGGTGACCAGTAGCACTGAGCTGCAGCTACCTACACTCAAGTATTGTTGGCTTACTAGAGACTGATTTGAAACCAGGAGGTGGGAAACTCTTAAGAACAGACTTTGGGGTTCGGGTGGCGTTAACTTTGCAGCAACTGATGTAGCTATTGGACAGAAGTGATGGTGATGTGAGGTGGCATCATTGGAATTGGCTGTGATGACCTCCTAACCTTATCGGATTGTTTTTCGTGTGCTATGTAAAAAACCTTTTTGTCTGTTTAGCGAGCTCACAGATTGGCATACAACTCTATGTGCCTATACAGGGACGGTTAATAATTATTGAAACTGTATAAAATATTAGCTTTTAATATGAAGTACGAGAAATTACACGTGAATTAAATTCAAAATTATCGGCTGTCCCTGTGTTATCGTCAATGGAAACGTTACATTTGACACGGCAATGTTGTCTAAAGTAGGATATTTTTACAGGATGTACAACGTTTTTTTGTAACTACTCCACCAGCTCCTAAACCATTTCCAGCATTATTTCAGCAAATGGGTAATTGGAAATAGGGTGACCATAGGTTTAATTTTAAAAGACTGTCCCTGTGGCGACTTTTCTTTCTGCCTGACATTACATTTATTAGTTCCCCCCGCCCCCCCCGAGTAATTCGTTGCGTAAGCCGAACTTCTAAACCTATGTATACCGACTTACAACACTGTTATTTGGCTGCCTGAAGGGTAACAAAACCTTACCCATGTTTCCTGATAAATAAACAAATTACACGATTACATTCATCATCAGCAGCCATTGTCAATCCAAGCGGCTGTCCTGATCCTGTGGTGTAGTAATCAACCTCGCAGCTCCACACAAATTTATTTCATCGCGCCATCTCCCGGTACACAGCCTCTAGGATGCATTGCATTCCTCAGATGTGCGCCATGGTCGCAAGATGTTAATAACTACCTCACCTGGAAAACAGGAGGTTGTGGGTTCGTTTCCGACCCTGACGTTTGTATATTTGGAGTTTGCATGTCCTCCCCGTGGTCGCGTGGATTTTTCTCCAGATCTTCCGGTTTTTCACTCCACATTTAGAAACATGCATTTCTATTATTTGGCTGCTGTAAATTTTCACACGATAAGCCACTTTGTTGAGCTATCATTTGTGGCCACGTCGCTTCTGAAAAAGAGTGAAATAGCTCAGTGGGCCTTATCTGGTAAAGTAAAAATAATTGAGTTCTCTACTCCATAATTATTCTTGACCATCGGACTTCATCCCTTCCAGCGATCACCAACATTTATTTTTTAATTTACCAGGTAAAGCCCACATGATTACATTAGTGAGAGAACCTCTTGTCTGCTGCATCACAGAGATGAACATGGGCATTAGCTCCTGGCATTTTTGCCAATAGCGGCGGGGGGTTCATGATGCCGAGTGCAGCACACTGGCCAGATTGGCCAGGCAGGAGAAAAGCTAGAACCTTGTGCGTGCTGCTGTGGCAACGCAGGTTGCCGTGGCCCCAGCTCAAGGGATACTTCATGTACAAGCTGGAGCGTGTACTGGACGACTTCCGTGCCTCGGTACCGGAGGTGCGCGGGCCCCCCAATCGGAACGTCGACTACGTCCCTTACGACGATATGAAGGAGCGCCTGCTCAAGATAGTGGACGGCTTCACGAGGTGTGGCATGGGAATTTGGGACGAGTGCGGGCCAGCTTGCATTCCACCCACCCGCCTTCTGACTTGGAAGCTGAGCTTTGTGCCTGGTGTATTAAGGAGTTTGGGTACAAAAAAACGAATCTACAGGATTTTTTTAATACAAAAACAAACATATTCTTTGGGTCTTTATGTAATTCACCTAGATAGGTTCAAAGAAAATAAAAAAACGACGTTTTGATTACAACACAAGCGATCATCCCCCTGATGACGATCGCTTGTGTTGTGATCGAAACGTCGTAGCTTTTTGTAATTTTTTTGTTATTTTCTTTGAACCTATCTATGTGATTTTACCGAAAGACCCAAAGAATATGAATTCCTGTAGTCACGAAAGCTTTAAGTCGAAAGTTAAAAACAAACATTTTTTTTTCTAAATGCATACCTAGGAAGTGTCCCAGGCTGTCTGTTTGAAGCTTTGTAGAGAAAAAAAAACGCATTTAAAGGTTTCGAGCACTGCAGTCGTGTTACTATAGCGTCACTTCTACACTTCCAAATACCCACTGCATTGTTGACAATAAAGCACTTCCTACTGACTTTAAATGTTTATTTTTCTCAATCAGGAACTCATGTCAGGCAGCCTGTGACGTGCAGCCTTGGTACGTAGTGTATTCAGAGGATAAGAGCCCCCTGTTTTTTTGGGGTCACATTATGTAATTTACTTATCCAGCCTTGTCTCTATTTGACAGCTGCATATGCAGTGGCTGGTTGTATTGTTAAGCAGACAGACCAACTGGAGTGGGCCCTGTCAGCTCGTTGTCAACTGCTGCTGCCTTGTGTTGTGTGCAGCGCACCTTTCACAATACAACGGTTATGTGAACTGCTGATGGAGCCGAAAAAACACTACAAGCGCACGGACAAGTTCATGAGGGGGATAGAGAAGGTAAGGGGGAGGGGTCCCCTTGCTGTGTGTTTGTGTGCACTAAGCTTGGCAACTGACTGGTGGTGCTGCCACTAATTGAGTGTAATTGAGTGTTTGTGGCAAATGGAGGTTGGCCCATGGTTCTCAGCCCGGCCTCGATATTGATCATCCCTCTCGGACTGCTTGCTGTGTTCGCATTCTATTAATCAGTAAAGCTTTAAAATTACAATGTAAGCACAGATGAGGCTTGGCATCTTTCCGGAAAATGTCAATAAAAGCGTTTTTATTATGTACTGTGGTGTATGACATGTACTATTATCTAATTTTTCAGAATGTGTTGGTCGTGAGCAGTGTCTACCCATCGTCGGAGTAAGTGTGCACATATGCGCACACATAAAAAAACCCGTTCATGTTTCGGGACTCGTGTAAAATAATACATTGTTGGCAGGTATTTTTCACTGCTAATCATGGCTGTTTTGTTTTCTTTCCAGGAAATTCAATTTCAGTACAAGCACCCTTAATCGAGTAAATGGAATTTTACCATCTGGTCCCAATACTGCTTACCAAGACAGGTGAGCGATGAGGGCAAATTTGGAGACATTTTGAGGCAAATTTCTACGTAATTTCCGTAGAATCTTGTCGGGCTGCACATTGTCGCGTCGTCTGCAGAGTCCATTTGACGTGTTTGATGTGTGATGGATGTGCGCATCTGCGCCTGCGCGGTTGATCCCCTGCGGCTACAGGTCAAACGTGAATGGCCCGGGAACGCCACGACCTCCCATCAGGTCCCGGTCGCCCTCCCCGGGGTCTTGCCCTTTGCTGCCGTCATCCAACGGGTTTGGTGACGGCGCAGTGCATCACGCGACGGACGAAGAGAGCGCCTCGCAGAGGTACTGTTCTCACCCATCTTAAGTCACGGGTCTACTGTTGCTGCTTCACTCACCTTGTCGGTGGAAAGGAGTTTTCTTTCCAAATTCCGCACGCAGCCGGTTGCATGGCATTTGAATAGTTTGTTGCAGAGCCTTATCTTACATTACATGATACTGTCGGTTTTTTGTGATACAATACTGATTGGGGTTAGCAAGCACAGGTCCCACCAAACGACCTACAAATGATGTTAATCTATCACTGCAAGTACCTTGGTTGCACGAATCGGGTACTAAAGTGGAATATTTTGAATTTGGAAACACTTCTAATTATAGCACATGAGGTTACTTTTGTCCCTGCAAATAGCTCTTGCAGTGACAAAAGTACTTTGTGTGTATTTGCACGCTGATGTATTGCTCGGCAAAGGTATTTGAAAGTTCTGCTTAAACTAAACATAACAATTTTTTACATTACCAGGTAAGGTCCACTGATCTATGTAGCTCTTTATCAGAAACGACCTGGCCATAAATGATAGCTCATTGAAGTGGCTTATCATTTGGAAATTTATAACAGCCAAATACTCTAAATGCATGTTTCTAAATGTGGGAGTGAAAAACCGGAAGACCCGGAGAAAAATACACACGACCATGGAGAAAAATTTGCAATCTCCAAATATACAGACATCAGGGTCGAGATCGAACTCATGATCTTCTGTATACTCTGTGTGGCAGTTTTCTTGCCACCGTGGCACCCTGCTTATCTGTCGGTAAGAAAAAAGCTTCAACACCTCTGGTCTAACCCGAGGCCCGTGTGTTGCACCAGTTCCCCTCCGCCCAGCGAGAGCAACCCGCTGAAAACCAAGCACGGGGCGCAGGACCAGCTGGAGGAGGGCACGAGCGACGACCCCCAGGCCAAGCGGCTCCGGTTTGATGATGAGGACGAGGAGGAGGAGGAAGATGAGGATCAGCAGTCTGCGGATGAAGAGGAGGAAGAGGAGGCCGAGGAGAGGGGGGGCCGTGGGTCATCAGCTCGCTCCCCGGAGGCCACGTCCGGCAACGCGAGGTCGCCGCATGGCTTCGAACAGCGCCCGGTATCCGACATCACAGAGGAGCAAAGCTGTTCGGGCAGTGCAGGTGAGGAATAGTGTCGGCTAGCATCTGACGGAGATACAGTTTGCTGCACTACCCTCTGTTGATGTGCGTTGTCGTTACCCATCCAAGCACCATCCAGGCTAAAATCTACGTAGCTTAAAACAATCTGAATAGATCGGGTGCATATTCTGGGTAATTTTTGTCATAGGTCCTTCAAGTCAGCGTTCACCGCGTAAATTTGAAACGATGTCTCATGCTTGCGTCCTCACCCTTGTAGATACTGGCGCTACGGAACATTGCAGCGAGGTGGAGTCCGTGCCCAGTTCGGTCAGTTCCGAACCGAAGGTGACTGGGGAGGAGCAGGAGGACGAAGAAGAGGAGGAGGCTGTGCACGACATGGACCAGTCGGATTGTGGGGGTGGGGTGGGTGGACCCGAGACTGCCGACAGCGAGGCAGGAGCGGTGGTGGCGGCGGCGGCGGCGGCAACGGAGGCAGCCGGTGGGAGTGGCGGCGAAGCGGCCGTGAGCAGCTCGGGCCTCGCCGGAGGTGCCGACTCTAACTCGAGCGACGGCAGCGGTTGCGGCGGAAGCAGTTCGGTGTCGTCTTCGGCCGAGCCCTCCGAGGACACCGAGCAACCGATGGACCAAGACTGACCTCTCCTGCACACCCCCCCCCTTTCCTACTCTCCGTTTGCCCTGTGTGTGTGCGACCCCGACCCCTACCGTGTGTGCACAGCGTTACCTCCCCTCGTCCCAAAAACCGCCTCCGATCCATGCCCCCCCCCCCGATCCCCCCCCAATCTCCCCCTCCCCCCCTGCAGTGCCTGCCGGTCAGTGATCAGCCAGGCACGAACTAAAGCAGTATTCTTATTTTGAGCGGGAGCACGATTTAAAGCGCTGCCTTGAAAATGGGTCTGCGTCTCTTCTCAACCCGGCTTCTCTTGGTGAAGGTATGGTGTTGTGTTCTCTTGTTGTGAGTCGATGGTCTTTGGGTTGGTTAGCGCTGTGTTTGTGCGTCCTATCTCGTTTGTTTCTTATTGGCTACCAGCAGTTTATTTTAAGTGTTTTTTTAAATTAAACGATTTTTTTTTCTCGTCACACATCAGAGTTTCTTTCCAGCTACAGAAGTGGTTGGGACTGAATGGGGAAAAAAAGTGTCAATCGATCTTTGGAACTGCTTAAGCAAATTGCAAACGAAATAATAAGTAACATCGCACTTCAACCACCCGAGGTTGTAATTGGTTGGATATAAATAAATTGGCTACCATTCGGCAAACCAGTGGTAGGAAGGAATGTTGCTCTCACTTGGGTCAGCATTATGGAACCGTAAAACAAACAAAAAACATTGCTGTGGGAAAGAATGGGATGGCAAACATTTTAGCAGAGGCGCACTGTTCAGCAAAAACACTCATGTTTTCTTTCCTGGCATCGGTTAAATTCCCGTGTGGATTATTTGGAGCTGATTGACACTGTGTTGTGTTTTGTGTGTGTGTGGGCCGGCAGAGTGAGACGCGGATGTGTGTTTTTATGGGTTTTGATTGATCATTTTAAAATTTCCAAGTTGTCACAAGATTATACCTGAATACAGCTCTTTGTACTGTGGAAGCAACGCCTATTTTCAGGTATTTCTACTGTTGTACGCACTGAACGTTCCTTGAATTTGTAAAAACGGCAAGCTGGGGTTTGTGTAAGTTTGTACATCATTCTCTCCTTACTGTTTTTAAACAGTTATGCGAGGCCGATTCCCCCCCTTCCTCCCCTGTGCTGTTTAATTGTCATGTTGCTGTTTAGATAGGTAACTTTTGAGAGAGAAAAAATGTTGCTTAATTTATTTTTTTTAAACAGTTTCCACAGCAAATTACAGGAGTGAAAGTTTTGAAGATTACTTTTTTCCATAAACAGTACCTACATTCTCTCACACACACACACATTTACATACACACATAGGCTAGAAAACATTCCGTTAGAGAAACTCCACATGTGGACTTATGGTGCATAAATACACTCGTAGCTGCAGTGAAATTGATTGAATCTTGTCTCGTTGAGGTTACTGAAAAAAATATATACCACCCGTTCGAATTTTTTGTGTAAAATGCAACGGTAATTCCTCCACCAAATGTTGTCTCTGAGGAGAGGCTATGACGTGGAAGCCAGCGGCTTTGGAATGTTGAAATGGCTACATTGCACACACGCACACACTGGTGTGTCCCGTAGGCTGGTGGTTTGCTGTACCCGTGAGTGTACACCAAGGCCTCCTGTTTAGAATCGCTGTCGTTCTCAAGTTTGAGTTGCAGTACTGCATGCAGTTTGGTGCACACGGCATGCGTAATATGCAAAAGTGAGCTTTATCGACCTGAGTTGGCACTTACCTCGCTGGTGCGACCACAGGCCGACTGTTTTTAATATCGATAGGTGACTTCCTAGGTTTGCTAAGCATTAGGATTTGTTCGGGAGATCCAAGTGTACAAGCTTTAGACGCGATATCTGTTGGCTCGAGCAGTTGAGAGACTATTGAAACCGTTTAACAATTTTAACAAATCTAATTTTATAACGAAGGCAAACTTTGTTTTTGGTGGTGCATCTTCAGGAGCCCAATCATATCCCAGTTGCGTGATTCTTGTTGAGTATCTGTCAGAGTGCTTTCCTACCATCTTGATAATTTATTTGTTTTGTCCTTGGGCTTGACTAATCTGTGAATGTGGCACCCTCAGCAGACGGCTGAAAAGCATAGCCATTCATTTGTAGCCCATTTATGAAGAGTTGACATTTTTTAAAGGCTAAAATATCTCCTAAGGTCCCTTTAAAGCTTTCTTTGTGTGTGTTTTGCATTTTTAATACTACTATTGCTTTCCTCTCTTGGCACGGCGACGTTTTTGGCCACGGCGAGCGAGAGTAGGGCGGTGGCGCGGCGTTTAGCGTGGCCTCTGCTGTCCGGTGTTTTCTCGTTCGTAGTAATTTGTTGAGTTTGACCGCAGCCACGTGTTTGTCCATTCGTCATGTCTGGCTATTAGGACCCCCCCCCCCCCCCCCTGGGCGGCCACCTCTAGTGAACATAATATAATACCTTTTTTTGATATGGTGAGTAGGTTTATAAACACACCCCTGTAGAAGCTCCTCTAGAGTTTTTTTGTAGGTTGAATGTTTATGATTGCGTTAAATGTTATCTATAATTTCCCTCCCCTCCCCCCTTTTTAACAAAAAAAATGTTTCTCGTGAAAGCAACTTCTGTACAAAAATCTGTTTTGTGTGAGCTGACAGGCTCTGGCTTACAGTACATTTACGTAATGAAGCAATAAAATGGATGTTTGCCGATCACTTGTTTTCCACGGCGTGACATTTCATCTGTAGAATTGTATTTGTTATTTTAAGACGTGGGAGGTGGTGGTTGAGGGGTGTGGGGATTCAGGAAAAGCTTCCTGAAATAAATAGGAATTAAAAAAAAATTCATATAGCGCCTTTCATCAGAAGATCACAAAGCACTGTCACATCTGAAATCGTGGACGCTCCACACGAAGCAAAATCGGGAAAACAAAGTACTGTATGAAACACTCAACTTCGATAAACAACTTTTTGCACATGCCTAAGTTAAAGTCGGAACGATCTCCGAACCCGAAGAATGGTGCATCTCCACTCGTTACTTGCGTGTAAATGTCGCCCCTTAATATCTTGCGGAAGAATGTCACTCCTCGCACGTGCCAGGCAAAACGCGAACGGTGTGAACAAGGGTTGACCAACAGAAACATGCGTGCTCCATTGCAATGCTCAGTCCTGTCTGGATGTGTGCTAAAGTAATGTTTCTCGGCCGGTCTTGTAGAGAGGAGTAATTATCAACAATGGGGGGGGGGGGGGGAAATGCGAGTCGTCTCCTTTTTTGAGAATTTATGGTGTCAATCTTAATTTGGAGCTTTCGTGAGTAATTGATTGTGTGTTTGGGTTCAGGTTTTGCTGGTACCAGCAACCAGGAGGGTCCTTTTTGTACAAATGGTTTATTTTTGTTTGATATGTTATGGCGTAAAAGTCACGACAACACGACGGAAAACGCTGTACATTGCTAACGCCGCTCGGGTTATTGTACAAAACGTCCTATGCGCACGGGTGGTGTTGGTGGGATGACGCGCCCCTCGATGTATACGTCAGCGTCCACGTGCTCACGGTTTGGTGCACTCGGCATGCATGCATCTTGTGTTCACATTCGCCCATCCATGCGCGCATTTTTTCATCATCTGTGTACCCTTGGCAAATACGTTATATTCGTGTAAACCTTTTAACACTTTCTGGTGGCTTAATGTATTTGATCTTTGACTAAATTACCTGGAAAGTGCTCCGTCTTATCAGATATTGGAAGCTAAGCCGGATAGGGCCTGGATGGGCGGGCAACTGCTTCTGCACAAAAGGTTTTTTGGACTATGAACGTGGTGGACAGCAGAGGGCGGCAGTGCGGCTAAATTCGATGTTTCTACGTCTTTGCTCCCACGCCTGTGCTCCCTGCGTTTACCACGCCGCACCGATCAGCGTGGTGATGTATGGTGAAATGACCTCCACGACCCGCACAGAGTGGGGGGTAGATTGACAAAAGGGCTGTTCGTGTACCAATGCGTACCTAAAAGTAACATCAGGTGACTTTAAATGATACTGGGGTTAAAATGGTGACAATTTTGAAAGCGTTACTCTAAATATTCCAACTGATATGCAAATATTAGTTTGTTGCTAGTCCCCCAAGTTTAGCTACAATGTTTGTTATCGGGCAATCAATCGCTTGTCAATGTCCTGCTGTCAGATGCTGTGTTGTGAATTGAAACGAGATTTGCCAAAAATATAATTGGAAAGGATTTGCCGGCGATTCACCAGAACACTGCATGTAGAACCATTACTTTTTTATAGGACAAGATTTACAAAATAAATTTTGGATTGTTTCGGTTGGAATTCATAATGTGTGTTGTTTGCAAGACGTTACCATGCTTAAACGGAAGTTAATTTGTCAGCAAGTTGGGTAAATGCTAGAAGGACAAATACAAACCATTAAAAAAGCAAAACTTTTTCCATGCCAATTTATACCATTATATACAACAGTGGGCAAATACTTATTTTCGGTTGCGAAATGTTTCCCGTAACATTTAAAACACAAACATCGTCCGTTTCCTAAAGTTACAACACTGCTCGGGTAAGTTTCATGTACAGAACATTTCTAAATGCATTTAGTCATAGCACATCTCAAAAATTACAAATAACAAAGTTAGACTTACAAAGGTGAATATCTCTTAAGCCATGGGTCACAATATTGTTTCTTCCAAGTTGCTTCACAGAAACGTTTGCTTTTGTTAAGCTAACGGTTATATTTTTTTATCTGTACATTTATGCAGCATTGGACAAGTTCAAATCTATATGCGTTAATAAACGTCAGGCTTTGCTTATCTTTAAAGTGGTCAAAGTGCAGAAGAGGATAAACTTTTGGCCGTCTTTAATGTGACATTAACATTTTACATTACAACTGGCGTGGACGGCAGAGATTGTCATCCACTACAAAATGATACTCCAGCGGGGGCGGGGGGGGAAATGTGTTTACGTTCACGTTAAGTGAAAAGAGGTTGGGGGGGGGGGGCTACTGCGAGAGTTTCTGTGTTGTGATGCGATGGCGAGCCAGTGGCAGCCTCAGCCCAGAAGAAATGCCACGAGGACTGCTGCCAGAACCACCATCGCGGACGCGTGACCCAAGGGGTTGTGGCCACCACTTGAACCTGTGTGCCAAGGAGTCCAAAGGTCAGCCAAAGGTCAGGGCAAAGACGCGTCTCTGGAACGGGCAGACAGTCACGTTTTACAGGTTCGGGTACACTTTACAAATCCACGTTTTTCAAGATGCGAGTTCTAATTTGGTATCGATCGAAAGCTTGGAGATGTGCAAACAAATTCTCATCTCCTTTACCTCGTCGAGTTAATGGCGAAAAGCGAATTCTTATGTGGACTACAACATTAAAAACCTCGAGTGCCTTTGTGCATTACAAAAGCAAATGTTTCTTTGGTGGCCGTGAGGACCAACCACATTAGCCTAGGAACGTGTCACGAGCAACGGCTGGCCCTGGAAGGAGAGACCATCAGGGGCCCTGGTGGCTGAGGTAAGAATAATGAATGAGGGAGGAATGAGAGAAATTTTATCTTAAATAATTACAAAATAATATAACAATTCTGCTTATGTACTGTGAAAATCAACACAATCGAAAGCACTTGTGTACATCGAAAAATCTAAAGTTTTGCTGCTAATTTCCAGAACGCAGTGCAAATGCAAAGAAATTAGTGCGTAAATGAGGGAATAGATATAGTAAATAGATGTAGTGAATGCCAAATGAGTACCTGATTGATTGAGGGAGGAATTAATAAATGACTTAGTAAGAATGAGGAAAATGCATGCGGGAATGAGTTTGTGAATATAATGATGACGTGGAAAGTCCGGGAAGAATGAGAACGCATGAGAGGGATGAGGAATTGGGTGAGAATAAAAGTTGAATGAATGGACTGAGTGACGGATGAGTAAATGGAGGAATTTGGGAGTAATAACTGACCAAGTGACGGCAGTTTGGTGGTGTGAGGTTTTGTGTGAAATGGTTTCGTATTTACATCATGGGATCTCATTTTGCCAGTACCAGAATATGATAATAGGTTCCCTCTTTTATTTATGGCAACAAAAACAGGTGTTAAGATGTTAAAACGCCAAACTGAAACCTTTTACGAGGAATCATGTCTGCATTAACCACTGCTTGTCAGAATGCAAACAAAAAACACTGATAATATATGCATTGTCCTTGAAACTGATTGGTCCACACTAGAGACAGCTTTCTTTTGAGCCTCCTCTCAAACGGTGTTAGACCAGAGGATGCCTGTTTTTGTTGCCAGAAAAAAGGGGAACAACCTATGATCATATTTTGGTGTAGTATTGTAGAGTGGTGATGTATTGTACTGTCACGGTGCAATATGTATGTGGGCGTGGTGAGTGTACGATGACGCAGGTGAGGTGTGGGTGATGTCTGCTGGGTTTCAGCAGAGCAGTGTGGTGAGTGTCCCAAGTGGTGAGGTGTCTGGTGAGGGCCGGTGGTTGACTGGTGAGTTCTGGTGTCGGGGGAGTGGTGAGACATCTGATGAGTGAGAGGGTCTTCCAGTGGAGTCAATGGTGGAAGAACCGGTAAGGGGAGAAGGGGACAGTCCATGGGGATGATAACCCCGTGCATGGGACGAGCTGCTCTAGTGTTTTGTGTAGTGTCTGAATGCAGTGCGCGAATTAAAAAGGGAAGAAACAACCAAGACTCGCACTGAGCTCTTATCTTGTAGCTTATACAACCAGGCTGCGTCCTGACATGACGTTGGAAACCATTTTTTTTTAAACAATAAATTTACATTTACGTTTAGGCGCTCCGCCGAAGCTATGTAATAAAGTTGGTGTGGCGTAATTGTTTTGTGATTTACCGTCAATCAGTTGGTGTCACGAGAGGGTGCTATTGCGGAGTTTTTTGTAGTTAAAGTTACTAACCAATGTGGGCCTGCGAGTGAGTGAAAGGACAAAGCGCTGCGCTGGCAGCACGAAGATCCTGGGTTCGAATGTCGGCAGGTACCCGCGATTACAGCGGGGCTTCAGGTGGAGCGAGTTAATGGGCTCGGCCTGGTCACCACTGACCACGTGATTTCCCCCCCACCACCACCACATTACATAACATTTTAAAAACAAATTAATTTGACAATTTCGAATCTTTTTCTTGGTTCTTTCGGTAAAGTCACGTAGAAGGGAAGTAATAAAATAATAAAAATAA
>CM025655.2:4055434-4076054 GCA_014621495.2 Entosphenus tridentatus
AAAAAAAACCCACGACGTTTCGATCGCAACACAAGCGGTCTTCATCAGGTTGATCTGGCGGATGAAGACCGCTTGTGTTGCGGTCGAAACGTCGTGGGGTTTTTGCTTAAATAAAAAAAAAATTGTTTTCTATTTACGTGACTTTACCGAAAGAACCAAGAATATGCAGCGAGCAACTTTCGGGTGCTGACTTCGTTGCCACAGTTGTCCCTTGCGGAGTTTTTTGTTGTTCGCGCTCCGCAAAGGACTGATGACGAGCGGTACGCAATCCCAACCCCCTTTGTCTCTCCTTGCCTGGCGCCAACACGATCTGTCGCGTGCGCGCTCTGGAAGTCCGGCGTTCATTCACCGCGCTTTCTCAGGGCGCGATGGGGAGGCCATCTGGAAACGGGGGAGGCATTGATTTTACGCGACGAAAATTGAGGGGTTTCGTTTGACTGCGTTTCACTGCACCGTGGTGGAATTAGTATTCTGTGCCGGGCCTTTGGTTTAATTAAGGTGGATGGTTTGCTGGTATTATTATCGTTGTTATATTTCGGGCCACAGAATTGTTCCCATCCTCGAGCAGCACCGCGGTGGGATGACTGGAGTTATTTGAACTGCGCATGCTGTCTTTGTATGTACCTTGAACTTCTTCTCCACCGTACGTAGCCAACCGTGCTAACCGGTGGTGCGGGGGAAGGACAACAACACTAAACACAAAACGCAGTTCCGAGGAAATGAGTTTTCAATTCAGATTCAAAAGTGCACAGCTCCAGTGGCTTCCTAATATCCGAAGGAAGAACGTTCCAGACGGACGCAGAAGCGCATCTGAAAGCGCGCGATGCAGTGACCGTCTTTGATGTTTGCGGCTGCTGTGCTATGTGGCTGGATCTCGGTCGTGTTTTGTGGTTGTGTCGCAGTGTCGTTGTTGGGCGCGATGTCCGATGTTTCACTCCACGTGCTGCTGGGAGCGTCTTCGACAACACGTGGTACACTCTACTGAATCAGTCTGTTACATCGATGGTTTCACATTAGCAAAGTACTTAAGGCAACACATAATTTTTTTTTTAACAAAAAGTCAAAGAGAGTCCCCGCTAAAATGAGCATTGGGGCATTTATGCTCATCTCCAGAAGTTGCAATTCCACATTCCCCTGACGGGGGCGAGTTTATCCATAGACAATGTTGACATCTCTGGAACATTCTGAGTGAGCCCAGAGGGATTGTGTGCCGAGTCTACCACCCTCCCCCGCTCCCCAAACCAGATTTTAAAGTCGCTACTTTCCGATTGTGAGCCGCTCGCTCTTATCGCTCGACCAACCACGCGGCCGGATGTGTTTTTTTTCTCTTCTCTCTCTAACCATTAATAAACAGCGGTTAGAGAAAAAATATATATAAATACCGAACATGCGTTTAAAAGGATCTGAATATTAAAAATGCAACGGCGTAAATCGATGGGGTGCATTTTTCATTTAAGAGGCAGAGTGAACGAGGCGGTCGAGACGTCTGTCCCGACGGCTGCGCGGGGCTCCACCACAGTCCTTGGAAACCTTCGTCTCTCGCTCGTCGTACATGTATATTTATTTATATATATGTGTGGTTTTTTTTAAAAATAATCAGCTATCAAGGCCCACTTTACATTGATTGCAACTTTCCAAAGACCCATTTTCAACAATTTCGCTGGCACTCGAGGCATCGCCGGCAATCGCTCTCCGCAGGCAGCCCCTGACAATTTGCAATCAGGCGACAAAAGTGTGGCGGGCCCTAACGAGCATCACGGAGTTGACCTAAACCATCCACCCCCACCCCCCCTCCCACAATTTGTGGAGATTGGTGGCCACCTAACAGCCGGTCAATTGCCTGAGCCCGAGGCGAGGGAAGGGGTGCTCACAGGTGGCTGAACTTTGTGGTGGGAAAGTGGCTTCCCAGGGCGTCAAGACTCGTCGTGTAGGTGCGCCAAGCAACACAAAACCCAACAACCACGCTTCAAGGGAGCGCGCCGTCACGCGAAGGCTGCGTGTTGTGAACGACGGGAGAACTGAGATGGATGGACCAGTGGGGGGGGGGGGTCCTTATTCGTCGGGAGGGGGAGTGGGCAGGGGGAGTGGAGAGGGAGGGTGGGCGAACGAGTGCTCCGGGCGGTGTGCCGTCAAGTGAGACGAGCTGGCGGGTGAGCGAGTGAGCCTGCGAGTGTGGGTGGCTGCACAAACGGGTGAGCAAGCGGTAGGAGAGTGAATGGGCGAGTGGGGCAGGCGGGCGAGTGAGCGAGGGGGTGGGCGGGTGAGCGAGCGGGTGAGTGAGCGGGCTAGCGAGTGAGTGAGCGAGCGGATGAGTGAGTGAGTGGGCGAGTGAGCGAGTGAGTGAGCAGGCTAGCGAGCGGTTGAGTGAGCGGGTGAGTGAGCGGGTGAGTGAGCAAGCGGGTGAGTGAGTGGGCTAGCGAGTGAGTGAGTGAGCGAGCCGGTGAGTGAGTGAGTGAGCGAGCGGGTGAGTGAGCGAGCGGGTGAGTGAGCAGGCTAGCGAGCGGTTGAGTGAGCGGGTGAGTGAGCGGGTGAGTGAGCGAGCGGATGAGTGAGCAGGCTAGCGAGCGAGCGAGCTAGCGGGTGAGCAAGCGGGCTAGCGAGCGAGCGAGCGAGCTAGCGAGCGAGCGAGTGAGCTAGCGAGTGAGTGAGCGAGTGAGTGAGCGAGCCAGCGAGGGTGACTCACACTGCGGGAGCACGAGGGCGGTGCGGCTGCGCACGGCGCCGTGGCGGTTGGCGGCCAGGCAGCTGTAGGCCGTGGCGGTGCGCCCCTTCCTGCGCGTGGCCACCACCAAGGTGCCCGCTGCCTGCACAGAGTGGCGGCCGTCGGTCAGCTCCACCTCGGAGCCGTTGGAGAACCACCTGGAGGTGGAGACAGCGAGGGGAGAGGCAGGGGGAGTGTGAAGGTCCGGCTTTCAGATGGGAGTAAAACCAGCCCCCATAACGTGACCTAGTTTAAAGTGTGGTGGGGGGGCACCACAATTTAAAGGTGCGGGGGGGGGGGGTGCAGGATGGCACAGACCGTGTTAGACAAACAACGTAATTATGCTGCAATCTGCGTGTGTGTCTATCGTGCATTCGGCTTTCACCCGCCGTGAGTGCGCGAGGAACGGCTTAGAACGCCCATCGCTTAATTGTGCCATTGTCGCGTTCTGTTCCGCTCCCTCCCAAGCATCGCAGGCTGTAAGTGTCCATCACCTTCACCACGAAAGACACCCGCAGCGGAGCACTCATTGCGTGTGAGCAGTCATTACGTAATGGTCTCTGTCCCAGTCGCCAATGGAAACCCATCACATTTTCAACCGATGAGAGCCTGTAAAAATTAACCCGTAAAAACAAAGTTTTTCACTATAAATCCTTTATATGCGTGGCGGCTGGAGTCCTCTCGTCCTCTGGCTTGAGATGGCTGCCACCTATGGGTCAGATGATTGCAGCGCAAGCATTAAGCAATTGGTAATTAAATAGAATATTTTTGTCCTAAAAAGTGTAACATTTTGGAAAAAAAATTTCACGAACATTAATTGTCACGCACAACGAGTCTGTGTGGAAAATGTCAGCTCGATTTAATCACGGGAAGTGGATTAAAAAACGACCGAAAGATTTGCACGGTCGTAAGCAAGCAAGCAAGCGCGCAAGTGAACTTAATATAAAGGATTTAAAAAAAAGAACCTACCACATTAAATTTGTCTATGCAATTTCATTTGTTTAAAGTCTACCTCTGAGATATTACACTCTTTGGTTTTTTCAGTAAAGTCACGTAGGTAAAAAATAAAATGAAATAAATGAAAACAACTAAATTAAATCATAACGTTTCGGAGCAAGTGACTTTGGCTGTGACGGTTCCACCTGAAGACGGAAGCTTGTGTTGCCTCCGAAACGTCGTCATTTAATTTAGTTGTTTTCATTTATTTTATTTTTTACCTACGTGACTTTACCGAAAAAAACAAAGAGTATAAATCCTTGCAGTCACGAAAGCTTCAAATCTAGAACTCTGAGATATTAACAAGATCGTTGGACCGTCATACGACAAACGTGACCCTCGCTGGTTGGATCAGAGGTCACTTTAAGAGATCTCAGAAGTAGTTTTGTGATATCAATTTCCTCTAGCACGTGGCGGTGGTGGAGGGGCCACACTGGTCGTCGGGGGGATTCTGCATTCATTATCTTTTTAATGACACGGCACCGAAAGCGAGCGCAAATTGGGAAATAATTGGAGGAAAGGATGAAATATAAACATGTACTTTGCAATAAGCTCAGCCTGCAGTCACAGAATGGCATTCAAGGCCCACATTTGAACTCCGGCCAAGATATGCATAACTGTGCCCCGCACTTAGGAAATAACGGACACAAATCCCGTTTATGAGCACTCTGCTTAATCCCATTTCTGCTTAAATATAAACAGGCGACGGTGGATTTAAATTAATCCGCCGAAAAATATTGGCGAAGGGGCTGAAACCGCACAAGAGTTTGCGAATTTCCATGAAAACCCGTGGCAGCAGGTGATGGTGGTTCAGGGCTTTTTCATCGCCAGAGGCAGTCTCGAGAGAGAAAGGGAGGGAGGACCGCTCTACGCCGCCACATGTATGTGTGTGTGTGCGTGTGTATGTCTGCCGTCAAGGGAGTGGTGGCGCAGTGGTTATCACAGTGTGTTAAACATGCGGTGTGACCCGAGTCGCATTTCCGCTCACGGCCAGCGTCGGTGACGAATATCTGCATCAGTCCCTGGGTCTCCCCTAGGTCGACTCAGTTTAAAATCAGTACCTCGTGCGATGTGTAGATATCGCCGAGACAAATGCGGCCGGGCATGGTGCTGGCCGCCCACCCTCTCGTGTGCCCTGCTGGTCTTCATAGGTGCTCGCTAACAGCACTTGCCCCAACAGTCTGTTCCTGCTATATGGGAGATCTTTGTCTTTGTGTCTGTCTGCCATGTGGGGAGCGGTGGTGCAGTGGTTAGCGTAGCGCGTTACGAATCCAGTAACCTGAGTTCCATTCCCGCTCACGGCCAAAATCGGTGACTAATATCTGGACCGGTTCTTGGTCTCCCCTAGGTTGACTCAACCTTAAATGACTACCGAATGCGATGTACAAATATCTGTATTAGGGAGACAAAGACAGCCGGGCGCGGTTCGGGCCACACCACCTTCTCGTGGATCGTGATGGCCTTATGAGGTGCTCGCTACGGCACTGGCCCCAACAGTCTGTTAAAGGCGATGAATGAGATCTTTGTCTTTTGCTTTGTCTGCCAAACCTGATCGACCCAGATTTGCAGCAGGGATATATTTTAGCTCAGCGTGAGTCTCTGTGGGTCTATGAGGCACCAGCGGCTCAGTGTGAGTCTCTGTGAGTCTAAGAGGCATCTGCGGCTCAGTGTGAGTCTCTGTGGGTCTAAGAGTCACCTGTGGCTCAGTGTGAGTCTCTGTGGGTCTAAGAGTCACCTGTGGCTCAGTGTGAGTCTCTGTGGGTCTAAGAGTCACCTGTGACTCAGTGTGAGTCTCTGTGGGTCTAAGAGTCACCTGTGGCTCAGTGTGAGTCTCTGTGTGTCTAAGAGTCACCTGTGACTCAGTGTGAGTCTCTGTGGGTCTAAGAGTCACCTGTGGCTCAGTGTGAGTCTCTGTGTGTCTAAGAGTCACCTGTGGCTCAGTGTGAGCTTCCGTGAGTCTAAGAGGCACCTGCGGCTCAGTGTGAGTCTCCGTGGGTGTGCCAGGCAGCACCTGTATGTGGGCGGCGGGGTCCCGCTCGCGTTGCACCGCAGGGCGACGTGCCGGTTGCCACCCCCCTCCAGCTGGTGCAGGACGTCCTCCGGCTCCTCCACAAACACGGGGCCCTGTCCTGCTGTGATCGCCACGGAGCCTGCGTAGCGCGGAAGCGCAAGAGGAGCCGTCGGTCAAGACGACGACTCTATACGATCCAACCCGCGCGTCGTTCCATCTCCATTTGTTATTCTCGGTGCAATCGCTAACATTGCGTCTCGACGCTTTAACGCGTACTGTACTTGTGTGTTCCCTTTTGTCTACGGCCACGTTTCTCGATCCGTGCGTGTGAGTCGTCTGCAATGTTCAGCGATGGTCAACGTCGTAGGCACGCTTCGTGAATGCTCCAGAGCAGTGGTTCTTCTTAAACAGGGGTGGACGTTGTCTCCTTTGGGGTGCGAGATGCCCTTTCTGGAGAGTGTGATACAATGCCAGATTTTTTTTATATAATGTAAATTGTCGCAACGCAAATTAAGCACGACAACGCAAGTACATGTTATTTGGGTCTTTCGGTAAAGTCACGTAGGTTCAAAGAAAATAACAAAAAACTACGACGTTTCGATCGCAACACAAGCGGTCGTCATCAGGAAAAGGGGTTTACTTCTAAAGGCAAACTGTTTATAAAGGTTTAAAATGGGCATAGCCCAAATGTATATTTACACGATTTAACCCCAAACAAAACCTGTATTGTGGATGATATTGCTCGCGAAAGCCTCCTCCTACGTGTTACACATTGGGCAAGGAGTCGGAAAACCTGCGGCTCTTTTAAGCACTGCTTCGTCACCAATGGCGGAGCAAGGATTTTCAGGTAGGGGGGGCAACCCATCCAGCAATGAACAATGCTAGGAGTTGTTAGTAAGTAAGGACTTGTCCCTTGCTTTTTATTCGACGACGCGTGTGCGGTGATGGCGCAGCCAGCGATCGAGGGTCGAATTCGAACCGTGTGTGATCGGCGTCGCGCTCGCTAAAGGTGTTTGCCTTCAGGGAAGTCGTGTGCTGTATACGCAACTGCGCACAATTCTGTGAGTCACTTATAACTGATTTGCCGTTACTTATTGCCAATTATGGACTCAGACTATTGTCCTATCATCTCATAGAGTCCCTGGCACGTAATAATATACTACACAGTGGCAGTGAGGGTCGCAAAATGCCGATTTATTACTAATAAACCCCAATGATCCGATCGAAATGAGGGATTTCGATCGGATCATTGGGGGGGAACGTGCCATCCCACCCCCCACTGGCTCCGCCAGTGTTCGTCACGTTGTTTATTTAGTTCCACCGTCTCGTTTTCACCACACCGTGCATTGCGGCTCTTGACATATTGAGGTTTTTTGTTGTTGCGAATTCGAAAAAAATGTCTCCGCTTCTTGTTTTGGTTTGCCGACCTCTGCTCCAGAGGCATGCGCGCGAAACTCCGGAGGTGAGGCTGTAGATTAGCACGTAGTGAAGATGCCTGCTATAGCATATGGCAAGCACAGTACGTGTATGTGTTAATTACGCATCCAGTTTGTGAGCCATGTGATTATTATTATAGCTGGTTGAGTCCATTGCGGGCCTAGTGGAACGATGTACGTTCTTAGCGCTGTGTGGTCGGGGTGGTAGTTATCGTTAAAGTCCCGCTTGTTTAATACAGAGCGACCAGTCCCACTCTGCTTGAACGTCAACTGATACGAACGTGTATTTAAATACAACAAGCATTTTCTCATTTGCCTCGGCAAAATTGCCAAGCGATATTTGAGGTTCGTGGCGGATTCTAAACTCAAAGGCCGGCGTAAGGTGAAAAACATTGACATTTACTGTGCGTGCAAATACAATAAACTGACAATTAATTACCCAGGAAAGCCACTCAATACTCTCTCTTCAGGATGGTGCTGCTACATTAGGATGTTTGGCTAATGCCGTTAAGAACTACAACAACAACAATAATAATAATAATAAACACGATTCATAACGCGCACATATATCGCGGATCGGATGCCATGTTCAATGGAGAATGACAGCTTGGACAGGTGAGACTGTGAATGGGTGAGAGAGTGAACGGGTGAGAATCCTCAGCCTGGTGAGAAGCTGAATCGGTGACAGCTTAAATGAGTGAGAGACTGAATGGGTGAGGGGCCTTGAGCTGATCTTTGAAGGGGTATTTGCTTTGCGGGGACAAACCAGAAAACCTGGAGAAAACCCACCCACGCGTACATCCGACTGGGTGACACTCAACACTGCCATCTACTGGTCACACCTTGTAGTACCACGCCTATAACACCTGTCAAGCTCTGGCGGTGGTGGTCACCCATGCGATTACTAACCAGGCTCAACTCTCTGCTCAACTCTCTGAGATCGCAACATTCAGAAGATGTGCCCAGCAAAAAAAAAAAGCCTGAATCAATACAACTCGCAAAAAGAGCTGGAAATGACTCATGCATCGTTACGCAATAATCAATGCGTAATCACGTAACTGTTTAACAAGTAGAATAAACATTTTGGATGTGGAGACGTGAATAGACTGAGCAGTTATCGGCGAGCGCCTATAATGTCACACACGCAATTTTCATTTCGTGCCGTTTGGGCGTTTGCAAGTCAGGCCGAAGGGCCATGGCTTCTGTGTGTGTGCTAAATTTCCAATAATGGGAAACGTTATTTGTTTTGGTAAAATATTCCATCGGTGGTCACAGCTGGCGGGGGTGCTTTTGCTGGGAGGGGAGACGCCCTAGGAAATGAAATGTGGCCGAGGATCAGAAGGGTTATAGGTGAGAGTCCAAGTGTCAGCCGTCCCTAAGTGGCGCTCCTGATTGCGCTGGGGATGAGTTAATCACCCGAGGGATGGCATCTGACACGCGCGTACGCAAAGACAAAGGTCCCCCCTCCACTCCCCGCAGGCTGTTGGGGCAAGTGCTATTAAGGGAAGACCTTATGGTGGCCGGGACGACACACGAATGGGGTGGGTGGTCAACACCATGCCCGGCCGGGCTTTGTCTTTCCAGTGCTGATGTGATAGGGCAGTAGGTATTTCTTTAAGGCTGAGTGGACCTAGGGGAGGACCAGCACTGGTTCAGAAGTCGCGACTGATAACCGCGACCGAGCATTGTCGCTGCGTTGCCCGGCGCCAACCAATGTACCACCACTCCTCTTGGCATTGTACACAGTATGTACACAAACATGCACCCACGTACACACAACGACAAAGATCACCCCTATAGCCTTAACAGATTCCTGTGGCAAGTGCTGTTTGCGAGCACTTATTAAGATCGACACGGCATACAAAGAAGGCGGTGGCTGGCCACCACCAGGCCCCCTGCCGACTTTGTCTCGCCAGTGCTGATGTGCTACACACTGCATTTGGCCGTCATTCAAGGCTGAGTCGACATAGGGGAAGCCCAGGACCGGTTCAAATATGCGTGACTGATGCTGGCTGTGAGCTGGAAACAAACTCGGGCACGCACACGTACACACCCGATGCCTGCACACAAGCGTACGCACAGGCACCACACGCGCACACACACACACACACGTGTAGACACATTTCCCAAAAATAAATCTGAAAAAAAAAAACTCACTCCATTAATTTTAGTAAATCATCCGCGACGCCGTAATTGACTCGCTTGAGCCCAGGCTGCAATTAAATCCTGGAAACGCGGATCTCAAGGAATAAACAAGAGAACTGATTTTGTGCCATTCCTTCCCATCATAATATCACATGGATGGGCAGGCAGACAGACATCTCGTACTGACAGACAGCCAGGCAGACAGATGCCCAGGCGGCGAGACGTATAGACAGACATCTAGGCAGATAGAGAGACATGCATATAGCTAGGCAGACTGACTGACAGACATGCAGAAAGACAGACATACACACAGACAGCCAGGCAGACATTCAGACAGGTCGACGAGACAGACACAGGCATGCAGACAGACGGCTAGACAGACGTACAGATAGACATGTCTTATATATTTATCAATCCAGGAAAGAGCCCAAGAGATACACCACGTGTCTCCGTTGTTGACAAGCGAATGGGCAAGTTAATAAAGTAGCAGCTACAATATAAACAAAAATAACAACTAAAAGAAACTGACAAAGCACGCCAATGCAGGACCCTCATGAAAAAGAGACTCAGTAACCGTAACCCGAGGATAAACGAATAACAATGATTACCTTTATTGCCTAGATCATCCCAAAGACAGAGATCCCCCGTATAGCCTTTAACAGACTGTTGGGGCAAGTGCCTGTAAGCGAGCACCTATGGAGGTCGGCACGGCACGCGAGGAGGTGGGGGTGGCCTACACCACGCCCGGTCAGCGCACCAGGTTACTCATTTGAGGCTGAGTCGACCTAGGGGACGCCCGAGACCAGTGAAACTAATTGCCGCTATCGTTCAACGGCAGTTGCCGGGTTTGTCGCGGAGTGTGCTACCGCTCCACACCGCTCGTCCTGTCACACAACACAACAACAACACAACAACAACACACAACAACACACAAGCAAATGCAGCACCTTCCGACGACAAGGCTCGGGGTGGATTGCGTTCGATCGCACAGCGGACTCTGCACCAGAGATCGCTCCGCGCACGAGCGCCTTTGTCCGGCAATGAGCGCGGACATCCAACACCTGCTGCGCGATGGGTCAGGCGAGAGCTCTTGTCTCCAGAATGAATTGCTCCGTCGTTAACGAAGTCAAATTCAATGTCTTACCCCGCTGTCTGATTCCAGGACCTTAACGGAATAATCGACAACGTGACAGATTTCATGACTAAGCTCTCATGAGAGCTGAGGAATGATGCTCGGGCCTGAGCGGAGCTTAATTTCTCATGGAATATCTTCTGGTTTGCTGGTAGTCTGGAGTAGGAAAATGACGAACAGACACAGCCACGGCAGCGAGAGGAGGCATACTGGACGTGGTGTGCCGTCTACGTAAATATTTTTTTCCGGGTCGCTAGCCCAGCCAGACCCCCTTGCTGACATGAAGCAGCGGCCCGAACGTTGGGCCCACCTTGAAAAGTACCGGCCCGCGATGACTTTATCCGCGCGGATTTCAATGAATAAAATTTTTACCCGTAAAAACAAAGTTTTTCACTATAAATCCTTTATATGCGTGGCGGCTAGAGTCCTCTCGTCCTCTGGCTTGAGATGGCTGCCACCTATGGGTCAGATGATTGCATGGCAGCATTAAGCAATTGGTAATTAAATATAATATTTTTGTCCTAAAAAGTGTAACATTTTGGAAAACATTTTTCACGAACATTAATTGTCACGCACAACGAGTCTGTGTGGAAAATGTCAGCTCGTTTGGATCACGGGAAGTGGGTTAAAAAACGACCGAAAGATTTGCACGGTCGTCAGCAAGCAAGCAAGTAAGCGCGCAAGTGAACTTAATATAAAGGATTTAAAAACACCGCCACTTTACGTGTTCGCCGCTCGTTCAAAGCAGCATCGCCACGGAAACCGGCAGCGTTTAAAACCGCCTCCACGGAGAAGGGCCCGGCACTTACGCCACCTCCACCCACGCTTATCAGCCTCCACCCTCGCAGCTGTAGCAGCATCTTATCCCGGCAATTTGCGCTTTAGTGCTGAGAAGAATGCGCCGCTCGCCTCCAATAGCTACCTACGCGCTCAGCCACGTACGACTTCTGGGACAAGTGAAATGTTAATAGCGTGGCAACGGCGAAGTCACCGGTGGTGTAGCCATCAATCGTGTCGGAACATCAACAGATCGATGTGCACATCTTCATGAATGTAAAATTAAGGAGAGGCCACAGAAGTGCAACTGTGGACATGCAACCCAAACAATGGGCCATATATATTCTTGGTTCTTTCGGTAAAGTCACGTAGAAGGGAAATAATAGCTCCTGAACGTTTTGTTGCCAATAAATGAACAGGGACCCCACACGGCAAGCGAGGGCTCAATGTTTAAGGTACAGCATGTTGACGAATGGAGGAAGGTGTTTAGGGGTTTCTCGGCGCCTTTCGAAAGCAAGAAGATTTTCTTGCTGTCGTTTTCACACCTGATGATGATTGCTTGTGTTGCAATCGAAACGTCGTGAGAATTTAATAGTTAAATATTTATTATTTCCCTTCTACGTGACTTTACGGAAAGAACCAAGAATATGAATCCCTGCAGTCACGAAAGCTTTAAATCGAAAAATGGATCATATAGTAAGTCCATTGAGACTCATCGAGTTACACAGTGACCCGTAGAGATGCATTAAAGACAAGCCACAGTAGTGCAACTATACTCTTTGGTTTTTTCGGTAAAGTCACGTAGGTGAAAAAAATAGAAATAAAAAAAAGTTAATTAATTTACTTTTATTTATTTTACCGAAAGAACCAAGAGTATGTATCCTTGCAGTCACGAAAACTTCAATTATAGTAGTGCAATTGTGGACATGCAACCCAAACTACCGTATAAACTGCATAGTAAATCACTGTAATCTTCGCTACTTCTAATGAGGAGGAGGAGCAAAACTACACAAACTCTCTCCTGAAGTCGTCGAGGCCAGCAGACCTTGACACTGGCGTTTTAGCTCCTGAACATTTTGCTGCCAAGAAATGAACAGAGACCCCACACGGCAAGCGAGGGCTCAACGTTTAAGGCCCCGCATGTTGACGAATGGAGGAAGGGGATTAGGGTTTTCTCGGCGCTCTTCGAAAGCAGTGAACGCGGTCCGACTCGAGTTTCATTCCCGATCCACGGCCAACGATTTTGGCCGTCGTGAAGTATGGTCAACCAACCCACTATGCCCGTCTTGAAAGACATCTGAGAGTGACTTGATATTGGGCAGTAAATGCTGATGGTTTTTTACGATGATGATCATCTACGTATTAATATATTTTATCATCGTCTGTTTATACTTCCAGATGTGTGCCATCCAAGAGCATTTAAGCAAACCACTTGGGATTGGTTTTCACCTCTTGGGGTTCATCAGCAAGAGTGAGGCTCAAAACATTTACGACTTGAGTTTCAGATGTTATTGGCAAGAGCACTCCAACATTTCGAGGGGGCCTTGTTGGCTGCAATAATGCCTTTAGGCCAATGAGCTGATGGACACAAAAATATGAATCCAAATTTGTTTTGTGCCCAAGGGCAAATGTAAGTGAATGTTATTACCCACAACACTCCGCTGCTCCTGACACGGTTATCTGGCTTGACCACATCAGCCATACGAAAGAAGATGTCCCATAATTCTCTAATGACATTATCATGACATTTTATACCACGCAGCGACGAGGATGTTTGCATAAAGTTCAGCCCAGTGGCACGACCAGAATTTCTGTGATGGAACGTCTGCTTGCATCAGACCTGAGATCCACTTCAGCTGTCGTTGTGTTGTTCGTAATGCATTACAAACCAAGTGTAATTGTAAGTCCAGCTAATGCTTCTGTAATTGTAATCATCATTGACCCCTGGTTCGGTCACTCGATCTTAAGGTCACTCGGGGGATCGGTACAAAGCGTCGGTCCGAGGGTCGCTTCATTTGATTGATCGCAGAGAACCTTAGACGCAACTGGTGGGCAGTGACCGCCACCACCACCACCACAACCGCCGCCATCACCACCACAGTCATCACCACCACCACCGTCGTCATCATGATCAGTACCTCCACCATTTGACCGTCGTAACGATCGGCCTCCCTTTGTGAGTCGCGGCTGTGAGCAGCTCATTGACGTTTCAGTCAATTTCGCTGACAAGTCACGCAATTTCTCTCATCAACAGAAGCCCTGCAAAGATAAGACTTGAAATTGCTCAACCGTGCCTCACGATAACGCCGGCGTCGGGTTATTGTACCAGTCTGACAAATTCCAACCCGGGTTTTCACAATCGTAGGCGGCGCATTGCAGGTGGTTTCATCGTTAATTAAGTTCCGTTTGTGGAGCAGTCACAACGAACGATGATGACGATGGTGACGACACGCCGGTGTTGGGTTGCCATGATTGGACTAATTCTCCCAGGAACCCACATGGATCCCTAAACTGCGGTGAACATTCAAATCATTCATTTAATCTCCCTGCCTGGGTCCAATGGAAAGCCTGAAGCGGACTTTCCAGCCAGGGGGGCGGTGGTTATTGTGGTTCCAGGGAAATGGCGGCACATTTCATTCCCGGTTTCCTTGTAGCCGAAGGTGATGCGTGCAAGGTGGCTTCATCGTTAAATGCATGACATTGCCATTGTGAACGCGATGATACAATTCTGAGACCAATTGTGACGGGAAGCCACGTAGATTTCCAAACTACTGTCACATTCAAATAAATCATTCAATTCTCAAATTAATCGTCAATTAACTGACTTTATTGCAATAAATCGTGTAAGCCTGGAAAACCTAAACTGGACTGTACAGCTATACTGCCCTGGAATAACATGGAGCCCCTTAATACCTCTTTACACGCCACGCTAATGTCATTGTTTTTAGCATTTTTGAACGTGTGACCAAAATGTGTTAAATTAGATTCCTTCTGACCGTAATTATCTTCTATTTGTGGCAACGTGCTCGCACCACAGTAAATACATTATCCATTAATAAATGGCAAAGTGGGAATGGCCTCCCAGTGATGACGATGCACAACCACTTAAGGTCTTCAATATAATAATAGGGGTTTTCCTCTTTTTTTCTGGCGACAAAACTGAAACCTTTTGCAAGGAATCATGTTTACATTAACCACAATACTTGCAGTCAAAATGCAAACAAAAAACAACACCGATAATGTATGCATTGTCCTTGAAACTGATTGGTCCACACAAGAGACAGTTTTCCTTAGAGCCTAGTCTCATACGGTGTTCGACCAGATGACGCCAAGAAGGACCCTTTATCCACACGAGCAGCACGCAGTTGTACGCCGCACGCCCCGCAAAAGACTCTTCCGACCACTCGGAAAAAATCACAAAGACAACACGTGACACTTCACAGAGGCCCGGAATAAGTTGAATTTAGAGTCTCACTCAAATCGCATTTTATTTTGCCAAATGCGGCCCACGGTAGAGTCCACCACAACCTGGACAAAAAAACAAACGCGGTGGCAGCCAGCGCTACCTGGCAACACACGAGGCACGCGCCGCTTCGTCAACAGCAACATTTTGCTTCTGCCGAGAAGGGGCACGGCCACAATTTAAACGGCGCCCGCGGTGTCACAGAAACCTTCCCCCCCCCACCCGGGTTAAGATGCAGAGCCGTGCGCATTCATCGCAAGTGTTGGTTTTGTTAAAAATAAAATAAAAAGTTGCGGGAAGCGACGGCCGCTAATTCGGGACAGATGGCGCTCAGCGGAGGAGCACCGCTCTCTCTTGTTAGACAGCGACCCGATTGGAATAAATCGCCACGGCCGCCCTCGTACAAGGCAATAATAATTAGGCAATCCATTGCCCTGCCACAGCAGCAACCCTCGGAATGAAATTAGGACCGCGAATTTTTTTTTACTGAACTGGGGCGGGGGTGGGGGCAGAACACATACTTAGCTGTCAATTAAAACAAAATCACAGCTGTCATGCCTACTCTCTGTGTACGTGTGGCAGAATAATTTCATTGCGGGTTCACTGACTTCGTATCGTAATTAATCGTTTGCGGGGGTGGCGGTGGGGGGGGGGGGGGCCGGGGGGGGCCGGGGGGGTTGGGGGGGGGTGGCGTGCCCCAATTTTCACCTCCCAGGATAGACAGAGCGAGGCTCTTGATTGCCTGCCTGGCTTTCGAAAACAGTATTTCTGAAATGCATCATCAGAGGCAGCGTCAATCGTTTGAGATAATAAATACAAATGTGATGTTTCTCCACTGAGCCGCTCTTCAATATATTTGTGTGTGGAACCGGAGGTGGTTATCCAAAAAGCACAGCGGCGTTGCTGTTTGCCATCTCCGTTGGCAGCTTTGAGGCAGCGGCGGGCCCTCTACGTTCTTTTTGTTGGCAGTCCCCCGCAGCAGAGGATGATCATCTCGTCGGTGAGTCCGACAAGGGCCGACGGTCCGGGACCTACAGCGCTGCGTGTTTGCGTCGTAGGGTTCCTTCCACATTACCATGGCAGCGGCCAGTACACTTGGTGCGTCGCAAAGACAAAGATCCCCCGTATAGCCTTAATAGACTGTTGGCGGCATGTGCTGTTAGCGAGCACCTGTGAAGGCCGGCACGGCGCACGAGGGAGTGGGTGGCCAGCGCCAAGTGGCGATGCTTACACATGGGACCAGGTACTAATTTGAGGCCGAGTCGACCTAGGGGATGCCCAGGACCGGTTCAGATATTCGTGACTGGTCTTCGCCGTGAGCGGGAATCGAACTCGGATCGCCGGGTTCGTAGCGCAGCGCGGCGCTAACTGCTGCACCACCGCTCGCCACACGCACACGAACAGTCACCGCGTGGTTGGTTGTTTTTTCTCCGCGAAAAACATCTTGAGCGTGTTCGTGCGCCTATTGCCATGCACCTCAGAGCTATTCGAAGGATCGATACGATGTGACACGCCTCTCATTTATTTCGCGCGAGAGAGAGTTTATATATATTTTACATTGGTCTCTTACCGGTCCGTTCAATTATTCATGCGCAATAAAAGCAGCGTTCGGGCCACGTATTTGATTTATGCAGTTTGTGGCCACGTGCCTATTTAAGATAAAAAAAAACCCGATCTCGGTTGCCAGCGACCTTCCCGTGACCTCATTATGCTGATTCAAGTCGGACGCCGCGTCACGGAAGTCGTGACGGAGAGCGACCGGCCTTGGCAGCGGCCGCGGATGTCTTAAAGAGAGCGGACAGCTGCGACTTGCGACGCAATATACTGTGGTTCAGCTTCAATTTAAGCGAATTGTGCACTTTTTACGAACGTAATTTAAAAGTCTTCGAGATTTCACACTCGTATGAGCATTGAGACACTGGTGCTCATCTCGTGTTTAAAGCCTTTGCGGAGCCAGTGGTGGACATTCCTTATTCCCATGCCGAGGGCGCGTCTCTCTGCGTAGCACAATTATTGTTAACTCCCCCACGAAGTGGTGCTCGTTTTGATCAACTTCCGAGGGATGATGACCCGAGGCAACTCCCCAACACAGGATTTGAACTCGCAACCTGTTTGGTTGTGAAGCACTCGCTCTCCTGCCGAGCCATCAAGCCAATTCCACTAACCGCCGGCAACGACAATTCAAATACAGCGGCGTATTTATAACTCTCTGCCGTGGACTAATGAACCAATTATTCCGCCATCAAATGCAACTTCTCGCTGGCCCCGGTGCTCCGGTGTCCCGGTGCCAGCCTCTTTCCCACTCGAGGGTTGCCACGTGTGGCCCACGCGAGCCGGGTGGTTGCCGCCCACACCATCGCGTGGGCGCGTGCGACTGATTGCTCGCTCGGGATTTATTACCCAGGACGTGCGCTGATGAGGATTTGATGGGGGGGGGGGGGGGTCGTGATTGATGGCCTCGGGCTGGAAGGTCGCGCTCAGGAACGCGTCTGTCCCAGAGATCCGGTACCCCCTGGGAAACCGAGCGGTGGGGCTTAATTTAATCGCCGCTCAATTTATTTGGTTCAATTTTACGGATTTTTTTTAAGTTTCTGGTTTTCTGCGGCGGTTGTTTTTCATTTTGTGTGGGGAGGGTGGGGGGGGCGTCCGTCGACCGTCGCAGGAGATTCGATTCGTCGGAAGCCACGCTGCTCTGTCGTTGTCCATGTGCGCGCACGCCACGCGTCGCAGACTTCGAGCCACGTGCAATCGTCTCAGCCTCGGGCTAAGACTTGATTTCGGCTGGAAAGGCTCATTGAGCTAAATAGCTATTTCATTCATAATAGAGGTTTTGTTTTTGGGGTTGGGTCGCGTAAATATATAAATGTGTCGTTAAAACCCGCCACCACCCGGCACAGCCAACTAGTAAGGATTGTCACGTAAACAGAACGTGGCCAATTCGTCACTCGTACAGCACTAACCGGTGTGTTGGAGAGCCAAGCCACAACATTTACAATCTGAGCACGACATTTTAACGACACATTTTTTAATATTTACGCGATCGAACCCAATAAAAACCTCTTATGGATGAGATTGGTCGCGAAAGCCAACGTGTAAAACTCGTTCTTTCACAAAGACGACCACAGCCCAGGTTCAGCTGGACCGGTCCAGAACGCTGTTTGTACGCCACATCCCTCTCACCTCATGTTGTCCTCAACCTGTTTGTGTGGCTCTAGCAATATAGGGTGCAGGGTTATTAACGATAGCTGGTGTACGGTGTTTTTTCTGCAATATTTTTCTGTCTTTTCTTGGATTTTCTGTTTGCACTTAGTCACATATTCACTTTAAGATGTTTTCTTGTTCATGTTTTTGTTTTTAGTTTGTTGCGGTTGCACCCGATTCAAGAGCCGAATGGCTCACAGGGCTATACCTAATAAATGAACTTGAAAACTTGAAACTTGATAGGAAGGCGTGCCTTGTACTCCAGCAGTAGTGCCTTACACCTAAGCAGCGTTTCCAGCAAATATGAGGCAAGAAATGAATCCCCGCTTTGTAACTCTTCAAGAAAAGTTAATTCGTGTGAGGTGGCTGGGTGACTCAGTGGTCAGGGCGCTGCGCCAGCACCGGTGAGAGCCTCAATTTGAATCCAGGTGTCATCTGTCCCATCGACAATAGCTGCACAACAAAGCTCCGCGCGGTGTGAAATTAGTTTTGCCAATTTATTTGGTAATTTTTTTTATAGGTCTGGGAAGAGAAATCATTGGGTTCGTCTGCCAAGCAACAAATACCATTCTCATCCCAGTTCTGGACCATCCTGGAACAGATCGTGAAAGCTCAATGAATAACTACTGTACATGATGTTGCATTCTCAAATAATTTACCATACGAAGGATTTTAATTAGATATAATACAACATTTGTTTCAATCGTCGCTTTGTACTCCCCCCCTCCCCCCCGACCTGCAAACGGCACTGACCGGTTTGGTGAAGTATGGTCAACCAACCCTCACGAGCTGCACGGCATGGGGAGGCCCTCAACTGGCAGCTCATAGAGTTAGACGAGTTACAAAATATTGATTGCCTCTAAGCGACCACTTTCTGCGCGTTGTTTACACTACGTTTTTTTAAGCGGATGCCGTGTTGTTTTTAATTCCTCTGTAATGCCATCGTGTTTTAGACCGCATTGGCATTATAATTAACATGTCAGATTTAAATCAATATACTGTATATATTTTTGACCTCCAGCGTGCTACTTAATAAAAAAAATCATTTTGATATTGGGATTCTAAAAAATGGAGATAATTTTGATATTGGGATTATGATCTGCTATCTATTTTATTTCGCTTATCTGTTATTGTGCATTATTGATTCGTTTAACCCTGACTTGTTGCGTTTGTCGGGGAAGCGGTGATGTTGTTTTTTGTTGATGAAACCGGATTTAAGAGCTTCTTGACTCACAGGGTATTTCAAAATAAACTGAAAGTGAACTGCAACATTAGTAATGGGTTTTATATGAACAATGTTATGTAAATAACATCATCGCTTGGAATTTTCCATAAATAAGAAAAAAACATTTTCGCGGGACAAATATTGCACATTTTTTAAAGCTAAAAAAATAAAAGAATAATCTCTATGAAGCCGAGAGGCTGACGCCTGCCGACTCAGCTGTGTGGGACTGACAGCGTGCAATTTGGGGAGAAGGAAGGGCCCTAATTTCATCAATCACGGGGCATTATGCGGGCCAGGCATTCTCTGAGCGATCGCGACGGGAACTCACCGCTCGAACAGATGGCGACAACGATCAGCAGCAGCAGAAGCAGCAGCGAAATCATCGGCCGAGAAGAATCCATCTCCGCGTAGATCGTCCTCCGAGCTCCGAGGTTCGGTGAACTAACTCCTCCCTCGATCTTCGCGTCTCGTCGCCGACTGCGCGGAGGGCCCGTGACCTGCCGTCGGAAGCGACAGACGGCACATAAGTCGTTGTTTTTGTACTTTACCCCGGTCCGTACTTCGGGATCGAAGTCCCGCCAGCGACGGCGAACCTTCTGGAAGCGCGCTGGAACTGCCCTGGGTTATACCGACGAAGGTCGACGCGGTCTGCTTCGAATGTCATCTGGACTTCGCACGGCAGGTGCCGTGGCCGCCTATGATCACGACTGGACATCTGTGGTCACTGCTGGACACCTGCGAAGCTACCGACAATCTGTGAAAAAGAGCCTTGTAGCTCATCGGATTTCTCCACATTAAAATGTTTTTTATTTTGATTCGAGATCACCGGTAGGAACGTATGCATCGCGAACAACGGGGGGAAACGACGAAAAAAAGCGATCGCTTTTGGACCCGTTGAGGGCATCACCGTTGAAGCAGGGGATCGGTAACGAGACTGTCGAGTTTAACAGTTTTCGAAGGACGCAAGTTTTGAATCACTGCCCCGGGTCACATAGTTCATTGTTTAACCCCTTTAACCCCGCCCCCCCCCCCTTTCGGCTGCAGTGTCTTCCACGCTTTTAGCGACGCCATTAACAACGCACGCAATCTACAGCACAATGCATTTGTAATGCACCATAACGTTTCTTTTAACTGCGAAAAGTACACCGTATTTTCCAGATTACACGACGCACTGCCTCCCGCACACACACGCCGTGTTGATCGTGCAAGTTTGGGGTTCGACTGATAATCTGGCATGTGGTATGTGTGCGTGTGTGTGTGCGGGTCAGTGACCAGATTGTGTATAACTTTCCTGGCACCGGCGACACAGGTTTGGGGGGTGTTTGTCTAATTTTCCAGAGCGCCTTATTATCTCGAGAATGCGGTAATAGATACGTGCATTACGCTTTCCCGTTCAAATGAATCCAAGCGGCATCCACCTCCTCGATTTTGTGGGGAAGCTAAATTCGATTTCGCTCTCTTACAGATCTGCATCGTTTACGGTGGGGGGTGGAGGGGTGGGGAGAGGAGGAGTGGGGTGGGGGGTGGAGGGGT
>CM025655.2:4093217-4107587 GCA_014621495.2 Entosphenus tridentatus
CCCCCATCGTCTCCCCGCTCACATTGCCTCCATCACTCGCTCCCTCTACTTCTTCCCTTTTCACTCCCTCCAACCCCCCTCCACTCTCTCACCTCCATCACACGCTCCGTCGTTCTCCGCTCGCTCTCAATGTCCCTTCTCCGCGTACTCCCCCCACCTCTCTGTACACTTCTCCTATCTCCATCGTAACTCGAACACGGAGAACACAATCTGTAGGGGTGGGCGTCTTGGCATTGCGGGGTGCAGTGGGCTCAGAATATTTATAACGCGTAAATACACGGATTCAGCAACGAATTAATTCACGAACGCAATTAACGATGGTTTCGCTATGGGGGCTTTTAGGAAGCAACTTTAATATTCAGACGCAAAATGTTGTTGCTGTTTTTTGTCTCCAAAAAATATTAAACGGAAGAGCATCCTTCACCGCTCTCTTCCACGTTCATCGTACCAATGAAACAATTATTTAATCATGATTGTTTTTCAAAATATTTCTTTTTTTCTTTTAAATTACTCCGAGCTTCTAAGCGCGAGCCCCGGGCCACGATGTTAATTAAGATAATGAGGCATCCCGCGCATCTCTCGATGAATAAAGCTACAGATACCGTTTGTTGTCGTTGTTGTTGTTGCTGTTGTTGTTGTTAAAACTCGACGGGACCGAATGCGCGTCTCCGCCCGTGCTCCTCCGCGCGCTATTTCTGGCGGAACCGATGGCAGAGAGAATCACGCGCGATCCAGTCGCCTTGTCAACACGTGAGCATCGCCTAACGAGTCCCAAGACTCCGACCACTGAACCGTCTATCTTTGGCGACCGTGCTTTCGGGATGTGCCGCGCGAAGCCTGACGTTGTCGCTCAACGCGCCCGGGAGCACGACGTGTCCTGCCCAAGCGACGATCTCCGCCTTCCTTTTTAAATCCTTTATATTAAGTTCACTTGCTTGCTTGCTTGCGTGCTTGCTTGCTTGCGCGCTTACGACCGTGCAAATCTTTCGGTCGTTTTTTAACCCACTTCCCGTGATCCAATCGAGCTGACATTTTCCACACAGACTCGTTGTGCGTGACAATTAATGTTCGTGAAAATTTTTTCCCAAAATTTTACACTTTTTAGGACAAAAAAATATTTAATTACCAATTGCTTAATGCTTGCGCTGCAATCATCTGACCCATAGGTGGCAGCCATCTCAAGCCAGAGGACGAGAGGACTCAAGCCGCCACGCATATAAAGGATTTATAGTGAAAAACTTTGTTTTTACGGGTAAATTTTTTCTGTTCTGTCGGTGCAATTCCAAAGCGCGCATCTCCCCACTCTTCCTCGCGTACCTGTCAACCGTTGGTTCATGTCCCTCGTCAGGGTGGATGTTTCTGGAGCCGTCGCTGTCGAACAGCACGCGGTACAAACCCGGAGACACGATGGAGAGGGATTCTAGATTTGAAGCTTTCGTGACTGCAAGGATTCAGATTCTTAGGTTTTTCGGTAAAGTCACGTAGGTAAAAAATTTAAATTAATAAAAGTAAACAAAAAATACAATAAAAATCACGACGTTTCGGAGGCAACACAAGTCTCCGTCATCAGGTGGGACCGTCACAGCTAGATTTGCTGTATCAAGGGACCCAAGCCAATTTTTTTTCTCCAGGCGCGTACTGCTATGGGGCATGTATAGAGTTACTCCGTTGTTTATTTTGACCTTTACATGTTTTTTAATATCCACGCAGGAGCCGAAGAATGGGTTTTGTTTGAGAAAACACGTCCACTCAGGAGATGGAGCAATGCAATCGTGAGCTCGTGTGGAGGTGCTGGGTGGATTATGACATTGCAGGATCGTGAGATGGTGGTGGCTTGGGAGGGGCCTTCATCCAGCAGTCGATAGATCATGGTCGAGGATGATGATACATTCAGGCGATAACTTGCGTGCCCTGAGATAGCTTGCATGTGAGCAGGTAATACAGATTTGTAAACAACCTACTCGCTGCACTGACTTCTATTTCCGATTGCTTCCTTGCTACGCCTCACACAGGCTGAATCTCAGCATGAGTCACCAACTCCGCTTACAATTCGGTCGATGAGGGACATGCTGAATCATCAAACCCAAATCATATTCGAATTACTGTATGTTAAAATAAAAAAAAATATTTTCTTAAAATTGGGATATTAACATAACGTGATGAAAAGCATCAAATTGGGTAGGCTCACAGTGAGTAATGTAACACGACCCTGTGTTCGAAGACAGCCCGTGGAACGTGACATTGCAGAACTACTTCTGGGGCCCATGCAATTGCCTCTCATTCACAGTAGGTTGTGTAGCCTTCTCACGTGTCCTGCCATGGAGGTGGTCGTCGCATGGTAAACATACCAATGACATATTTTAGTCCCCAGAACTCTCATATACTGATTTGAGTGAGAGCCTAATTTTTAATTATGATTTTTTTGTGTTTTTGTGTAGCTATTCATTTCCGGGTATAATACCACCAACTCACTACACTGGAGAACTCGGTTTTGGATGAAACGGAGAGTCGAGCCCAGGTTCTCAGTGGTGCTGGCACAGTGCGCCTGAATTAAGCGAACATCTAAATTTAACATATTCTCTTTCTCGAGCAATGAATGAGTGGGCTGAAGCCACCAACTGACGACGCCTGCGAAACTCAGCTTTGGATATAACCTGGATTCGAACTCAGAATCTCAACAGTGTTGGCGCAATGCCCGTGACTCGGCCATAGCGAACAGCCCCGCTTTAAGCCGTCAGACCCACCTCGACCTCATTCATATCAAAGGATCCCGAAATCGCATCACGTCCTCCTGCAGTTTAACACGCAGGAGGCTTTCCCCACCAATATCATCCATAATAGAGGGTGTTTTGTTGGGTTAGATCGCGTTAATATAAATGCGTCGTTAAAGCCCTCCACCACCCGACACCGCAAATTAGTCAGGTTGCTCCCGTAAACAGAACGTGGCCAATTCATCACGAGTACAGCACGCCGGTGTGTTGGAGCGCAACGCCACAACATTTACACTCTGAGTACGACGTTTCGCCAGTAATTACAACTAGCTTCATCAGGCGACAGCCAGATTTGTAGAGAAATTCTCCTGTTTCGTTACCTTAAATAGAGGGATAGATGTGATGGCGTCACTTGTGAGCCCTTCACATGGGAAGGGGGGGAATTCATGAATACAAATAAACGACAGTGGATATCCATTGCCGGTCGGGTTATTCATTCTCCATTCTCCTCCGTACGAAGCAGGCGAATAACGAGCGGCGATGAATCAAAATAAATTCACGTCGCCCGGTTTGAACACAACCGATCCCAACCGCATTGACGTGCTCGCAGAAACCCCCACGCGGCCAAACCCGACAGCTGCAATCAACGAGTGAATTACAGATTCCCGCATCGATGACCCACGGCACACGAGGCAGGCAAGAGAGGGAGATTTCGCAAGCGGGGAGTCCGCGGCGCGGTATTGAACTTGTCTCCCGCCCCGCGTCCGTCCATCGCTCTTTGGGATTTATGCGAGAGCCAGTCGGCCGGCGATTTTATAGAAATGGGGCCCGTGAAGTCTGACCGCCTCCTTGCACCGCCGCAATCGGAGTATTGACCGGCGCTCTCCCTGCAGAGAAATATATTTTACCAACGTGGGGCACGTGGGCTCGCCTCCAGAGACACACGTGGGACAGTTATGGCGACTATTCCTCGCGCGAGTGTGTGTGTGTGAGCGCGCGTGTGAGTACGTGCGTTAGAGTGAATGTCGCGGTGGTGAGAGCTCTCAACGCACTACCAGACAGTCTTGAAGTTATCATCGGCGTCGTCATTATTTGCGATCATCGTCATCATCAGTACCATCGTCACCATCATCGTCGTCACCACCACCACCACCATCATCATCATCGTCACCAGCGCCGAATCCACAAACACCACCATCATTATCATCAATACCACCACCACTATCACCATCACTGTCATGATCATCACTACCACAATCACTACGGCCCCCATCATCATCATCATCATTTCTCTGGGTTTGATGAAATACGTATCACTGGCTTATGTTAGATAAATGTGGAATTTCCCTCACTGCCACGGGACATCCCATGGAAACGAGCATTGCATCGTGCTCGTGTGAGCAAAGAGAAGCTTTCGACAGGGGCTGGACAAAATAAAAAATACTCATCTATCCACACGGACGGTAGCGAACGTCGCCCCCACGTGCCCGTCACGGCTGATCATCATTCTGCCTCCTCTTCGGCCTGTTCCTCGACGCCACGGAACGATCACCAACGCGCAAAGTGGGCGACGTCCAATCAGCGACTCGCAAGGTCAAGTACTGGACTAGACCTTCGACGTGCTATTGGCGCAAAGGTCAAACTCACGCCGTGCCCACCGACACGCTGGTTTTGCCAGCCCATTTGCGCAACAGCGACGCACAGACACGGGCGCCTCGCGGGGCCAAGCGGTAACCGCTCGTAACGTCCCATCAGCGTGGCGGCTTGCGAGGTGAAAACCATTCCCTCACCGCCACCAAACCACTCAACATCAACTGAAGACCACGGGCCTGCCTTGGGGTGAAGCAGAGAAAGCTCTGCCAGAGTACCGTCTGGCACGGCGTGGGCTTGTTGCGGCCTGATGCTCCACAGGGAGCGAAGTGGAGTAAGTCAGTCACCGTCACCAAGACGGCTTTACTAGAACCAAATATCGAGTTCACCACCGCACAACCACCGCCGTCGACCGAGGTGGCTCCAAGGCCAAGAGAAGATGGCCCTCTCCCTCCCAGCGGCCTCTACCCCCACCCCCACCCCAACGTAGAGTGGCCGACAAGAGTCGCGGCCGTTAATCTGCTCGCTGTGGGTGGGAGGGAGCCGACGGGGAAGGCATCCCCTGCCCCGCTCAAGGCGCCGTCACATCCCCTTCGTCTCGGCTCGTCCACCCTAATCCTCATTAAAGCCAGGCCCGCGGAACAGCGGTGATAGGAACCTGCTCTGTCCGTAACCATCACCAACCCTCCCTTTCAAGGCCCCCTCCTCCCCAAAAATGGGTGCATTTCATCAATTTTGTCGTGTGCGTGTGAATAAAATGCAATCCTGCGGGGTCGTGCCTGTCGTGCGCTGATAAACAGGTTCCCGCTTCCGAAAACAATTAGATTTTTTTTGGTCCACGTTTAACAACTTCCCCAATAATTAAATACACAGATTCGTAATGAAAGGGCAGCAGCGTCAGTAGGACGTGCCTGATTCCCTTGACGATGCAGGAGGGAAACGTGTCCGCGTTTAGACAGAGTAAGTCCTCGTTTAGCGCGGTAGATGCGTTCCTGAGTAGTGCCGCGTTAAGCGAAAACCGCGTTTGGCGACAGCAATTTCCCCATAAATGCTGTGACGATGAAGTTTGGCGAGATACGATGTATTACCAGGCCCACGCAGTGAGATCGCGGGACAAATAACTGAGGGTACGCCGCCATGCTACTGCATCATTCCGTGCAGTGAATCCCACTGCTCAGCCACGCAGCTCAAGAAAGTAGTTCGTTGTTGACGGCTCAGAAACCGCGTTATAGCGGGGCGCGTTCCGCGTTATAGCGGTGCGCGTTCCGTAGTTGTGTGAAAAGTGTTCCCGAATGGAAGAACCGCGCGTTATGGCAAAAATACGTGTGAACACGCGTTAAGGGAGGACTTAACCTAAATATACTCACATTACTTTGACCCGCACCCCCCATCTTGCCTCAGCATTAGACACCACAGAGGAGCATGAGTGTTGTTAGCGAGCACCTATTAAGGAAAGCCAGCTCGGCCCATGAAGACGCGGTGGTACGGCCAGCCGTGATATCACGCCCCGGTTGTCTTTGTCTCTCCAACACTGATGTTTACGCAGCTGGATCAGGTACTCTGTTAAGGCTGAGTCTACCTAGGGGAGGCACCGATTAAGACAGGTTCGGATAAAGCCACGTGCCGCTGATGCGGTGCACCCGTGGCTAGGAGTTGAACCTCGGTACACACACACCGTGCAGTGATCAGGAGAGGGCTCTGCCTGCTTGACGTTGGCTTCAGCGTCACACTCTGGGGGACGTGAATTTGCTGATTTCACGGAGAATTTTCGGTTGGGCGTTTTAGCGAAGTCTGTACTGCGAGACTCAAAACGTGAGGCTGACCCTTCCCGATGTTCTAGTTGTATGCATACAGCACCAACAACAACCGCCAAACGCCACGAAGCGGCGGTGACGTCACAAAGGCGCTTGTGCCAGGCCACGTGCACTTTAACGCCACGTGAAGTGTGACATCATACAGCAGCACCACCACCACGTGTGCTGTGCCGGCCTCCATAGGTGCTCGCAGAAAGCAGCACTTTCCCCAACAGTCTGTTGAAGCTCTGCAGTGCTGGGGATCTTTGCATACGTGTCTGTCTTTGTGCACATTTCTGCATCTGTATTTGTGCTTATGTGTGTTTGTGTGCATGAGTTTGTGAATGTTTAATAGTAGTGTAGTGGTTAGCGCGCTTCATTGCAAATCTGGCGACCCGGGTTCGATTACCCGCTCACGGCCAACACCGGTGACGATTATCTGAACCATTTATGGGCCTCCTCTAGGTCGACTCAGCCTCAAATGAGACCTTGGTGGGATGTGTAAACATCACCACTGGGGAGACAAAGGCGGCCGAGCGTGGTGTTGGGCCTCCGTCAGGGGCATGTTTGGCCCTGCCGGCCTTCATAGGTGCTCGCTAACAGCACTTCTGTCAAGGCTATACGGGGGATTTTTGTGTCTATGTATAGCCGCAGAAGACTGTAGGGACAAGTGCTGCATGCGATCACCAATAAAGGCCGACACGGCACACGAAGGAGGATGTGGGTGGCCAGCACCACGCCCGGCCGCCTTTGTCTTCCTCGTGGCGATGTTTACGCATCGAACCAGCTACTCATTTGAGACTGAGTCGACCTAGGAGAGGCCCAGGACCGGCTCAAGTAATCGTCGCCGGTGTCGGCCGTGAGCAAGGCTCGAACCCGGGCGGGCCGAGTTAGAAGCGCACCACACTGCCGCTCCCCAAACATCCACGTGCACGCATTTTAATCATCGCCCTGATATTTGCCTTAACAGGTCAGTCAGAAGCACCCCGGGTCAACACAAACAGGAGCCGCTTTATGGAGAGGCATTTCCCCGGGTCACTGGAGGAGCGATCGGTGAGCTGCGGGTGTCGATCCGCAATTGATTTGGATTCCGAGCCTGGCGTTGACACCCGCAATGCAACGTTCGGCTGCCGGCTTTGTGGGAACGCAGGCGTCGTCGAGTTGCACGTGTTCTTGCCGCGACTCCAACTGCCGACAGAGACGCGATGGCTTGCGAATCCGCAGAGGAAAAGGCGCAGCACCGCAATGGCTTGCTCACGCCACTGGTGGCGAAGGGCCTCCGCAACAGCAAGTTACCGGTAGATTGCCTCCGTCAGGGGCATGTTTGGCCGTGGTGTTTCACGGTGGGCAGACCGTCTTTGGAGGGGTGGGCGTTTGTTCTTCGGCAACACCGGCACGTTGAAAAAGCGGGCACAATTTTCGACGATTTTATATGTGCATTAAAAAAATACCTGCGAACGTGTAGATTTTGACAATCACAGGCAGCCTTTGTCTCCCCCCAGTGCTGATGTTCACTCGCTGAAGGCTGAGTTGCCCTATGGGAGCCGCCAGGCCCGATGCAGATAATCTCCACTTCTGTTGTTTCGCGAGCGAGAATCGAACTTGGGTCGCTGGGCCGGATGCGCAGCGCAGCACAGCAAACCACTACACTGCCACTCCCCAAAAAAAGACAAATACCCCCCCTCCCCCTCCCATATGGCCTGTAACAGACCTGTTGGGGCAAGTGCTGTCAGCCAGCGATCACCTATGAAAGCCGGCATGGCACACGATGGGGTGGGTGGCCAACACCACGCCCGGCGCGATGCTTACACACCGCACCAGGTACTCATTTGAGGTTGAGTCGACCTAGAGGAGGCCCAGGACTAGCTCAGATAATCTTCACTGGGGTTGACCTTGAATAGGGATCGAACCCGGGTCGCCGAGTTTGTAACGCATCCCGCTAACTACTACGCTACCACTCCCCACTAACACTCAAAGACAAAGATCCCCCGTATAGCCTGGACAGAATGTTGGGGCAAGTGATGTTAGCGAGCACCTATGAAGGCCGTCAAGGCACAGGGGGGGGGGGGTGGGTGGCCAACACCACGCCCGGCCGCCTTTGTCTCCCCAGTGGTGATGTTTACACACCGCACCAGGTACTAATTTGAAGCTGAGTCGATCACTAGTGCACACCCACGCACAGAAACACCACTCAAATGACATACGTACACACAGACAAGGGCAATGGAAGAGAATCAGACGCGACCTCTGTAAATTCCGCGCATGCTGCTTAAAAGCCACGGCGATAGCGATACGTCCAAAATATCCCAAGCACGGAAAAACATTACGTCGGTGTGGTGAGTTCCACGGCTGGCAAGCACACAACTCAATAATTTTTCGATGACTCGCAAAGAAAATTCAACGGGAAGAGAGCTGTTGTTTCCCGTACGAGAAAGACTTAGCCTGTCACATCTACGTCGGGACATGGCCAAGAATACGATCAACGGCCGACTCCATATCACGATTAAGGACTCTTCACTGGAAGGTCCCATTAAAATAATAACAATAAATGAAAGCGCGTCTGCAGATATCGAAAATCGGACTCAGCACGACTTTGTAAGCACAAATGTCAAACACGTACGCACGTACCCACACATACACACACTGAGCCAGCGTATAGCCTGGACAGACTGTTGGGCAAAGGGCTGTTAGCGAGCACCTATTAGGGCCAGCGCGACACACGAGGAGCCGCATGGGGTGACAAGCACCCATGCATATAGGCCTAACAATATTCTACAGACCTCTGTTAATCCACTGCTGGATGATTGCCTCCCAATGCCGTATCAATGATGGTGGTGAGTGGGAGGGGAGGGGTGTTGGAGCATACTTCACCACGCTGGTCAGTCAGTCAGTGCAGGTTGGTGAAAGCTGGGATGGATAGTAGCCATGACCAGCGTTTATATCACGAACTCAGGTGGCCGGGTTCAAATCGCAGTGTTCTAACCACTGCACCACCGCTCCCCACGCAGTCGCGGTCACCGCTCCCCATAATCCACCGCGAGAGCCCCGCGCAAGGGTGTATTTGGCCTACTCTTCCACGCTGGCCACGTGTTTTGAGAAGAAAAGCGGGTGGACCCACACTCAACCCCGCAACGCACGGCGCGATCTGCAGATCGACTCCACGGCAGCGGTGCACTCATTGACAGTGCTCGGTTCGCAAGAGGCGTGGGGGGGGGGTTAAGAAACTTCCCAAGTTTGTTTTCTCTTCAACTACCGCACCGGGAGATCGGATCGAATCGGCGACCTTTGCAATTGCAAGTCCAGCGCGCTGCTGGCCATGAACTCAGGAGTCCCGGGTTTACATCACAGTGCGTCGCAACCACTGCGCCACCGCTCCCGAGAATACAACAAGCATGCATTACTCTTTGGTTCTTATATGATAATAATAATAATAAGAGTGATGAAAAATAATAATAACAATAAACAATAATAACGGTAACAATATTCAATAATAACAGTAAAAATAAACAATAATAGCGGTAACAATAAACAATAATAACAGTAAAAATAAACAATAATAACGGTAATAATGAATGAGATTCAATGTCAATTCTCACCCGTTGAGGCGATTCACCGGGTGAGAGCCGCCTCGCTCGAGTCGCAGCCCGCCGACTGTCCCCCGCGCCTGCTCCTCCTCCGCACCCTGCGATGTCCTCTTCCTTCGCAGTTCCACGCCCCTCTTCTCCCACTCCCCGTCTCCCAGCCCCCCACTCTCACTCCCACTCCACGTTTCCCAGCCCCCCACTCTCTCGCTCCCTCTCACTCCACGTCTCACAGCCCCCCACTCTCTCGCTCCCTCTCACTCTACGTTTCCCAGCCCCCTACTCTCTCTCTCCCTCTCACTCCACGTCTCCCAGCCCCCCACTCTCTCGCTCTCTCTCACTCCCCGTTTCCCAGCCCCCCACTCTCTCTCCCACACCCCGTCTCCCAGCCCTCCACTCTTTCTCTCCCCGTCTCCAGCCCCCCACTCTCTCTCCTCACGACCAACCACCCTGCACTGCGAGTGCTGAACAAGAGAATGATGTGAGGCGGTGGGGTAACGGTTGTTGGGATGGGAGAGCGAGGCGAGAGGGAGGAGTGAGGGAGTTGAAGGTGGGAACGGCGGGAGGGGGGATGGAGCGAGGGAGGAGCGGGAATGGGTGGATGCGGCGGTGGGGAGAGAGGTGGGAAGTCGATTGAGAGAAAGAAGAGAGAGAGAGTGCTTAGGTTGTTTTGGGGGGGAGGGATTTAGGGGGCAGACGAGAATAGTGGAGCTCACGTGACGCGATTGATTCAATGTCCATACAGAGGTTCATTTGACAAATCTTTTACAATCTCTGGTCAGTCGGATCTCCCCTTTCCCTCTCTCTCTCTATCGGCCTCTCTCACCCTGAATCTCTCTACCGGTTGCCAGCTCTCGTCTCTCTACGAAACGTCATCACCATCATTGTCGGTCACGATCAATCCACTGATGGACGAGGACCTCTATGACCGCACCGAGGTACTCGCTGACGCTTGAGTCGACCTCGGCGAGGCTTCGGGACCGGTGCAGCTAAGACACGCGCGGGCCACTCGAGATCCACTGACTTTGTGCGTCAAGATCGTGGTCGGGAATAGCCCTTGGGTGGCCGAGTCGTGAGCGCACCATCGCTACCCGCACAACGATATCCACCGCCACCCGCCACTAAGTGGTGGCGACGACACCACGGTGATTGCGACGGCGTTAGGTGCACATTGAGGTCACCGCACAGACCCAGGTGCCGTGAGTCGACTGCCTTGAGATGACTGGCGGATGCAGCGACTCTGCTCCATACTGTGCCAAATCGCAACAGGAGGGAGCGTCGCTCTTCCTGTCGCCCGCTGCTGTTGGAGGGCGACCGCCTCCAACTTGTCCAGCAGAGGTCCTTCACGAGCGCCCTCCACAGAGGCCGATCTTTGACACCGTTGTGACCGGCCATCGGCAAAACCCACGAGGCTCCGTGTCCTTCTGGACCACACCAGTGCGTCTCTTCTCGAACCCGTGGCACGCCGGTTTAGCCCCCCCCCCCTTTTAACCCACACACACGGGCAAACACACGTACACAATCACACGTGACGAAACACACAATCACGCACACAACACACACAGACAGACAAAGGACACACACACAGATGCACCAAAACACAAATACCCCCCGTATAGCCTTCACAGACTGTTGAGGCAAGTGCTGTTAGCGAGCATCTTTGAGAGCTAGCACAGCACACGAGGGGGCGGGCGGTATGGCCTATCCCATCACCACGCTCGACCGCCTTTGTCTCCCCAGTGGCGATGTTTACACACCACACCGGGTATTCATTTGAGGCTGAGTCAACCTAGGGGAGGCCCAGGATCGGTTCAGATAATCGTCACCAGTGTTGGCCGTGAGCGGGAATCGAACTCGGGTGGCCGCGTTCGTAGCGCTAACCGCTACACCACCGCTCCCCACAAACACACACACAGAGACACACACACAGACACACACACAGTCACATTCGATAGGAACACAGTTGAGGCTCCGCGGCACTGTTGATTAAAGCACCCGTACGAGTGAATCGGACTCGGGCCGACGTTTTTTTTAAATATCGCGCAGTGTGCTAACCGCTGCGCCACCGCTCCACACAACCGCCACACTCACAAAATACACTCCCGCACGTGTGCGCCACGCGTCGTACGCATCGGGGCGGGCTATTAAATCTGTGCAGGCGATGTTAGCAGCAGTGCTCGTGTCGTTACTTGAAGGCGAGCGCGGGGCGCCTAGAAACCTCTCCTCGAAATGCAGCGGCAGCGAGCGTAGTGACTTCACGCCGGTCCATTCGTCACGATAAATAATGGAGATAGACAGCGAGTAGTCGTGGTAGCATTACTATTATTATCATCACTAGAGACTGACAGACAGAGAGAGATAGACAGAGCGTAGACGGGTTGACAGACGTATTTTAAAGAATGGGGGGGTGGAGGGTGGAAGTGGTGCTAGGGTTGTGTTAGATATTCCATCGCCACTACGGGAGTTGTATTTTCTAAGAGATCCAGCCACTGTTTCACGTGTTTCGCATGGGGAGCTGACCGGATTGGGGAGGGGGGTTACGTGTGAAAGAAGGATACGTTTTGTATGAAAACAAAAATTATTCGGATATTTGTTTTTTTCTTCTAGATATTTCCATCAGGAATGAATTTTGTGATTTAGAAATTCAGATAATTGTTTTTCTTACTAAGAATAATTTCGCATCTTTCCACCTTACCCCCCGCCCGGATTTTAGGAACCCTTATATATCCCGTAACAATTTGCCATGTTATAGTGCGAACTATTGTGACGTCGTCACTCGATGTCACGTGCCACCATTCTTTGGCAGGAGAGGCAAGAATGTGACTATGTGACGTCACATTTTCGAATGAATTCGTAATTTCGTTGCGAGGCTGAGAATTTCCGATTTTCTTCGGATGCACGTTATAGTTGTGGCACACGTCCTTCATACGCTTTTTATTTATTTATATACACTGCTTGTTTTCCCACAAAGTATAAACTACCCGGAATGCACCCAGTCTCGTCATTTCTCGGAATACAATCACGTGTTGAGCCTGGCGAGTGTTTCGATTGGTGAACACGATGGCTTAACAGGTTGTTAAAGTCGCATGCGAAGGCTTTCACGACCAATGCTATTCATAATTAGTTTATTTTCAGTTAGATCGTCTCGTAGGTATCACGTCATCAAAGAAGATGATCCTCCACCATCCCATAGAGCCAATAAAATCGAGTTGTAACGCGAACAAATTTGCCAAATTGATTTGGTTTGTCACCAAAACCGAAATGCAAAAAAGCAGGAAAAAGTTTTTTTGTCAGAATATTGCTCGCACGTGACAACTTTATTGGGTTGGCTTTGTCGGTGGGTGGAGGGTTTTCGTAAAAAAGTAATTTTAATTTTTGACTGCAGGAATTCATATTCTTGGTTCTTTCGGTAAAGTCACGTAGATACATATTTTTTAAATAAAAATGTTTAATGAAAAATAAAAGCAGAAAAAAAACGCGACGTTTTGATCGCCTGATGAAGACCGCTTGTGTTGCGATCGAAACATCGTGGTTTTTTGCTTTCATTTTAAATTTATTTTTAAATAAAATTTAAAATTTCTATCTTGCCGAAATAACCAATAATATGAAGAGTCATTTTCATACCTCCGCGATCTCATCCAAAACAAAGTAATTACGAATCAGCTTGTTATAGTTTCAAGCTTCAACTTTATGTGTTTAACCAGGTGAGCATTCAAGAGATAGCATGATAGATTATCTTTTTACAACGGTGACCTGGGGTCAACCAACAATGGGAGCTAGGCTTGCGAGGGCTACGTGTTGGGCAGCAGAGGCCAGGACAGCACAGTGTATTGTTGTGCTGTACCATCTATGCGCCCACGTATATGCTCCTCGCCGTTTTCAACACGCACGCACTGTATATATATACAAAGACAAAGATCCCCCGTATAGTTTTAAACAGACTGTTAGGGAAAGTGCTGTTAGCGGACTACTATGAAGGCCGGCACGGCACACGAGGTGGTGGGTGGCCAACACCACGCCCGGCCGCCTTTGTCTCCCTAGTGCCGATGTTTTTACACACCGCACAAGGTCGACCTAGGGGAGGCCCATAACCGGTTCAAATAATCGTCACCGGTATTGGCCGTGAGCGAGAATGGAACCCGTGTCGCCAGGTTCGTAGCAGAGCGCGCTAACCGCTACACCACCGCTCCCCACGTAGACATAAATATATATACACACCACACACGTATTTTTATAGGGGAGGATTTACAAATTATTCTCATCCCCACTTTCCCCAAGTGGGCTCCCTACCCTGCTGTATCCAACCCCTCTATCTCATTAATTATCCAAGCGGCCCCGTTAGCTTTTTATATTCGTACGTGTGTGCGCGTGTGTGTATGTCCACATAACGCGCTGTGGACATGTATAGGTCTATCGATCGCCTGTGTGGACAGTGCATCCGCGTGCCTCGTTCCTCAGGCCGGCGAGGTGGGGGGGAGATAGAAGAAGACGTCTCATGATGAGCATTCAAATTCAACCACAGGGCGACCGGAAGCGTCAGCCTCGTGTGTACTGGGGGGGCAGTGGAGGTGGGTGGGGGTGGGTGGGGGGTGATCGGTGACGGCACGGGGTCATCTAGACACGTGGGGTCATACACATGGCCGTGCACACACGGGGTCATTCAGACACGGGGTCATACACATGGCCGTACAGACA
>CM025655.2:4107597-4122738 GCA_014621495.2 Entosphenus tridentatus
GGTCATTCAGACACGGGGTCATACACAGGGGTTGTACAGACATGAGGGCATACAGACACGGGGTCATTCAGACACGGGATCATACACATGGCCGTACAGACACGGGGGATCATTCAGACACGTAGCGTCATGCACATAATTATACAGATAAGGGGTCATACACACTGGGGGTCATACATATTGTGGGTCATACAGCCACGGGGGCATACGCAGGGCTTAATTTATCACTCAATGTTTTCCGGGTCCCTGGTCGACTGGGCAAGTGTGCACGTGATGGGCAGTCACTGCCGCCGCAGGGCTCGTAGCGCAGTACGCTAACCACTGCGCCACCGCTCCACACACAGCGAGTCAAGACCACACGGACCCGCACACACCCGGCGCCTCGTGGGTTAACTAAACACAATACACAGACAAAGACCCCCCGTAGAGCCCGAACATACTTTTGAGGCAAGGGCTGTAAGCGAGCACCTATGAAGGCCGGAACGGCACACGAGGGGGGGTCTGTGGTCAGCGCCACGCCCGGCCGCCTTTGTCTCCCCAGTGGCGATGTTTACACACCGCACCAGGTACCTATTTAAGGCTGAGTCGCTCTAGACAATCGTAACCGATGTTGTTCGCCGGGTTCGTAGTGCAGCGCACACACCGCCATCCTACAGCTCCGTCGCGTGCACGCGCACCGCTGTGGATGAGCCATCGCCGCACGCGCCTCAAAATATGACGTCGTGTTGAATTTGCAAACGGCGCGGTTGAAGCTGTCGCGTTGGCAGTGGTGCACAAGCACGGTTGACAAAAAAAAAGACTCAACTCATTCATAAACAGCACTACCGTAACAGGAAAAAAATATTTAAACAGGCGACGTTTTGGGCAATGGTTCTGCTTCATAGCACGTAAATGCGTGGCATGTTGCGCAAAACGTCGCCTATTTAGATTTTTCCTGCTTTGGCAGTGTTAGTTATGAATACTTTGAGCTTTTTACGTAGTTTTTTTAGCTGTACGTACGACGGTGACCATGCTGCTGATGACGATGATGATAATGGTGGTGATGATGATGCTGATGATAATTGTCATTATAATGAAGTTGGAAACGTTGCTCGCAGTCCCGTTTCTACTGATGATGATGCTGCTGCTTCTGCTCACGAGGGTGACGGTGAATATGCCTGTTTCAGCTACCGATGACAACGAAGAAATGATCTATAATCTACTGGTACTAAGTTTCAAGCTAATTTTGTGTATTCTGGTGAGAAATTGAGAAACCAGGATGAGAATAAGATGTAAGAGTGATTTGGGGAATTAGTCTGCCAGTAGCGGGGGCAATGGTTGTTGTTATGTATAATGCCAATTCAGTAATTTCCCGTGTAAATGTCGAATTTGGCCAACTCTATTAAATGACGTCAGGGTGCTCTAACGCTCACTGTGAAACATATGGTCCGTGGCACAGTATTCTTGGCTACGAACGGTGCGAAAGAAGTTCAACATACATACATTACGCCGCAGTAATAATCAGGGCGGCCGCTGGATTCGAACCGTGAACTCCTACAACGAGCGGCAAATCCGCTTATACCTGGGCCATGCCACTCATGATGATGATGATGATGCTGTTGCGCTGGCAGTGATGCACAAGCACAATTAACAAACAAACAAATCAACTCGAACACACTTGTCAACAAGAATGGCAAAGGCCAACCTTCATAGCACATCAACAAAGAGGCTAAGAGCGATGGAGTGGGCAATACGCATGTTATACCGTAGGGCCTGATGCACGTTACACCGTAAGGCCTGATTAAAACTACGTGTTTTTTTTTTACGATGACCATTGTTTTAATTGGCATGTGATTAGTGACCTAATGGCTATTGAGTAACAGGCAAAGCCTTCAATGCTCGCATAAAGTGCGGCTTCAGTCGCGTTACGTCAGCTGTCGAGGATCACGAAACTCGCTGCGCCATCAAAAACAAAACAAAAACCACTTCCTGCGTCTCCCCCTCGCCGCTGGACCTCTCCGCGTCCATTAAGCCACGCGCGGCGAGGGCAAAAATAGACCCGAATGTATAAATAATAAAGATTTATCTAGAAAGTGCTCGCCGAGACTCGGAGCTCTTGTTTGCAGGCTGCTTACACCGGCATGTGCTTGTCCAATTCCAGTTTGTGTGGCGGCGGTGGTGGCTAAAATGCTGCACGTGGCCGCCTGGAATATAATCCACAGGCACTGTGGAGGCAGTGGCGAGGGTCGGTGGATCGCGCACACACAGAGGACTTTGTGCTCAACTCCCTTGCCGTGGTGCGTCGATGAGGTGCCATAACCCTGGCCTGCCAGCAGAAGGCAGTAGAGCAAGCGGACTGCTCTCCAATCTGTTTCCATCTGTACGGGGATGGAGCGTGCCACTACCCCCCCCGCCTCCCGACCCTCACGCCTGTACGTTTTCTGCGAGTGCTCCGCTTTCCACCCGCGTGCACGTATGTGATGTGGTGTACGTTGGATTTCTTTCGCACCGTACGTAGCCAACCGTGCTCATAATTATTTGGCTGAAAACATTTGAATGAACACACCATGAGCAAGGGCCCCCCTGAAAAATAGTCCGTCGGCTCAGCGTAAGTTTCCCGAATAATTAATAAAATTATTATGCAATTATTTAATTATTATTGTTTTTGTTAATCGGGCCCCATTGGTGCAAAGAATATAATGGGGCACGCTGTCCAATTTCAACCACCCTCCTGACAGCCCGGCGCCGGGACTCACCTGGCCCCTAGATGCCAGGCCAGTCGCGCCGCCTGCCCACTCGATAGCCATGCCACCGGCTCACGATTCATTTGGGACGTTTGTCTGGCTACTCGGTGATGGCTGAGGTCAGAGCCATCTTTCATTGGCTAGCATTGCCCCGCCTGCGAACTGCTTCATCCCTACCTGCCTATCGCAACCGATGTTCTTTTCAAATCCTTTATATTAAGTTCACTTGCGCGCTTGCTTGCTTACTTACGCCCGTGCAAATCTTTCGGTCGTTTTTTAACCCACTTCCCGTGATCCAATCGAGCTGACATTTTCCACACAGACCCGTTGTGCGTGACAATTAATGTTCGTGAATTTTTTTTCTTCCAAATTTTACACTTTTTAGGACAAAAATATTATATTTAATTACCAATTGCTTAATGCTGGCATGCAATCATCTGACCCATAGATGGCAGCCTTCTCAAGCCAGAGGACGAGAGGACTCTAGCCGCCACGCATAGAAAAGATTTATAGTGAAAAACTTTGTTTTTACGGGTTAATTTTATCAGGTGTGCGCCCCTTCTCGTTTATGGTTGTCACTGCGGGAGGGGGGGGGGGGCGGCAGTGAGGGATGAAGAGGGGAAGGGGTGGAGGGACGGGAAGGGTGGGGGGCAGTGAGGGATGAAGGAGGGAGGGATGGGTAGTGGGGGCGGGGGCTGCTCGCTCCGCTTGAGCGGTCAACTCGCTCCATCCCATTTGCTTGAGACATCTGCAAGTGTGGCGCATGTACACGCATGTTCTGACACTGACTGCCGGCGCGGGATTGTGTGGGGCACCCATCATCATCATCATCTTGATCATCGCCGGGTTCGTTAGAGGTGTCGTCATTATCATCATCATCATCATAGTCGCTATCCTCATTGTGGTCGCTGTCATCATCATCTTCATTATCGTGGATACCATTATTCGTCGTCATCATCATCGCTATTTTAATTTTTTCCATCATCATTGTCAAATCATCATCATCATCATCTTCATGGCCATCGCTGCCAACAGCATCGGTGATTATCTATTCGCTGCTCATCACGGGATGAGATTGCAATTATCGGGTCATCATCAACGTCATCCTCACCGCCATCATCATCACCATCAGTCACTTGAGAGGCGGTCGCATGTAGACATCACCTAACTAGAAATTTCACGTCGACGTCTTGCAAAAGCCTCCTTCCTGCCTGCGGATATTTCCTAGCTATCCTGTGAGCGGGAGTCTCGTGCAGGCTCCGTGTCTACGTGATCCACCAACTCCACATCGCGGAATTACAGGCGTGGTTCATCATCGCCACCGCATGATGTTGACAACGACGATGATGCTCACCATCAGCATTATTGGCATCATCCCAATTTTGTTACAACATCGTATGAGCGCCCTGCGTCACGAACCTCGCGACCGTAGTTGATTAACCAGCTACAGCTGACATCAATGCCCTCTGATATTTGAACCGGTGCTAGACCTCCTCTAGGTCAACTCAGCCTCAAATAAGTACCTGGCACGGCGTTTAAACATCAGCACTGGGGGAGACAAAGGCGGCTGGGCGTGGTGCTGGCCACCTACTCCGTCGTGTGCCGTGCCGGCCTTCATAGGGGCTCGCGAACAGCACTTGTCGCAACAGTCTGTTAAGGCTACACGGGGGACGTTTGTCTTTATTTGTGCATGTCTTTGTGTGTATATTTGTGCATGTGCCTGTGTGTAAGTGCAGCTGTCAATTCTGGACATGCCCTGCACACGACACTTAACGTCTCTGCCGCTCGACATTCAGTGAGAAGAGAAGCGATTTGATTGAATTTGATTCAAGAGCTGTTTCACATTCACTCAACCGATGCACGCGACGTCATTGTCATTCTAAGCAGGATTTGTCCAAAACATCACAAATACAGCAGCGGCCCTCCTGAAAAATTAGTCTCGAGACTCAGTGAGGCTTTCCTGTATAAATAAACAACATTTCTGATTTTTTTTTAAACTCTATCCAGCCGGAGGACCGTCCATATGGCCACGAAGGTCATATGTAATGAACATCAAGTCATCAATGAATAATTAAGTCAATCAGCTGATTGCATTTAAATTGCTACATTAGTGTGAACGGCACGGGAACTTTGTTGTGATATTTGATGTCGGTAAAGTGCACTATTTTCTTACAAATGTTTTACATTTTTTTTTATAAGGCACAAGCGCGCATGGCCAACCGATGGCAGTGTCGAACAATGAGTGCTTCTGTTGAGGTGTTGATTGTGAATGGTGTAGCTTAAATTTATAAACAATTAAAACTCAACACATTCGTCAATAACAATGTGGCCTTCAAATTAAACAGAAAGCCGACGTTTCGGGCAATGTTCCTTTAATTTATGCTCATTCCAGGCGACCTTTCAAACCGTGGCGCTTTGTCATTCGAACCTCAACCGCAGTGATGTGATCAGAGCCCACCTTTAAGTCACTTCAAAGTATTTTTTTCTGTTTAACACGTAGGCTTTCGCGACCAATGTTATTCATAGTAAAGGTTTTTGAGTGAAATCGCGTTATTTATAAATGCGTCACAACCCTCCACCAACCGACACAGCCGGTAAGATTTGTCACGTAAACAAAACGCACCAATGAGTTATTACTTACGTGATAAACCTTACTTGCTGTGTCGGGTGGTGGAAGATTACGACACATTTATACTTACGCGATCTAACCCAAAAACCTTTATTGTGAATTTTTTTCTCATTAACGACGCTTCAAACTTGGGCAGGCCAGGACGCGCAGCCGAGGTATGTATCCGCAAGATGAGCAGCTCGTGTTTTGATTCCTATCTTTCAGCACCATGGACAGATCACATAGAAGCATTCACATAGCTGTCAACCCATACGGTTTACCCCATATTCTTGTACAGGGAAATTGAGTTTCCAGGTCCATACATCGTAAAAAGCCGTTCCAATCCGGGACAAAAAAAAACACTTGTATATTTGTTTGTGTTTCTCCCTTGTGATGGAACTTTGTAGAATGAACATTGAGAAGTATAAGGGGCACGAGGTGACCAATAAAACTTGAAGCTTTCGTGACTGCAGGAATCCATACTCTTTGGTTTTTTCGGTAAAGTCACGTAGGTAGAAAAATTAAATAGATCACGACGCTTCAGGCGCCCGAAACGTCGTGATCTATTTTATTTTACCAAAAGAATCAAATAAGGTATGTATGCATTCAGAGCGTGTTTTGTCCTAAAAGAGCCCACACAAGTCGATGTGCGGCTGCGTCTTTCAGCACCATGGACAAGAGACCAGATACACATTCAGAGCTTGGTTCGTATTCGTAGGAGCTACATGCGTCTATGCACAAATGTTGTGAAACTCCCTTCCCGTGGGCGTCGAGGTGCCATCGTATCTTGGCTTGCCAGGAGAAGGCAGCATAGCAAGTGGACTCGTCGCTGTTTTCAGCTGTACGGGGATAGAGCGTTGCACCCTCGCACGTGTGGGTTTTCTTTGGGTGCTCTGGTGTCCTCCCACACGTATAAAGCTCATCATTAATTGCCTGAAAAACAACTTAAAACCCAACGCAGGGTCCTCCTGCATAAGAGCTCTACACGACCCAGTGTGGTTTTCCTTGATGAATAAATAAATAATGTTTCTGCGGGCTGTGTCTTTCAGTCAGCACCATGCACAGAGACCACCGACGTGTGAACATCGTCTTGGTCCCGGTAAGATCCACATCAGCCTCATAGGGCGCTGACGAAGCCACAGCGATGATTTCCCCTTGCGTGAACTTGTAAAGCGAAAGCGATGTGGCCGGGTGGAGAGACGAGGGGGTGTGGGGCTGGCGTGGTGGGAGGGGGGCTTAAGGGCTGGGGTGGTGGGCCGGGTGGTGGGGGAGGGGGGCGAAGTGTTGCTGTTAACAATAAATCTGTAAGATCACGAACAATTACAAGACGGGCTCCTCGGAATGAGGGAGGGGGTAGGGCAGGGGGCGGGGGCGGGGGCTATTGGGCTAGTCGGGGGGTTGGGAGGGGGGGTTAACAATGTATCTGTGCGATCGCACACAATTAGGACACGGCCGACTCGGCGCACGAAGGACATCTCAGTTCCCATCGGCGGAGATCGATCCGGCGAAATTAAAATGCAAGTGAGCGCACGCTTGCGCACAGCACGCACGTATACAGACACGTGACCCCACACACGTATATAGACGCATGACACGAACAACAGCCTCCATTCGCCACTTCGTGGCGATGATATCACAACGGCGCTTCTGCCAGGCGAGGTGCATTTCGAAGCCACGTGAAGTGTCGAAGGCTCGCTGGCAGCAGGTCACGGGACAGACCCAGGTGCCATGGGTTGACTGACTTGAATGAATGGCAGATGCACCACCTGTGCCCCCCTATTGTGCCAACTCGCTGCATCTTAGCCGCCCGACGCTCCGCTCGTTGTTGTGAGCGTCGCTTCTCTGCCCTCCCTTATCGTTGGGGGGCGACTGCCTCGAACTGCCCATTCGCCGATCTTGACACCGCTGGTAGCGGTCTTCGACAAGTCCACTCGACCTCACATCATCCCGTACCACATCAGTCCATCTCTTCTCTGACGCCACGTGCACACACACACACATATATACTCATACGAAGACAACAATCTCCTGTTTGAGCTTTGCATTACTGTTGACGCAAGCTGGTGTGGCTTCAGCATCACGCCCTAGGCCGTCTCAGTAAACCTCGGTCCTGATGTGTAACGGTGCTCGTTGACGGATAAGGGTAGGCCCAGAACTTATTTAGATATTTCTCGCCACTGATGTTTATAATATGGCCGGAAATTGAACTCAGGTCTACGGGATCGTAGCGCAGTGAGGATAACCGATACACTTCAAAGACACACTCATACATTATCTCTATCCACGCCCGGCCGCTTTTGTCACCCTAGTGGTGCTCATTTGAGGCTGAGTTGACCTAGGGGAGGGCCCAACAATTGTTCACATCATTGTGACCGGTCCTGCCTGTGAGGGGGAATCGAACTCTCTCTCTCTCCCACACACACACACACACAATCTCAGGCATACGTACACACCACATTATCTGGCTATACAATCATCTCACACGCACGCCATCACACACGCACGCACGCGCCCGGTGCAAACACTCACACACAAATGCCCTCAAATTGCATTGACATTTAGCACTGCGCCTAATCTTGCTGGGAGATGAGGGGGGGGGGGCGAGAGGAGGGGGGTGGGGTGAGGGCAGGGTGGGGGCCGGGTGGGAGAGGTGCAGGGTGGGGGATAGGGTGGGTGGGGGGTCAGGGTGTTTTGGGGGTTTCGCTCGCAGTGGCCTGAGCGATCGATCCTCGCGCTAGCCCCCGCAAATAATAGCGCGCATCGTCTCCACCCCAACGTCGCACACTCCCCACCATTACAAAGCTATCCCCAACTGCGATCACCTCCTCGTCGTTCCGCACACGCACCCAGCTCGTCGCAATCGCGATTAGCAACCACACTGCCTTATAACACCGGCACGCGTGTGTGCAGTTGTAGCTGGCGCGGAGTGTAAACATCGCCACTCGGGAGACAAAGGCGGTCGGGCGTGGTGCTGGCCACACACCCCCTCGTGTGCCGTGCCGGTCTTCAAAGGTGCTCGCTAACAGCACTTGCCCCAACGGTCTGTTAAGGGCTATACGGGGGATCTTTGTCTTTGTTTTTTGCATCGCAGTTGTCAGCGCGCTGAGCTGCAAAACTGGCCACCCTAGTTCGATTCCAGCTCACGACTAACAACACCAGTGGTGATTATTTGAATCGGTTCTGGGCCTCCCCTAGGTCGACTCAGCTTCAAATGAGTACCTGGTGCGGTGTGTAAACATCGTCACCAGGGAGACAAAGGCGGTCGGGCATGGTGCTGGTCACTCACCCCCTCGTGTGCCGTGCCGGCCTTCATAGGTACTCACTAACAGCGCTTCCCCGAAACGTCTATTAAGCCTATACGGGGGATCTTTGTGTATCACACAAAATAAATATTCGCGTCGTTTGTGTACAATATAAGGAATAAAATACAACACATCTTTTGGTGTGAAATAAGAAACACTCTTAACCGGTTTCGACAATGAGTGTCTCATCAGCAGCCAGCTAAAAGTGAATCAGTGCTGGTGAATTGCCCAGATGTTTACTGGCAAGGAACTCTCTCTCTTTCATACACGGGCCCGAGTTCGGCGGAAATAAACAATAAAGTGATACACAACAAGAGAATAAACATGAGCGTCGTTGTGGAGAATATAAATAACAAAATAACAAGCAATGTCACCTTCACATAACCATCCCTCCACAGGAATTAAAATAAATATACAATTTTACACTTCAAGTCAACCTACAAGGCCTTCCTGGATGTTTTGATGTGGCTGAGACAGATTCAGTCTATGAGGAAGATGTTTTATCTGCTCATTTTGTGTGTCTATAGTTGCTCGCTAACAGCACTTTCCCCGAAAGTCTATGAAGGCTACACGGGGGATCTTTGTCGTTGTGGCTAGCGGAGCTTGCCCCAATGTTTGTCGCCTGTTTAAACGGAAGCGCTTAATTTTGGCTGTTCCGTGAATAATTTTGGCTCGCCACATCATCATATCAGCAACAGATTGTTTATCCTGCAGAAATCCGATGAACTATGAAGCTCTTACTCCTTGGTTCTTTCGGTAAAGTCACGTCGAAAGAAAAGAAAAATAATAGAATACGACGTTTTGATTGCAACACAAGCAACCGTCACCAGGTATGTGTGTGTGTCTCTGTGTGTGTGACTGTGTTTGTGGGGAGGTTGCTTGTGTTGCAATCGAAACGTCGTATTCTATGATTTATTTTCTTTTCTTTCGACGTGACTTTACCGAAAGAACCAAAGAGTAATTCCCGCAGTCACGAAAGCTTCAAATCAAGATTGAAGCTGTTTTTCACAGATGTCCAGTAGGGTCTCGTCAGCCAGGTACAACAACAACAAATTTCCAAAGAAACTGATTATTATATGAATATAGGAGTACCTACAAATAATATCGGGTCATCATGGCACTCTCGCCTGGCGGTGGTGGCTATGCACGTGGCCTCTGTAATCCAGCACCGCAGAGGCAGCCAGATGCCTTTGGCGTCTGGGTTCCATACCGTGGCTCGCCGGGAGAAAGCAGAATTGCAAAACAATGTAAACTCTCACCTGTTCCGTCTGTATGGGATGGCGTGTTTCCTCTGAGGTGCTACACTCATTCATTGACCCATAACACCTTCGTATAAAGAGGACCGCAGAGCTAGTTGGCGCTAAGCTCCTCGTGAGAATGCCTCCCTCCTTGTCTGTGGTTCCTTGCGCCTGCGAGTCGCTCTCTGTCTACGAGAGCGAGTGAATCATGTGCTGTGTTACATGCTTAAATGATTTCAAGTCGCAGCAGCAGTGCCGTAAGCCGACAATCCCTACTCCGATCCCACATTCCTACAACAGCACACGGTGCAGAGATAAGTCCGTATCACGCTGGCCTTGCAATCCAGAGGTCGCGGGGGTGGGTGGCCAGCGCCACTCCCGGCCGCCTTTGTCTCCCTAGTGGCGATGTGTACACACCGCACTCATTTAAGGCTGAGAATGTAGTACACACTACACACATACATCCAAACAAGACAAAGATCCCCCGTATAGCCTGAACACATTGCTGGGGTGAGCGCTGTTCGCGAGCACCTATTCAGGCCGGTACGGTTCACGAGGGGGTGGGTGGTCGACACCACGTCCGACCGCCTTTGTATTTTTAGTGGCGATGTTTGCACACCGCACCAGGTACTCATTTGAGGCTGAGTCGACCTAGGGGAGGCCCAGGACCGGTTCATATAATCCACATTGGTGGTGGCCGTCAGCAGGAATCGGACACGGGTGGCCGTAGCACAGCGCGCTAACCGCTACACCACCGTTCACCACATACACACGCTCATCCAACAACAACAACCGCCATTCGCCACTAAGTGGCGATGACGTCACCACGACGCCTGTGCCAGGCTATGTGCACGTTGAGACCACGTGAAGTGTCGAACGCCCGCTGGCAGGAGGTCACGGGGCAGACCCAGCAGGTGCCACGGGTCAACTGACTGAGATGACTGGCTGATCCACCACCTGTGCCCCCTGCTGGACCAACTTGCTGTGCTTTAGCCACCCGGCGCTCCGCTCGTTGTTGTGAGCGTCGCTCCTCCCCCCTCCGTTGTTGTTGGAGCGCGACTGCCTCCAACTGCCCAGTAGCGTCATTCATGAGCCTCCACAGAGGCCGATCTTGACACCGCTGGTACCAGTCATCGGCAAGTCCACTCAGCTCCACATCCTCCTGTACCACATCACTCCATCTCTTCTCTTGCCCATGCTGCGCCCGTTTAGCCCCCTCGATCCGGCCAAACAAAAGCTATTTAGGCATGCGGTGGTTGGGCTTTGCGGGCTACATGACCCAGCCAACGCAGCCTTGCCTGCCGGAGGAGCTCACCGATGGGACTTTGTCCAGATCTTTGAAGGATTTGTGAGCTGCTCACGCTCATCCACGCACACAGTCACACACACACAGTCACAAAGACAAATATCCCCCGTATAGGCTTAACAGACTGTAGGTGCAAGTGCTGTTAGCGAGCACCTATAAAGGCCGGAACGGTTCACGAGGGGGTGGGTAGCCAGCACCACGCCCGACCGCCTTTGTCTCCCTAGCGGCGATGTTTACACACCGCGCCAGGTACTCATTTGAGGCTGAGTCAACCTAGGGGAGGCCCAGGACCGGTTCCGATAATCGTCACCAGTGTTGGCCGTGAGCGGGAATCGAACTCGAGTGGCCGCGTTCGTAGCGCAGCGTAGCGCTAACCACTACACCACCGCTCCCCACAAACACACACAGAGACACACACACAGACACACACACACAGACACACACACACAGTCAAATTCGATAGGAACACAGTTGAGGCTCCGCGTCAGCTGCGATCAATAGAGCTATACTTACCCACACGCTCACCCTAAACCTTCTCGCTCACCCGAGCGTGGAGCCGGTGCAGCCAAGGTCACCAAACCGACACCGCCTCCCCGGCGCATTCACGAATCACAGACTAAGCCGCAAGGATCTCATGATCAACGAGATCACGAATAGCCGACATCATGTGCGTGTGTGTGGAGTCTGTGGTGCAGGCTCGCTAGCAGTGATTTTTAGCACCAGATCAAGATTATGTCGTGTGTATATGGATAATCTGGGATAGTCTCGCTAGCAGTGATGGTTAGCACCAGTATCCCTCTGAACACGAGGTGACTGTTAGGAGATTGCAGTACAGCTGAGTGGGTTCGTGAGCCCGTCTCTGTGGCGGAAATTTGAGCAATGCCTCCTTATTTGCGCGGTGGGTTGTTCTGTGAGTACTCCCGCAGGAAACACAATGCTGACGGCCGTATTTCAAAATGGAATTGGCCAAACATCCCAATGTAGCAGGGCCCTTCTGAAAAAACCCAACAGTCTTGGGTCTCAGTGAGGCATTCCGACGTGATTGGAACCGAAGTATCTCCCTGCTCAAACGAGCAACGCGGTCCTGAGTCATTGATGGGCATTCCATATTGCCGTGACAAGGGCCAGTCTCTGCACAATAGTCGTGTCAGTCCCACACCCGGCACGCACGTGACCGTGTACACGCGAGGCGTTCATCATGGGCGAGGACACAGACGAGCGCCCTGGGGCGCCACGGTGGCGAGGGGATGTTAACTCCCTCGCCTGGTATGCATGCGGTCGTGGGTTCTATCCCGACCCTGACGCCTGTGTGTGTGGAGTTTGCGTGCTCTCACCGTGGCCGCGTGGATCTTTCTCCGTGTCCTCAGGGTTTTCCCTCCACATCTAGAAACATGCGTTTAGAGTATTTGGCTGTGATATATTTCCACGTCATAAGCCACTTCGTTGAGCTATCATTTGTGGCCAGGTCGCTTCTGAAAACAAGTGATATATATCTCAGTGGATCTTACCTGGTAAAATAAAAAAAAGTTTAGTAGTGATATAGCTCGTTGCAGAGGTTCTTCGGTTCGATTCCAGCGGCCGCCCTGATTAATACTGCGGTTGCATTAACCGTAGAAATGGACGCCTTCTGCGTGGCGTCATTCGCAAGAGTAGGCCATTGTGTGCAGAGGCCATGGATGAAATTCGTAACTTACCCACGAATTAGTCAATGGGAATCAGAATCTTTATTTATCCTGGAAAAAAAAATCCGATGAGCTATGAAGATCTTTCTCAAAGATGTCCAGCAGGAATATGCAAAGCAATCATCACCCCCGACTAGGAGACGTTGGCAGGACCCTGTCAGGTGTGCCGTGGCCGCCAGGTGTGCCGTGGCAGGTGTGTCACGGCACACCTGGCACACCTGGGGGCCACGGCACATCGGAATCTTTATTTATCCCATTAGTCATATTACGCAGCACCGCTCTCGAGAATGTCCTGTCCGTACTCAGGCATCCTCAGCTGTCTCCCGCTCCTTCACCTGCACAGCTCCAGCTCGTGGACCCAGAGCCACGGGGCCTGGGGGATGTGGTTGAGGTGTATCTCGATGATGAGCGTGTGCGTGTGGGGTGGGGGGTGTTGACCATACTTGACCACGCCGGTCATTTAATCTCGCGTCAGTGAAGGTAGTGGAATTTTTGTCTCGATTTTCGCGGAGTGATAAAGGTAAAGGTGCAGCCCTGCTATTTCCTTGCTCACAACACCGCTGGCGGAAGGACCTTCAGTAGGGGGAGCTCTAGAGAGAGACCCGCTCGAGGAAGGGCATTAGGCCTACTCTTCCATTTTCTCGTTTGTATATTTTTCCTATTTTCTGTCTCATTTGTTACATTAATTTAGTGCAGCATGTCTCACATATTTCAGGATGGCCCCCTTCTATAAGCAAATGATAAATCTACACACATACACCTACCACATAACGCTTTGCGATCAGTTGCGCAACTCGGTTGCATGCAACTAAATCGATTTTACACGCGGACCTGATGAGCACCTATCTGACCCGCATCCACGATGCCTCCCTCCTCATTACGCACACGGCATTTATATAATCTTGTTGTTGTTTTAATAACAAAGACACGAGGAATGTCTGGAGTTGCATGGCGTGTATACTAATTCGGAAGAAGGGGGGGGGGGAGGAGAGAGAACCTAAAGAACTCAATGTTCGACAAAGGCTGAGCTCGGACAAAAGAATCCCTTTAAACCTGCCACAGCGTCACGCCAATCAAGCCGCACCGCGCCTCGCAAACGCAACGCGTTCACTCCAACACGCACGCGCCTCTGTGAAGAACGGAGAGAGGTCAAAGAGGAGAGAGTTGCGTATTAATATGCGCTCGCCATCAGCACTTGCCCCGATAATCCATACATGCTAGGCGGGACATCTTTATCTGTGGCGTGTGCGTGTAGTGATTCGCACATTGCACTACGATCCCACCAAGCCGAGTTCGATCATCAATAACGCTAATTATTATTATTAAAAGCTGAACATGAACTTGACCTCCCCCCTAGGTCGACTCAGCCTAAAGTGGGCGGGTCACAATCGTGCCATTTGCTCGGCACCACCGCCGCCACCGCCACATTTGGCTGACTGAGGTCGTCACGGTCTTCATAAGATAATAGGAGCTCGCTAACAGCACTTGGCCCAACAGTCCGCACGAGCTAAAATGTGGCTCCTTTGTGCTTTTTGTGTTTCTCTCCGTCGCGGATTTCAACTCCCCCCCCCACCCCCCCTTAGCCCTTCTCTGCCCTCCCCTTCCTCCTCGAGCTGTCAAGATTATCCATGGAGCGCCGTGCTCACCGTGTGAGTTAATGAGGAGTGGCTTGGCAGGGCATCCCGGCCGCCGCGCGGTGCTAAATGCTCTCTTTCAGGGTTCCCTCGCCCTGGCGATTAAAGCCACTTAAGGGGTGGTAGACGATTATTATTGAAGAGTGGTTAAAAGAGCTGGGGGTGAAAGAGGTCCTTGACGACGCAGCTTGACGGATTGTGCCCGCCGCCTCGTTCGCTGATTTGCATCGCGTCTCTCACGCCAGCTCTCACTCACATCTCTTGCTCACATCTCTCAACGCATCTCTCACGCCAGCCCTTGAATCGCTCACTCACTCTTGTCTCCATCTCTCCAACTTTCACTCGCTCACTTGCTCCGTTTCGCAACACATCTCACACGCAAGCTCTCACTCCCATCCCCCGTTCCATATCGCTCTCGATCTCTCACGCCAATTCGCACTCATTCCACGACTCGCTCCTTCACTCACTCCTCTCAATTCATCTCTCTTTCTTTCGCACCGTACGTTGCCAACCGTGCTAATCGGAGCTGCGGGGTAACGACAACAAACTAAACATAGAAAAGCAGCTTCTTGGTTCTTTCGGTAAAGTCACGTAGAAGGGAAGTAATAAAATAATAAAAATAATAAAACATAATAAAATAATTCTCAC
>CM025655.2:4132738-4165740 GCA_014621495.2 Entosphenus tridentatus
TCCAACTCCCTCCCTCCCTCCAACTCCCTCCCTCCAACTCCCTCCCTCCAACTCCCTCCCCCGATGGAGAGTGGCTGTGCAAGGAGTCATGGGGAGGGGTGTTGGGGGGTGTTGGTTGGTGAGGTGGTGCGGTCATGTAAACACCGTCTCCCGCTGAGCCCCTTGTCTGGCGAAGTCGCCAACAGACGAGGCAGCGGCGCTCCGTCGCCTCGCCACCCATCGTGTTCCTGGCGGTCCGCGGCGGCGGCGGCGGTCGGCTGCGAATCGCGACAAAAATGTTCGCGGCACCTTCAGAGGAGCGAAACGATATTCAGGAAGTTTAACACGTAGGCTTTCGCGACCAATATCATCCATAATTGTGGCGGGTTTTAACGACACATTTATATATTTAGGCGATCTAACCCCCCCCCCCCTAAAAAAAAACTCGTTTGTGGATGATTTTCAGGAACCTCCACATTCCTACGACACCGATCACAAATGAGACACTATATTTATGTGACTGAGTCTAATACTGGGTGGTGCCATACGGACGGACAGGTTGCCGCCATGAGAACGTGGACATTCCACGGCTGGCTCGCCAACGGAGATGAGCGTCGCCCCAATCAACACTCGTCTGAGCAGGGAGGCGATTTGACTTCTTAAAATGAAACATTCGGGAGGAGGGTTTGTTACCCGTAGGGCACCTGGGTTCGAACCCAGGTTTCGACCGCCTGTGATCAAACGGAGTTCTCAAGCGGAGCAAGTTGATGGCCTCAGCCTGGTCACCAATGACTGAACAAAAAAAGCCCCAACGCATTTAATTTGGGTTTGCAAACGTTGGTGGAGACCAGGAAGACATCCGCAGGGATACACTCAAGAGTCTGCAGGGATAGGCTCGCAAACCCACGTGGTGTACTGCCATCTGAGGGCCACTTCGCACCCGGTTTGGTTTGGGAGTTCCACAATTTCCTGCGTGATCCAACAACCCTTGCCTACAACGCTCCATATCACAGGCGTCGCCAACATTATAATTGTCCGTGTAACCCTAAGACAGCGTCCAGGCTATAATGCGATCCGAGCGAAGAAATTGGACGCATGACCAGACGGAAGTTTTGGCGTCGTTTTTACATTTCCCCACTGCAAGCAGTATTTCCGCATCGAATGTCCAGCACTTTGCACGAATCTAAGATCAATGAATACCGACTTTTTTTTCCATTCGTCGTAGAATTTGATCCGAGATGTACATAGATTGTCCGAGATGAGATTTCAGATGATGTATGTAGACATGTAGATACGAGGGTGGTGGTGTCGAGGTCAGGAGAACGAGTGACCGAAACAGAAATGTCTATTTTTATCGAAGTTTTGTGCTTATAGACATCTTTTTCATGGCATGAGATTTGGTTCACTCACTGAACTGTGGCAATGCATCCATCGGTGCAGAGCTTTGAATGCTACTGCCTTGTGTGCGTTGTGGGTATTCTCGGGGTAAAAACATCCCCGATGCAATAAAAACATATTTGAGACTCAGCGAGACCTTCCCAGGCAAATAATTGGCATTATTATAATTAAATTAACCCATGCTACTGGGTTACGTGATGTGTTTGACGAGTGTCATCAAGGAACACTGTGGCTCGACATTGACGGCAAAGTGTCGCAAAAAAAAACAATCTAAATTTCACTTCCTCCATCAGAGCAACTCTATAATTTTGTCAGATTTTGTGAAAGTATTCCGATGTCTTCATCACCAACAATGGGGAATATCGACAAAACGATTTGCTCTCGCCGTTTTGGCTGTTGGCTATACCGTATTTTATCGACCCCGGTGGGATGATGGCAATGGGCTGAGTTGCTCAACGACCAACACCTGATTTCGTGACATTTTAAATGGAAGCCATCCGCTTTAATATACCACAGTGCCACCCAGTCAGCCAGCTGGCCGGATAAGTAACAGCTAAAGACACGACGCAATGTTTGTACACCTAGGATTCTCAGGCCATTGTCACGGTAATTTAAATCGGATCCAGGTGCTGCCCATGGGATTTAGCGGCGAACGGGTGAGAGACGGGGAGAGACGGGGCCGCCGCCACCACCGCCACCACCACCACCACCGCCACCACCACGTCCGCTGATCTCTTCTCACGCGGATCAGAGGCCAAGGGCGGAGCACAGAGCGGTTTCTTCTGCCGGTCTCTCTCTCTCTCTCAACCACCCGCATCACAACCATCACCCCCACCCACCCACCCAACCATCACCATCCCTCACTGCCCAGCGTGAGGATTTGTTCACAGCTCCGTAGCCGCCACCCCCCCCCCCTCAATGAGCACCATCCTCGCCTCCTAGCACCCGACCCCTACCCCTGCCCCTAATTCCCGGCCTCGTTCCCGACCCCCGCCTCAATTCCCTTGTCGGATTCGCTCCCCAAAGCCCCCACTTAGCACGTCAGGGCTTGGCAGATCCCACCAGTGAAGGCGCTTCAAAAATAATAATTTAAATAACGGAGAGAGAGGGGTCTTGAGTCAAAGGCGCTCGCAGTTTTTCGTGCAGCACCGCTCACCGCTTTACCGCTCGCCACTCAACGCTCACCCCCCCTCACTGCCCATCCCTTACTGCTCACCGCTCATCACAGCATCACCCCCAGCTGCATGCACAACTCGCTCACCCACCTTGCCACCACCCACTCACCCTGCCACCCTCCCACCACCCACTCACCCTGCCACCACCCACTCACCCTCCCACCCTCCTACCACCCACTCACCCTGCTTCCTCCCACTCACCCTCCCACCCTCCCACCACCTACTCACCCTGCCACCACCCACCCTGCCACCACCCACCCTGCCACCACCCACCCTGTTTCCACCCACCCTGCCACCGCCCCTCCCTACCATTGCACTGCATCTCCACGCTGTGTGTGTGAGAAAGGAGAGGGGTCAACTTAGTTTACGTTGTGAGTCGTGACCCTCTGTGTTGTGATGAAGCATGATTGTAGTAAAGTTGCTCTTTTATTTTATTGCGCTTGTTTCAACCCCGATTTTTAAAATGTTCTGATTTGAAAAAAAAACACAATCAAATCCTTCCTTGCATATATATTGCAAATAAAGAAGTATTAAAGAAGTGACTTCATAAGTAGTTGCGTGATTTCATCTTGAGGGCGCATTCTCGTGACACAGGATGGTGCACCGCCGGCCCCGAGAGTTTTAAACGGATGTTTCTCCCCGTCTCGTGCCAACACGACGTGGGTAATTACAATCGAAAGGCATTTTGTATAAAAATGAAGAAACCCATTTGGTTGAATGGCCATTGCGAACAAAACATCTGTGCAGCAGGCCAGGGGTGTTGATCGGAGCCAATCACATTCGCCATGCAAGTAAATCGATACGTCTAAGGGTGTTCTACCTGAGGTGGCACCAACATCTGCTGTGGCCCATGGGACATCAGTGTGGCCCCACTGCTCATTGCAAGTGCTCCGAATGAACAAACGTCGGTGTCAACATGAAATGGCACCGTTAGCACGTGACGCCGAGAGCACGATTGTAATCCTATTGGGAGATTAACAATTGAGTGAAATATCGATAAAAAGAGCTAAAACCAGATGTGGTGAATCTGCGCAACAAACAGAGCCCTCGGAATTAGAATGGGTCCTGGTAATTTTGGGTTGGGGGTAAAATAGCTCCGAGTATTTCTTTCTTGGTTTAAGCTCTTGGCGCTCACCCAAAGCCCTCTCTGCTCTCTCTGCCTCTTTGTTATTTAAGGCTACTGGCCAGCGCCAGGGGTAGGAAAAAAAGTTATAAATAATTAATCGTTCGAAAGAAATTGAAAATAAACTGCGAAATTTAAATGCGTAGCCGATTGCAACGTTGAACCGCTTACGCTTATCTTTTAATGGGCGCTTATACGACTCACTTCTGAGCGTAAGAGTTTTTTTGAATGTTGTTATTGTCAGACTTTTTTTCTCCACAAGTGTGAGATGAGATAGGAAACAACCCCCAACTCTGTGGGGCTTGTTTTGCAAATGCTCGTCTGCGACGGAGCGTGTCACCCTCTTAAATCGCTCTCGGTATGATTGCAACTTAGTTGTCAGTAGGTTGCAGACATCCACGTAGACTCGAATTGGTTGCACGCAACTAATCGCTGAGGTGTGGGCCCAGCTTTAGCGTGTATGGGGTAGGTGTGTGTGTGTAGATGTATTATTTGCTCTTAGAACGGGGTCATCCGGAAATATTTAAAACATGCTGCACTAAATGAATGGAACAAATGAGGCTTTCGCGATCAATATTATCCGTGACAATGTTTTTTGGGTTAATATAAATGTAATCACATTTATATTTACGCGATCTAACCCAAAAAAAAAACCTTTATTAATAAGAAAAATACAAACGAGAAAATAGAAATGGTGATGAAAGGTGGCGGTGATGTTGGTCATGGATTTGTCAACGATTAGAATACATCATACACTAATTAGAGGTCAAAAATTGCATATAAATTATGTTTTTGCTACATTTAGATTAATCGGTTAAACAAAATAAAACAAATTTATAAGCAATATAATCACGGTTTTTAAAATAACGGAAGCCGCGTTTTCTCCAGGAGAATTTCCCCCTCCACATTGCCTGGGGTTGTAGGGTGAAGAGAACCACAAACATTAATTCGTTCATAACAAGTCACATAAAATAGTCTCCATTCACATTTCCCATTAAATGTTTTTATCAAAGACATAACGCAAAAAGGCAAATACCTCTTATATTCTATAGTACAGTTTTTTTGGGTTAGATCGCTAAAATATATAAATGTGTCGTTAAACCCGCCACCACTCGACACAGCCAACTCGTAAGGGTTATCACGTAATTAGAACATGCCAATTCGTCACTAGTACAGCACACCGCTGTGTTGGAGAGCCAAGCCACAACATTTACAATCTGAGTACGACGTTTCGCCAGTAATTACAACTAGCTTCATCAGGCGACAGCCAAAATACCTGTATTACGGATGATATTGGTCGCGAAAGCCTACGTGTTAAGCTCTTATCTTCTCGGTACATATCGGGGCTTTGTGTCCTGGGCTATACAATGCACCTTTTGTCGATCCACTGCTGGATGAAAGCGCCCCTGCATTGTGCAGGTCGTGGGAGATGTTGGACAGTAACCGAGTAACGTTGGTCAATGCTGCAGTTTGGTGAGGGCGAAATGCACCGACGAGGGAGTTCGTTAATGTACCACGAAGTATTGCACTGCACTGCCCTCTGCTGCCCATCAAGTATCTGCAGTACAATGCATGCGTTGAATTGTGAACTCCATTAAAAAAAATATGAGCGGCGATAGCTCAGCGCTCTGGTCTCCGAACTACCCAGCCACCTGACCTAACATTTTACAAATTTGAAAGAAAAAAATACCCGCAAATTAGTAATTTGCGTTTACACATATCACAATCATCATCCCCCTACTGTGAACATTTGGTTGGGCCTTTCTGAAAAAAGAGTCACGTGACTCAGTGAGGGTTTCCTGGGTAAACAAGCATAATAAAGTACACGATAATATTTTTTTATTATAATCGATGATTTGTTGTAATCTTACCTTATATAGATTTGTATATCGCCTTAATCCAAGGCGCTTTATCCTACCGTTTGCCACCATCCCTACCCTCGAATCCGAATAATTATTTATACTAGACAAATCCGATGAGCTATGAAGCTCTTTTTCACAGACGTCCAGTAGGTGACCGATCGCTTCCCTCTGCCCCTGTGAACCTACAGGCTCCGATCATATCGCGACGGGCTTCTTGATGTCGATCGGCTCTTTCCTGCGGGTGCCGGCGTGCCGCACCTCGATGAGCCCATCCAAGTGGCCCTCCCGCGCTCCACCAGGCTGCCACACGGACAGGCCAGGCCAGAGGTCGCAAACGGGGTTTGATTCCGTACCCGGCCGGGTACGGGTAGGGTACGGGTATCGGGTTACCTGATTGCGACCTCTGGGATGAAGCCATGTTGTAGGCACGGGTGGGTTGATTCTATGAACTTCAATTGTGAGAAGACGTTGAGAAATGAGTGACAAACGGTTACTCACCAGTGACTCACGGTCTACCCGTACCCGGCCGGGTACGGGTAGCCGGGTATCGGGTAGGGTACGGGTATCGGGTACCCGGTTGCGACCTCTGGGACAGGCGCAGCCAGGGTCAATGGGCATGAGAGGGTTCCAACACAACCCTCTTGTCCAATGCCTCGCAGCAAGAAGGGCCTCTGGGTTCGATTCCTGACTCGGGCACATTTTCTTTTTAGCAGCCACACGGTGGGCTGACCTGTGATGGATCATGTGTACAGGGTGGGCCAAAAGTTAAGGACACATCGGGTTATTTAATTTCTACTCTTTGGTTCTTTCGGTAAAGTCACGTAGGTAAAACATAATAAAAGTAAAAAAATAAAATTAAAATAAATTAAATCACGACGTTTCGGGCGCAACACAAGCGCTCGTCATCAGGTGGGACCACCACAGCCAGAAGCAACTGCTGGAATGTTAACAATGGAATTTCAACATCTTATATATTTCAACATTGTATCTGTTATTATTTATATCTATTTCCCTTCTTTACTTCAGTACGTAGCTAACCGTGTTCATTTATTAGTTCACTATTATTTGCCTCATTAATATATTTCTGTTCATGTATTACTTATTACGAGTAAATCTTGCCTAATTTATATATCGTTAGAGTGGTTGTGAATTGGAAATGTAGGCTTAAATGATAAACAGTTACCGTATTTATTGAGGTATTTATTTTGTGACCATGTGGAGTGTGATGGTATTGGTATATTGGGTCGCTGGCTCGGCAGGAGACTGTTGGAGCGAGTTGTGGATGGAGTCGTGTGGCGTGTGGGGCCGATGTGGTGGTGGTGGCGTCTTCTGAGGCCACTTGTTGCAGAGATTCGAAAGCTAAGGGGCAGTCCATAAATGACGTCACGCGATTTTGGACGATTTTTGACCCCCCACCCTTTCGTCACACGGCGTCACAAAAAGACAGACCCCCCCTCAAATATGACGCCACAAAGCTCTGCCCACCCCTCCAATTTTTTTTTAAACATGCTTCAAATCGCTTTAAACTATTGCCATTGTAGTGCGTATTAAATGTGGCGCTGCACTCTGATGTTGTAGGAGAAAACATTTATTAAAACGTCTATTTAATTAAGCAGAACGTGTTGTCTATATTTATCTAAAGTTGCGCATTTTGATGTGACGTCACATTTCTCAACCCCCCCCCTCCCTCGTCACACATCGTCACAAATGTCCGACCCCCCCCCCCACCTAGGTGCGTGACGTCATTTATGGACGGCCCCTAACCCAGAAGAGCACTTTTGTCGATAAACGTGTTGCCGTGACAAGACCCCACACACTCGCGTTCCCTCCTCGTCAAGGTGTTCAGTCATCCTCAGCAGCCGCGTGATGCGGAGAGCGACAGAACACGAGCCAGCATGTGTAGCCCCCCCCCCCCCAAATGTGTTCGTGGTTTAGTCCGCCCTCTGTTCTCTCGTTAGGGGCCATCCATTTAGTACGTACGCATGGAGGGGGGAGGGGGGGGGTGTTAACCCAAATGCGTACGCTTGCGTATGGGGTGGTCTACTGACAATGGACGTACGCTTAGAACACGAGGGGGGAGGGGGGGGGTGAAGCCTCGATAATAATGTGTCTACATTGGCCTTCAAATGAGTTAAACAGTCCGGCGGTGGCCTATCTGTTTGCTTCAGCACGTGAAATATTCTTAGTCCTTGATCGTTTCTGCGTGGATTAAATATCGGCCGTTCTATAGGATTTGGGGATGGGGGGGGGCGTCAGGCGAACGTACGCAGGTGGGTGGGGGGGGTGTAAAAAATCCGCGTGGGTACAGGGAGGGGTCAAGTTTTGACAGATGTCTGCGTACCTACTCAGTGGATGGCCCTTATCGATCATGGCAGGAGAGGGACATGCCAAGGCTGTGGTTACACTCGGCGTGTGACGTCTGCGTGTTCTCTCCGTGCCTTTGCACGGGGTTTCCTCTGCGTTCCTCCCATCGCTAACCCCCCCTGCCCTCATCATACAAATATAACTTCTGTTGGTTAAAACATCCAAAATGCGGCCAAATTGTCTGAAAACTACTTCCGTTGACATTGCATGTGTAGTGGCATAGCGCTGGCTGCTGTCTTCGAGTCGCTGCACATGTACAGCACCGTACCAACATCAGCCCCCTACTGCGAAAGCTTTGGCAACACTTTCCCGAAAAGTCTTGGCTATTCGGTGAGGCTTTCTCTGAATTTCCATCGGACCTACTGCACCCACGCCATCACCCCACCAAGTCCTCTCGGATCTGGGGATGCAGATCTCTTATCTCATCTATAGACGACCAATATTTTCTTTCCCGAGTAGCCTCAAGACTCCGTGGAGATTTCTTCCACGAGGTCGCAGGATCCGAGTGGAAATTTGAAAACGTATATCTTACACGCCTTCATTCTGTCGTCTTTCACAAAGTCACTTCGCATTTACGCCATTGTGTTGCGGTGTCTTCGTGTTTAGTGTCATGAGCTACTTTGAGCACTGTTGTGCCTTGGACAGCGCTTTGAAATCCGCAATGAAAGGCGCTTTATAGACAGAAGCGTGAATATTTTCCTCGGTAAATAGCCATATTGCCACGAGGGAGTGTATATGCAGAAGTTTGTCTTTTAACTGGAAAACCAGAAGCTAGACTGATAACGGCACCCCCCCTTTGGGGGGCACGACCGCCACATCAGGGGAAAACGACGAGAGGCGACTGGAACAAACGATCAGGACACAAATCACCACGCTGCCAAGTTAAATACGCGGGTTCACGTATTGTATGTATTTCTGCAACTTGCGTTTGGAAATGATACAAAAAGCACTTTGCGAGAGACATCGTGGGCACCCATATAACATTTACAAAAAAAACAAAAAACTCGATAATATGAATATATAAAATGACGAACAACACTTGAACGTAACGTGGCATCACAATCGTGAAGATTGCGAATGTAAAAATAAAGTGTCCTTATTAACGAAGGCTCATCTCGTGTATATGTGCGAGGGGATGCGACCCAAACGTCCGCACATACGGATCACAAACCAGCTTGCTGTACTGCCACCTGACCACCTCGCACAAGCACTCTGCGTGACCCATCCACCCGCCGTTTGAAGCTATCGGTTAGCTGAGAGACTCGTGACCGAGTGAAAATGACACCCATAATTTAATAAATTGCACACAAAGTCCAGATGTTCAAACTTGCCAATCAATTTAAGGTAGAATCTTCGGATCCCCTTTCAAATTTCCAATCTCCCCGACATTCTACCTCCCGAAGGCGCGTGTAACCCCCGACAAATCATGCCCAGCGTGACTATGACATCACCAAGAGCGTACATCACCTCCCGTCCAGCGGCACACGTGGGAGCAGAGGTGACACTTTTGAACCAATATTTCTCACGCGGTTTAGTTGAGAAACCGAACCGATCGGCAGAGTAGGCGATTACTTGATTGTATTACCCACCTAGCTCCTAAGTTCCGCTTAAGTTCCACTCCTTACGACTTCCATGGCCAGACAAGCTCAAGGAGGAGGTAAGGGTGGCTGGTGGCGTGCGTAGTGTCGCTCTCCCATGTGGTTTCCGGCTTGTGCCGCGTGGTGTTCGACACGGTGATGTCCGACGTTTCGCTTCGCGTGCCCGGTAGATGCCTGGGCAACGGAATTATCCATATTGTGACCGAAGTTTGGTTCCTTAAGACGCTCGGCACGTGCAGCGAAACGTCGGGACAACATGCCCGACAGCAACAACGCTATAACAGACGCAGTTGGTGTGGGCTGTGATTGAGGTTTTTTTTTTTCTTGGTTCACCGGCAGTGTTGGTTCGATCGAGGCTCTGGTCTTTTTGGCGGGAAAAAACCCCAATCCTTAACTGGTTTTGCCCAGTTTGAAGTGAAGTGTTTGAAGTGAAGTTGAATAATGGTGATTTCAACACATTCGCAGTGTGTGGCGATAATGATGGTGGTAAATATGGACAAATTGAATTAAATAGAATTGCCAGACCAACGTTAACATAAGTTGCTATTCTGAATTTTATTGTCTAGCATCTACCCAACTATATCTTTGCCAAATTTCAGCTTCTCTAGCCCTTGCTAGAACGGTAGATGTTTACATAATCACATGCGGTATTCTGATTATAACACACTCCCGAAGGATGCACCCCAAACTTGTGCCACGAGTCAATGAAATTGGACAATCTCATCACACACGCACACACCTACCGGATTGTAAGACGCACTCGTTCCTCTATATTTTGAATCAAACGTTTGGGGTACGTCTGAATATCCGTTTGGGGTGTACGTGTGCGAGCTCAGATCTGTATGCAGAGATTATGGTGTAAGCTTTTTTAAAGATGTGGACCGATCCATTTTCCTGGTGGTGGTGGGGCAGTATCAATAAGCGTCATGTGGATGTGGACCTCTGGGTGTTGAATTTGTTGTCCAAACCCCCCCCCACCCATATTTTTTTACCTATAATGGTACGACCCATTTTTCAGAATAGGTTCACAGCTAAATCATCAGCCAGGTGGCAGATAATACTCATTGTTAATAACTTAAAATATCTTACAACACAATACAACAGGCCGACGAAACTGGCTCGGGTGTGGCCCGGGCTTTTTTTGGGTTGTGTAGAGTTTAAGTAATTCGGATGTCTTCGTTCCCCATGCAAGACATTATTAGTATTAACCTTAGCGCGCGTGCTTGGAAAAAAATGAAGGTCAACCAAAATGCTGCTCATATCGTCGCACGCCACGTGAAAAAAACCACGACATCCTTTTTTGAGAACAAACTCCGTTCCACAACGCACGTCTCCTCGTGCCAATGGAAAGAGGCGAGCGCCAGTGAGGATGAGATGAGACATTGTGCGGAACGAGGGAGGTGGGGGGGGGTGCCTTTTTAAAAAACAATTCCCCGGCTCTGGGCAGATGTGACCAGTAACGTTATTATGAATAGACGCACAGTTATAACGACCTCTCACCCCCCCGTGCGTTTATGTGATTTTATCTTGAAGGCCATAATTTAATGTAGAAACTCGCGTGTTGTGAAAACCAATTATCAGTGTGAAAACAGCCAATTTAATGGAATTGGGCGGAATAGCAGTGTGTGAGAGGGAGGCGATAGTGTTTGTGTGCAGTGTGCCTCCACTCCTCCCCCAGCACTTCCTGCTGCTGATGATACTGCTGCTTCTACTGCTGCTAATTTGATGTTAAAGCTGCTGCTGCTGCTGATCCTGCATTCACCCCCACTGAAGAGGATATGCCTATGATGACAATGCCACTGCTGTTGCTTTATCTACTGCCGATGCTGTTGCTCATGATGGCGATGATACTGCTGCTCGTGTCGATATTACTGCAGCTGCTGTGGCTGATACTACCACTAGTCCACTACACTGCTGATATGTAGGCTTCTGATACTGCAGCTGACGACGCCACTGCCACTGATGGAGCAAAGTGATGCGGCATTATCAAAGCTACGTTCACATTAATGACCAAGAAAGGATAATTATCTGATGATAACCATAATCATGATGTGATGAGGAATCTTAACGACGAGACGATGGGAGCTGACCTGTGGTTGGGGCTCGCAAGGGGGACTGCTGCCGACAACGCAACACAAAACGAATCCGTGACGCATTTCGGCAACATTCGTTTGACCTCCCCTCATTTGATTACTCGAACCTAGCGCGAGGAGTGCTGAAAGGAAAGCAACACATTGACGTAAAGCTTTCGTGACTGCAGGAATTCATATTCTTTGGGTCTTTCGGTAAAGTCACGTAGATAGGCTCCAAAAGAATTACAAAAAACGACGACGTTTCGATCGCAACACAAGCGGTCGTCATCAGGTGGCGATGACGACCGCTTGTGTTGCGACCGAAACGTCATCGTATTTTGTTATTTTGTTTAACCTATCTACGTGACTTTACCGAATAGACCCAAAGGATAAGGAAAGCAAAACAATAACAACTCTGTGCGGGTGCCTCGAGCGGGTCACTGGGTCAGCGTTGTGGCTTTAGCACACAGGGCAACGTCTTGTGGAACAACACGATGGAGGAGCCACCTACGCTGCTGGCAACAGTGCGCGTTTGCGTTGCCACTTGTTCATTTCCCGCGGCACCACCACCACCACCACCGCTGCTCATGGTCAGGGCAATTCGTAACAACAACCGGCACCGACGGTAATCGCCGCAAAATGCGTTTATCAGAAAAATTTAGCCGCCCCAAAAATCTGCACAAAGTTCGCCGTTGCCGCTAACCCACCCGTTGGCAATGGGAGTGGCCGGTTGCAATCGGATTGTCACGTGAACTATTTGCCCGGAGGTTGTGTGCTCTGTAGACCGAATCGTTGTTCGCCAAAGAGTTTTCAACTTTTCACAGGCTGGACAGAAACTCCCGTCACTCTCCACCACCGTTCGACCCAAGGCGCCAAAGTTGCCCACGGCAAATGTGTCTCTGGCGATGGGTGCCGGTGAAGATTGTTGCCCCAGTGAAAGGTGGTCACTTACAGCTCTTTGCACTGGTTGGCCAACTCAAATCGCCCGCCCATATTGCCAGCCCAGCTTTGGCAGCAATGCCAGGCAAAGCAGCCAGCATACATGTGCAGTACAATATCACGAAACCCCCCAAAAAAAACAGCCTCTACTATATGTGCAAAAAAAACCATGCATCTTTATACATTAGAAACACAAATATATGTACAGGAAATATTAATATCCGTATTTTTTTGGATAATGTATATATTATGAACCTTTTTTTGTAAATTAAACCCGTGGTTTTCGCGTTTACCGATACAGTATGTTTCAAATGTACAAACACCAATTGTGATAAAGCCATACGTCCTCGACAGGGCACGGGTACTCGAATGCGGCATATCGTCAAAATAATATTCACAAGAAGTTATAAGACGCTGCTGACGCACTTGACATAAATTTGCGGCCGCGTTAACGGCCCTGACACAGCTCAAAATGTTTTATCACCCTATCCCAACAACTTGCCGGTGGAAATAATAAAACACAGTGTAGGGGTATTGTACGCACAGATGTCAGTGCGGCTCAACTGCCGCAGGAGGTAGCGTTCCCAACCGGTCCTGCTCTAGGCGCTCAATTGACACAACAAGCCTCTTGTATTTGGCCGCATCGGAGGTACGGTTGTTTTAACACTTTTTGACGCTGTGCTGACTGGCTTTTGGAAGGATGCGTGATCGTCTCTTGACGCGACTCCAGTAATCGCAACAATTAGCGATTCATTTCAAATCTGCAACACGTAGCGATAGATCTTGGGCGAGGACACCTCCCCGTGTCGGATGTCGGTCGTGAGGGCTATTTGACCACACTTGACACGCCGGTAAAGCGCCCTTTGGTAAAGGCTCCGAAAGTTTAGACCAAAATTAAATTGTCTCTGCCGGCGGAAGAGAGATGTCTTCTGAAGGGTTTTGCATCTCGGCATGGAGCGGTGGGCGCAGAGGGAAAGTACCGCTGCTTGAGTAGCGGCGGACAAAGTACGACCCACCGGCTTGCCGCCGACCGGCATGGCCAAGTTTGATCTGACAACCGCCATGACTGACGCAGCGTGGGGAGGCCTTCGTCCAGCAGCGGCGTGAAACGGGGCTCTGTGACGATCTAACTTGTGATGAAGCCTGATGTGAGGCTGCGCGGACATCTGTGCGCATAATTAAAAAGAAAATCGCTTAAAACGAATACTTATTCTTTCTCGTTTACATTTGAATGCTGTCAAATTCAAAAGCAGGCACTCTGCTGAGGTGAAACGAACGGGAGTGAATTTGTTAAGAATGTGTTAATTGATGAACGTTACATCCAGGCAGGCTGGCAGCCCCGTGCCCATTCCTTGAATTGAATCCCAGGTTCAGAAGCACATTACAAAGTTGTCGATTGCAATGTGCAACAACCAAATAGCCATATGAACAACAGCAAAAAACCTCGCACCCGTTTAATCATTAGCGCTGCCTCGAGACGGCACTTTGGCCTACTCTTCCACGCAGGCCAGACATCTTGGAAGAGGTAGGAGTGCCCACATTTTTACCCCCAGCACATGCCACCTGCCGATTGACCAACTGTGGTGCACCCATTCATATAATTCTGGTTGGGCGCAGGAGGCAGGGATGTGGGGAGGGGGGGGCAGCGGATGTAAGAATTTTGCCCCGTTGTTTCGCCTGCCGAGTTGAATCGTCGATCTCTGCATTGCCAGTGTAGTGCGCTAACCATCACACTATGGCATGGGGCACCGCGAGCGATGTGAAACGAGGAATTTAATTAGCGAGAGTCTCGCCACAAGACTCGGCTGTGGAAAAGGAGGGAGGCGAAGGAGGAAAAGATGAGAACACAAACTCATGGGGTGCAAACGCTGGCAGTTGCGAACCGCCCATGTCCTCGTTACGCCCCACGATCCGTCTTTCCGCGTTTTCCCATCACCTCCCATTCAAGCGTCGTCGGTGGCTTACGATGCGATACACTTGGATGAGCCTGATGATGGGTAAACCCGCTGAGACAATTCCCCGTGGGAGGCTCAAGCACTTGGAATTTCTAATTTCATGGCCTGGTATTGCCACACTTGGATTCGGCCTGCAAATGGGATTGTTAGAATCGTGTTTCCCCCCCCCCCCCCGTTTGTTTCAGCAACAGTGAACACCCTTTTTAACGCTGATGACGCGAGTCATTTTAAACCTCCACGAGCTTTGGAAAAGCATGTAATGTTACAGCTAATTTAAAATCTCAACCAGGTAGCGGCGACTGCCATGCAAGTTGCGGTTTTTATACAAACGCAAAAATAAAATGTTTTCTTTAAATCTTTCTCACAATTTTAAAAGTCCCTACCCTAGCCATTTTTTTTCCCTCCAAACATCTCTCAGTTTCCCATAATTCTTTCACTTACCCATAAGCCATTGCAACTTTATGGGGGTGCGACTAAAGCCCCCCCCCCACAAAACCGCTGTAAACATTAACGATTTCAAAACAAAAGCGAACTCTCGCGTAAATTCGCTCTCTCGACCGTGCGTGCAGCGCTCAAGACTCCAAACGTTGAAAAACAACAGCAACAATAACAGCAATGATAATAACATGAATGCGAATGAATACGTCGACTCGATACTGAAAGTAAAAAAAAACTGAAGCACTTGGCGGTCATAAAACTTTCCGCGGGTGCCATAAAGCTCAGCAGTGAGACGGGCGACCTCAAACGTGACCCCCAAACTGCTGGATACGCGACGACGTCAAAGCATAAGCCAAACAACACTCTTTTAAGTTGAATTACCATATTCTCTTGATTATAAGATGCTCCGTTAAGTATTAGACGCACCCCACAAAACGTACGCCCGGTTGTCAATAAAGTTGTGCAAATCTGGTCAAACACACACACGGACCAGGTTACAAGATGCACGCCCAACTTTTGCTTTAAAATAAAGTAGGGAAAAATTAGCGACTTATAAATCAGGAGAATAATACGATGGCCCTCCCTGGCGTGTGTGGTTTCGAATCACGTCCTTGCACACGCGCACACACGTGTGTACGTACGCCTACGTGCGGCGTAGGCCTCGGCAAGGTAAGGTAAAAGGTCAAAACAACGAGCCTACCTTTACCCCACCTTTTACCCTTACCCCATACAAAATACCCATTTGCAGGGTAATTACTGGGGTACTACACATGAACAAGGTTTGTTACAGATAAATGCTAGGTAGAGCGCTTTATTCATAAAGAATACTCTCGATGATTCCAATTTAAAATGGAGGCTACGGACTGCGTCACGGTGCTTTTAGCGAGCAGTAAACAAGGTGTTTACCTGGTAATACTTCGCGCTACCTTTACCCTACCCTTTACCTTACCCCTTGGAATGGTAGAAAGGGTAAATTACGTTATCTTGCCGAGGCCTAATGCGGCGTCAGTTGCCCCTTGTGATCGTACCGAATTTATTACCGTCACGGTCTCATCTTCGTTACCCAAATGCAATTTCGCCAACTCTCATCTGTTAACCACGACCCACCCGCACGGCACGGTGGACTCGCTTTAAGTGATATTCGTGTTTAACATATCTCTATGTTTGCGTTCCGTGTGTTTTTATCTCCCTCCGTCGGTCCCTGACCCCCCCTTGCCGCGACGGCTTCAGCAGGCGTCGTCCGCCTCCGAGCCTCTCCGCGTCCGCGCGTGTCCGTTCTCTCGTCTTCCGCCTCCTCCCGCGCCACCTCCTCCGTTGGCCGCCACCGCCGTTGTCGCCGCGGCGGCCGCGGTCTCGGTCGCCGTCGCGTACTTCCCGATGAAGGAGCCGTCCTCGTTGAAGGGCACCTGGGTGTCGGCGTCGCTGGCGCCGGCGCCGTGGCGCCCCCCGGAGCGCACGCTGTCGCTGCTCCCGGACGAGCCGCCCTGCAGTGGTTTGTTTTCGTTGTCGCTGGAGGGAGCGGAGAAAGTAGGACGGGGCGATATCGCCGGGGAGTGAATCGGTGATGCGCGCCGGTAAGCCGAGCGCGACGCCGACACGGTAAATCGACCCCCCCCCCACCTCCATCATGCACGACCTTGGAAGCTAAGCAGCGCCGAGCCTGGTTAGTGATCTCGGATGGGGAGGCTGTCGTGGAAATACTGGGTGTTGGAGGCTTGCGTGGCCAGGAGAGGGCAGCACAGCAATAGATGTTCCAATCAATGTGGAGCTTTTGATTGTTATCTCCTCGTATGTGTTTTGGTGGGTTTTCTTCGGGTCCCCAGTTGCCTCCCGCATTAAGCCAAATACTAATGAATGGCAATGGCTATCCCAGTGCGTGACCCTCCTTCTTGGGAAAATGATTATTATTCTGGCAACAAAAACTCGATGGTTTCCCATGACTAAGCCAAACGTATTACTCTAAGAATGCTGTAGGTGTCTTAATTTGAATCCCTTAGCCTCAGGCATTAATAATTAACTCCATAAATCCTTTATGTGCCTTAATACGGCTATCTGTGTTATGGTAATTACGTGCATATTTACCTGCTATGACATGTGTCATAAGTGTGGACTTTTTTACAAATTAAATGGAACAAATGCTGACATCTGTGCAAGGAAGCATGCAAAATTGCATGCTGGGAATTACACTCAAGAGTCGGAAAGAGGAACGCGGATCGGAGAACATTCCCGTGTGAGAGACATCGCGTTTTTCAGAACACCAATTGAGCTTGGGGCAGATGCATCGATAAGAGGGACGATGGCCACTGATTGAGACTATCGATGGCGTGGCAGTCAAAGGAGAGGAACGTGCCTGACAGGGCGACCATCGCCGGAGATAAACTAACTTGACGAAACTTTTTATTTTTTTACCAGGGTGAGGCCCACGGGCCACAAATGATAGCTCACGAAGTGGCTTATCATGTGAACATTTATAGCAACCAAATACTCTTAAACGCACGTTGATTCTAAATGTCCAGGGAAAAGCCGGAGGGCACGGAGGACAATCCACGTGACCATGGGGAGAACATGCAAACTCCAGATATATATACAGGCGCCGGGGTCGAGATCGAACCCACGACTTCCTGCATACCAGGTGAGGTAGTTAACATCTCGCCACCACAATGAGATCAATCTGCGTGCAGGATCTCGATGGATCATTGCATCGCGACACCATGAGGGCGGTGACAACGGCTTGAGGAGGCTCGCATCAGGCAGTGGATAATCATGGCTGCTGACGATGACGATGGCTGAGTATAAACGCGAAGCAATAATGCAAATGAACAGGAATGAAAACGTCCGCTGGACGTTGTGAAGTTAGCGCGAGCTCCGATCGACATCGCCACGTCCCGCGCACCGTCGACGTCGTGGTGACCGACGCAGCCTCTCAACACAGACGACGATCGCAACGGTGGCGACGAGCTGCACGAACAACCCTATGAAGGGCAACGTCCATTATAAGCCCAAGCTGTTGCCAAATTAAGTTACGAACCAAATTAAATCGACTGATGTTTTCCAGGACAGGCATCGGTGACCGGGCTCGTGACGGTTGAGTGCCCCTCTAAGATGCGATTTTTTGTGATTCCCATTTTTCGCTTAGGGTCTCAATGAATCCACGTGTAAGGGTGCTTAGGAATGGGGGCGGGCGAGGGGGGCAGGGGGGGGGGGCATGCACCGGGCGGGTGGGCAGACGTATCGCGCCCGCGACGGGGGCCGCCTCGGCACTTACCGTCTCCGTATTCTGCGCGTGTGCGAGCGCGGGGTGTTCAGAGAGACAGGGGGAGAAAATTACACGGGAGTGAGGTTGGAGAGATTGAGAACCGACTCGGATCTCTCAACTGCCTCAATCCACCGCTCGGTTCTCAATCGCAACCACCCACCCACCTACCCACCCACCCACCTACCCACCCACCCACCTACCCACCCACCCACCTAACTGCCCGCCCACCCAGCTACACCACCAACGACTCGCCACGACCCAAACACATGCTGCCAAACCACCCGTGAACCCACCCACCCACTACCCGATCACCCACACATCTACCCACCCACCAGAGCAACCCACTTCACCATCCAACCAACCACTCAAACAACAAATAGTGGAAACTCACAAAATGCAAGGTGTTGTTTAATTTCCAATTCAAAAGTGATTGAACCAAACAGTGAGGCCTGACCAGGCGATGACCCATGTGAGACGATGACAACGATGACGATGTTTACGATGCCGACAATAATCATCACGATGATGACGACCAGGAATTAAACTTAAGATGTATACGACAACAATGAGATGGGATAAACCTTGGTCAGGAGTTAAATTCAGGAGTCTCAAGGCTTGGTGGCTGCATTCAAATATAGGCCTTTGTAATTTTTCAACTGGGGGTCTCAAAATTCCGAATACCACGCCCATGTTCAGGTATTTTTTTTCTTCTTCTAACAAGCAAAATGTTCCTCCAACCGTGCGTCTGGTTGCATGCGGTGCGTTACCTGCACTCGGCAAAGATGTTCTCTCTCATTTGCTGATTCTCAGGGTCCGGGTAGGCGCACTCTCGCTCCTTCACTGGAAATAAAAAAAAACACGAGGAAGAAAGCGCATGCACATGCATGAATTCTCTAACGCTTCCAGAAATATCGTTTAACAGCCAAAGTATTGAATTAGCGATCGTAATGGTGTCGCGCGCGACGGGCGCGCAAGGAGTAACGACGCGGCGGCTCGGATAGCGGCCCTGCCGGGGAAAGTGTGCGGGCAACGCTTTGATCGCTGTGGACAGTTTTCTCTCTCGGACGAGTCCCTGACAGCGACGCAACTTTACACCGAAGCTTTGTTCACATGATATAATCCTTTACAAGAGTCGAAGTGCCCCTGTGTTGCAGAAGGACAGCCAGGCAGGCAGACAGAGCTAATGCGTCAGCGCTTTCAATCACATTTGCTAACGAGTCAGTTGCCCGCAGAAGGCGATGTCACAGAACTGCTTCGGAGATCCCTTGAACAATGCACAACATGGACTGACGCCGCTTAAAGGGATACGTAAACCAATAAAGCGAATCACTCCTGCCTTGCGGGACACACAATGAGGCCGTGCGTTCCGAGCTTGTCCTGCACGGGTGTGAAACTTCACCAATGACTCAAACGACTCTAAAAGTTACGGTAAAGCCACTGGGGAGTGCGAGCGACGTCACCGTCGCCGCAGTTGTCAACGTTGCGCTGCAGGTGGCGCCCGGCGCCTCGCCTCACTCGCCCGCACTGCCAATGTGGTCGCTTTATTCTTACCGAATCATCGTCCCGGTCGATCGCAACCTGTGGGAGTTTCGTCGAGCCTCACTGTGGACTTCATGTAGTCATTGTTTAAGTCTGGTCCAGAAACACGATTTTTTTAGTAAAAGTCACTTGGTTGAGCCATCATTTGTGGCCAGGTCGCTCCTGAAAAAGTGCTATATAGCTCAGTGGGGCCTTAGCTCGTAAAATAAAAATAGTTTCGTTTTAGTTCTAGTCGACTACAACAGTGAAACAGTCCACCGCCTCCCCACCAACGTATCAGGTCAGCCAATTTATGAACTCAGCAAACATATTGTCAAATACTATATGTAGCCAATGACCTCGCAGCACTGCAGTCTCCAATAACATCGCCAGACTATCTCAGCCTGCGTCCTTCTTTCACAATCATTAGTTTCGTCACGTACAGTGAGTGCAACTGCACCCTCGATTATCTCGGGCAGCATCTCATTTCACACCCCGTCCATCTCATCCCGCCCGTCGTCGGTCGTCGCTTCGTTGGCCTCTGCCGGTGGGCGGCAGTCGCTCGTCACCGTCTTGCTTGGGGCCCATTTGCCTCCAGTCACCGTCGTCTTCATCGTCGTCGACTAAAAGCCGTCGCCGGCGAAGCCCGCGCCGCTCACCCGGGTACTTGCCGCCCTTGCTGCGCCGCACGAAGCACACGACGAGCAGCACCAGCACGAGCAGCGCCACGGCGCACATGATGCCGATGAACCAGCCCTCCGTGGCGATCGTCAGCTGCGCGCTCGCCACCTCTGCTGGTGCCGTCGTCAAGGATGGAGAGGAACGGGTGGGCGGGCGGGGGGGGGGCGGCACGAGAGTGGAGAAAAGTGCAGCGGCAGTGAACGCAACGTTCGTTATTGTCGTCCATGTACGACCTATGACCTTTGATGTCGATCATAAGCGGTGACCATATGTGTTTTTTTTACTTGGTAACCTCCTGGCAGAGCGCAGTACTGACCGTGGGATTGGTTTGTCTTTTATAATCAGCAGCCATGATCTATCTACTGCTAAATGAAGCCCAAGGACTTCACAAGCCGCCACCATCTCTCAACGATCCACCTAGCTCAACAAAACCCACTTGGTAAGGTAAAATAAATTTAGGCTTTTTCCGCAATTTTACTCCAATTATAATATGAGCGTTGTTGTTCGATCGGAACTCTTGCAGTGAGCCGTGCACCATCCCGTTGCGTGTTGAGAACGGTCCATGGAAGGAGACTGTGCAGAACTGTTTCAGTCCCATCATGTGACCTTTATTGCCAGTATCAAAAAAATAATAATTGGTTGAATCTTGACTTAAAGCTTTCTTGACTGCAGGAATTCATATTCTTGGGTCTTTCGGTAAAGTCAAGTAGATAGGTTCAAAGACAATACATTTGTTATTTTGTTATTTTCTTTGAACCAAGAATATGAATACGAATTGGTTGCTCACCCCGAGCTCTCAATGTCCCGAAAGTGGCATTGTCTATGTGCTGTTCACTTTTTGGCGCCCTCTGGGGTCTAACACGGTTTGAGACGAGGCCCTAAAGAAAGCTGTCTTTGGTGTGGACCAATCAGTTTCAAAGACAATGCATCATATACTACCAGAGCATGGTTTTGTTTGCATGTATTGTGGTTAATGCAGACATGAATCCTTGCAAAAGGTTTCTGTTTGGTGTTTTAACATCTTAACACCTGTTTTATTGCCAGAAAGGGTAAAACCTATTCTTATATGTTTCAGTGCCCCTTCATTCGACCTTTTTTTTTAAAACAAAAACCTGAGAACCCAATTTAAACACGAGCGGCTGAAACCCACAGTTTTGAACCCGGGAAATTTGTGCAACTGCCACCTCATTGGTCTGACACGTCCATTTAGAACACCCCCTCACCCACCCCGTGGCTCCTCATCTCATACCACCGTCCCACAGCCGGGAATCGAACCCAGGTTGCGGGGTGTTGACTCATGGCTTGTTCATTCAAACCACAAGTGAAATGTTTTACTCGGAAGGCTGCGCACACATCGACGTGTTATTGACCGTGCTCATGCGGTTCACGAATCACGCAGCCTCCCGACCGCAGAGAGGGCAGCGGCGTGCGGCTCGTGTTTCTCTCGGCCGTGCACAAACAGCCCGTGCACGCCGAGGTGCAGATTGGTTTTGCGGGCGACCGCGGCGACGCACAGTGGCTTGCACTCCGGCGAAGAGGCAGCGGTGAGGGTGGCCACGAAATCGCCAGTGTTATTCGCTCTCAGGTCGCCACCACCACCGCCACCCATCGTCGCCAACAACCGTCGCCACAACCACCACCACCACTACCACCACCATACGGCGGTGATTTTACTCACCGCCAATTTCGCGTTCCAGAGTGAGGCAGACGGTAAAAAGCACGGGTGGCGACGTACGGTGCGAAAGAAGTTCAACATACATACACACAAAGAGAAGACCCAGCACCGGTGCAGAAACACACAAAGCGGCGGAGAAATCACCCCAAGGCAAAGCCGAGCCGTGCGCGCACAGAACGTGGCCCCGTTGCCTGCCTGCCTGCCTGCCGTTTCGGATGTGAACATGAACGTCTCACGTAACGGCTCCAGCGTTAACCTCGGCACGTCACGCAGCCCGGTGGGTGGAAATCCCCACGGCCACTCTCGTAGACGCTATGCCCCGATCCTCTGCAGCGATTGATACTGTTTTTAGATGTACTCTTTAATACATTAGCACAATTGTGCTATATATATATATATTTTTAATGGTGTTTTGTGCATTGTTTTGTTTACACGTTTTTAATTTTCTGCTTTGCTGAACTCATTTACACCCCAGGTCTCCCTTGAGAAAAAGAGAGGCTTCTGTTCTAAATGAGCTCTCAAAAAACACGAGCTTAATCAACTGATTCTGTCAACCCTATTCCTTGTTCGTCAAGGAGGTTGTCTTAAGTATACTTTGCCATTCTGGATAGTCAAGCGTGGGGAGGTTGTAGCAGGGAATTGAACTTAGCTCACCAGGTTCATAGGGCAGTGTGTAAACTCCACGCTCCTGGTAAAGGACTCTTCATCATCACGATCCACGGGCAGATAGCCCCGTAGGTGTCCACTGCACTTTTCGTCAATTGTGTCCACTTTCCTCTCTGTCTTGTGCCACTGTGCTCAAGTAGTGTCCACGTCTTTCTGGCACCGATCTCTGATGTCGTCGCCATCAAGCCGTTCTCTGTGAGGTCCTCCTCTCTCTCTGGTTCCTTCCATTTTTTCGGAACAACACACATTTAAATTTTCCTCTTGTTGTCCATCCTACATGTGTGTCCGAATAGTGCCAGTTTCCTTCTCATTTAAAGTTTAACATGTAGGCTGTCGCGATCAATATCATTCATAATATAGGATTATTTGGGGTTCGATCGCATAAATATAAATGTGTCGTTAAACCCGCCACCACCCGACACAGCCAATTAGTAGGGGTTATCACATAAACAGAACGTGCCAATTCATTACTAGTACAGCACACCGGTGTGTTGGAGAGCCAAGCCACAACATTTACAATCTGAGTACGACGTTTCGTCAGTAATTACAACTAGCTTCATCAGGCGACAGCCAGATTTCATCACTGCCTGCAACCTTATTTTACTTCTTACCTACTCAAAAAGGTCATCTGTCAAAATAACATCTATATAGAACCATTGCCAATTAAAAAAATATGGCCTTAAACTGATCTCCAGGTCTCCTGCGGAGAAATAATTTGCCTCCCGAATGCCCATCACCCCCCCCTCCCCACACAACTGTCAGTTGTCTTATTACACAAAGACAAGATTGCCTGAGACTCTGCCCTGCCAGCACCGCGCGACCCAGCGATCGGTCTTTGCAAAGAAACCGGAGCGTTGGAAAGCGCGGTTAGCGATTGCGACGACAGAACGGACAAGGAGGAGGCGCAACAAGAAAATCACGGGGAAGATAACATCCCCAAAGAGCCACGAACGCAAGCGGTCCTCAGCCGACGTGCCACAAGGCGTCGTCTCGCAGCGGCCACATTACACAATTGACGGACAGCGTGAATTGGGGAGAAATGTCGGCTGTTTATCGCCGGCGCTGCGCCCTCAATGACGCCGCTGACGGTGATCGCGCATGGCAAATGGGTGTTTAAGAGGCCGAGTAAAATCAATCGGCGGGAATTGATTCCGATTGGGTTCTTTGATAATTTTATTCTTGCCTGCCTGCATGTGACGGTCGCTGGCAGCAATCGTCGCAGACCAACGACCGCTTGGCTCGTGACAAATGGACAAAGGGGAAGTAAAAAATTAACCCGTAAAAACAAAGTTTTTCACTATAAATCCTTTATATGATTGGCGGCTAGAGTCCTCTCGTCCTCTGGCTTGAGATGGCTGCCACCTATGGGTCAGATGATTCCATGCCAGCATTAAGCAATTGGTAATTAAATATAAAAATGTTGTCCTAAAAAGTGTAAAATTTAGGAAAAAATTTTCACGAACATTAATTGTCACGCACAACGAGTCTGTGTGGAAAATGTCAGCTCGATTGGATCACGGGAAGTGGGTTAAAAAACGACCGAAAGATTTGCACGGTCATAAGCAAGCAAGCAAGCGCGCAAGTGAACTTAATATAAAGTATTTAAAAAGAGCACATCCACGGTGACGTGCCACGGCGAGATTCCGGGTCACCGAAACGGGACAAGGCATCAGACCAGTGTCAAAAATCGCTTTCTGCCCGTGAATGGGCCGTGTAAATGCAACCCCGTAGGTGTTTGCGCTCGTGTGCCGTTTTGTTCTCTGACGCGTGTTTTCCCGTGCCGTGCCACGTGCTGTTTCGGTTACCGTCCGACGTTTCGCTCGACGTGCTGGGGAGAACTTCCATTTGGGTTCCCGAAGAAGCTCTTGGAACGGGAAAGACGTCGGACGTCATGCCGAGCCAATACGCGGCACAGCCCGCACGTGGGAGAGGGGTGTGAAACGTTGCTCCTGCCGCCCCATCTGCCCGTTGTCGAGTCGTCGCCTGAAACCTGACCTCTTGACCCCCCTCCTCTCCATCGACCGTGGCGGATTTTCTACGAGACGTCCTCGGCGTCTGCGTTTGTCACTCGGACGGCGCTCGAGATTCGTGATGGCGCCTCGCAGAATGAATGCGCTGTTGTGTTTGCAAAATGAGTGTAATCGATGAAATTATTTTCTATTGTGCTCCACATTTCAACCAAATCTTGGGGGAGATGCTATGTGCTGAATAATAATAATAATCCCATTGTAAATAATGAAAACAAATGTGTCTTCAGATTTGTCTCCAAGGCGTCCACATTTGTTGACCTCTTTCTGTGCACAGTGAGTGATCAAGTCTCGGCGCAGAGCAGACAAACATAATCACTTCGTTGTGATGATGAGGTCGGACATCGTCTGAGCGCAGAGATCGATTCGTGGGAATTGTTTGATCGAGTTACAAACTTGCAGAGTGCTGATCTGCGTTTAAATGCCACGGCAAGTGCCAACTGATTTGACAGAAGCATACATCAGTCGAAATGTCCAGGTGAAGGCCCACTCTCTACCCTCAAGATGGGCCATTAAACAAAATTATAGGGCCTCTGGGTAATTTTCTGCTGCAGGGTGTCTTTAGAGATCGAGCTGAGAGGTGTTTACATCTGTGCGTGTACGCCACTGAAATTGCCGCTGTCACTTTGGTGTAATGTATTTCTTTCACTTTGTATGCTTAGTTTGAATGATTTCATTAACGTAAATGCTTAGTGAACTCTGTAGCGTCTATTACAGGGTTTGGTTCTTCTATTTAAAGAATAAGCATTGACACTGATTTGATGACTCGCTCGCTGAAATATCCCTCCTTTGATCACCACCACCACCACCGCAACCACCGCAACCACCATCGACCACCGCTACCCCCGCCACCACCACTACACCACCGCCAACCCGTCTCTCCGTGCACAGCGGGCGGTGGCTCCTCACCTGTGCTCATCGTCTCAACGGGCACCTCGCCGCCGTAACTAACGCCGCCGGGCGTCGTATCGACCGAGCAGCGTAGGCGGTACGCGGTGCCGGGCTCGAGGCCCGAGATCACGGCGAACGTCTGCCCGGGCGCTACCAGGACTCTAACCCAGCCGCCGTCGCCTGGCAAGCGCCAAAGCGTGGCGCCGGCCAACAACAAAACAAAAGTGGGAACAAACGGACGGGGGGAAAAAAAAAGATGTAAACGGAACAACAGATGTTAAAATGCAACGATATGTAAACGGGGAAACTAATATATATACAGCTCTTCGATTTAAAGCTTTCGTACAAGGGAAATAATAAAATAATAAAAATAAAACATAATGAAATAATTCTCACGACGTTTCGGCCACAACGCAAGCAGCCATCCTCAGGTGAAGAACAGGTCTGTCGGGAAGACAGCGTCATTTAGATGCTTGCGTGGTGGCCGAAACTTCGTGAGAATTATTTTGTTATGTTTTATTTTATTTATTTTATTATTTCCCTTCTACGTGACTTTACCGAAAGAACCAAGAAGATGTACAGCTGTGTCAATCCACTGCTGGATGAAGGCCTCCCCACACCTTGCCTGGCCATGGGGGGTTGGTGTTCACATGATTTGCTGCGCTGGGCAGTGCCGGTTGGTGAAGGGGTTAGGCCCGCGACTGGTTTAGATATTTCTCGCCACTGGTGTTAGCCGCGGTCGAGATATCGAACTCGGGACGCCAGGTTAATAGTGCAGTGGGCCACCGCTCCACTCCAAGAGAAATCATAATGTATAAAACGATTGTTAATTTTAAGAAGTTAAATAGTAAATTCACATCACACAATGATATGCCACAGAGTGGAAGTCGTAGCCAAACTAAGCTAGCGATTGGTGAAAAGTGAACATTAGATTTTCTGATTTTGAACATTATTGATTTATTCTTAAACATGTATTTTCGATGTAGTCTTAATATTAGCATCAGCACATCTATTTTAAGGGTTTCATCAAAAATGTAATTATGGCCTACATCAATACTGTATGTTGATTAAGGGCTGCATCTATAATTTTATGAGCGGTTATATCCATTAGTATGCGCAAGTGAATTAATGGTTGCATATATATGAGTCTAGTAATATTACATTTAGATAACAGGTCCAGATTACAGAAATGAGTCGGTGAAGTGTTGCGTTACTATGTCTACTGAGGAATTACATCAATATGCATACATCTATTTAGAGTTAAAATGTATCGTCTATTGAGGATCACTTTGTGCATTACATCTGTGAGTCTATTTCACATTGAAGATGACATCTAGAAGCATTGAGAATTACACTGAAGAGCACATCTGTAGTCCGGTTAGGCTTACATTGAACATTACATGTGTGAGTCTATCGACGATTAACATTGAAGATTGACTTCTGCGAGTCTACCGAGCGCCGCGTTGGGGCAGTGATTGGTGGGTTCGCGAGGATTCGAAGGGTTTGCTGAGTCTTACTCTCGGCTGGCGCGTACTCAACGTAACGCACGTCGGCCGACCGTCCGCCGGGGGCGGCCGCGAGACTCAGGTTTACAAAATTCTCGCCCACGCCGGCCACAACGGGGTCCATCCAGGCCGGAGCTGGTGGGGACGCCGCGGCGACAACCGGGACACACGCGCACACGCACACACGGTCACGGCGACATGCGTCAAGTTACGTTCCCGCCCGTCCCCCGCGAGGAGGGCCACGTGAAGCAGGAGTGCGTTGATATGTTCGTGGGCCCAGAAGACTCAAGCGCTCGTTTCAATCAGGAGGGTCCTGCGGAAAGGCTGTTTGGAAAATTCTATTTTTTTCAGTAACACAAAAAGCTCGAACGCTTTCGTCAATAACGACACAAAATATATAATAGGGGACGCTCCGGGCAATGGCCCTTCATCAGAAAACATTGCCCAAAACGTCGTCAAATGTTAGACCTCTTTTCCTCTTCAAGGCCACAATGTCATTGACATGGAACCCATTGACTTTGCGCACCACTGCCAACGCAGCAGCTTCACGAAATAAATTTAGTTTTTTTGGGCAATTATTGCAACCAGCAAGCAAGGCGCACGCACACACGCAAGCAGGCAGCGAAAACACGTGCGCGCACAGACACGGCTGGCACCAGTGCTCTTAGTGAGTTACACGGCTTTGAGTGTACGAGTGAGCGAGACGTTACCGTAATATCGTCATCATGTCATTATCGCCGTCACTATTATTGTTTTCGTTGTCTCTATCATCACCGTCATCACCAGAATCATCACTATCATGACCGTCATCATTATCATCATCACCATCTCCATCATCAATATCTTCACCATCGACACTATCGTCGCCACATCCATCATCGCCACCATCACCACCGTCATCTTCAAAATCATCGCCACCATCATCATTACCTTGTGACAACCATGCCCGTCATTACAACGCCCACCACCGCCGTCATTATCATCATCACTGCCATCGCCATCATCGATGTCATCGGCATCGGCGCCATCACCACGACCGTCACGGCGGTCGCGTTGGTGGTGGTAGGGGGGGGGGTGGGGGGGTCGCTCACCCACGTCGAGGTCGGTGGACCCCTCCTCGTCGGCGGCGCCGCCCTCGCCGGCGCGGGTACGCGCGCTCACGCCGAAGCGGTAGCGCGTGTTGCGCCGGAGTCCGTCCAGCGTGTGCGACGTCACGTTGGGCAGCGCCAGCTCCACACGCGCCGGCGGTCCTAGCTCTGGGCCGCTGCCGTTGACTGCGGGGCGGGCAAGGTCAGGGGCGAGCGGACGAGGTAGCGAATGGGACGGGAGCAAAAGGGGAAGCGGTGCTACAAACGAGACGGACCGCGCAGTTGAGATGCCAACTTCACGGGTAAGAAACGGTGAAAAAGTAGAGAGGGCGGACGGATCAAGAGAGTTATTACAAAAAACGACTAGAGAGCCCGTACAAATTGAAATACACACATTGCACACGACAAGCAGTGCAAATGAGACGGTACAAATGAGCGAGACTGAATGAACAATGGACACTATACAAACAAGACAGACAAATAACCATTAAGACACACGCATTAACAAACAAGACATTGAAATGGGAAAGTGGAAACGAGAAGCACGGCACGTTTAAGACGGAACACATGAATGATTCATTAATTTAATCGAGGTGGTGGTGGTGGGGAGGAGGAGGGGTGGGAGGGAGTGCGGTGACTCTCAGGGTCGTATCGGGACAGACTGCCAAAGGTCAGACCGAGAAAGGCAGAGGTCAGGCTGTCTCACCCACTCAAACAAGCGGCTCCTGTTTACTTACGACCCCCCCCCCCAGGCTGTGGTGGATATTGATTGTGGAGAAATGTTCATAAAATACCAGCCAGCCTGTGCGGTTGTACTCAAATGAAATAATAATAACTAAGGACACCTGACATCGTTGCCCTGCCCTTCTCATAGTGCAAGGCTATCGCGAAGACGTCCTCTTCCGCAGACGGTTACAGACTGCCAGTAGGGGGTGATGTTGCTGTGTGGTTTTTATACAATCTGCGAATAATTAGGTAACCGGCAAATAATTTTGTTAAAATATGGCACGTTTGGGGCCATGAAGCCGGCACACAACGGCCAACGATTTCGAATAAACGCCACGGGTTGTTTAACGTCCACTGTGATGCAAACGGAGCGTGTTATTTTTAGCTAGTAATGCACCTGCGAGTATTTACCGGGGCGGCCATGGGTTTTGAACTGAGAAGCGACGAACTAGCTACCAATATTTGTATCCGTGTCAAACCACTGACCTCTCAATAATCCATATATCTGTAATACTACAGATAATTACACGAGTAATGTGACAATGATTTTCATCGATTGGACCGTGAAATTGCTCAATTAGTCAAACTGCCCTATGCTTAACAGGGGGAATGGCGGGGGGGGGTGCTTTGTCTTTATGTTTACAGCGAGAGCGTTTATTGAGCCCAGTGTGATACAATACAACGTGTTCATTCACCAACAAAGAGTGTGTGTGGAGGAGTGAGACTCTATGGATTTTTTTCCCCCCGGCAGGACCCAAAGGCAGGCTGTGACATCGGAATAATTAATGTTTGTTCTCGTCGAAAATCCATTCATCATCTGCGCTAATTATAGCCCCTCAAGGCTTCCTGGCAAAGACAAAAAAACCCCAAACCCACTCCCCTCTGAATGATAAATGAACACAAAGGAAGGATTATTTCTGGTTAATTGTGTTATAAAATGTAATGCAGGTCTGCCTTTAAATAGAGACCTTCAGTCTCAACAGTGTTTTCCGCCTGGTTTAACTCTCTTTCTTTCCATCGCTCGGTGCTCGAAAAATCGATTTCGACACTCCCAATATAAGCAAAGAAATAATAACAGAACAAGTGTTCATTCTTCCTGTTGGAATTTAGCCGAGTTCAAGTGAATGAATCCAACGTCACACTGCTCCGGTAAGACAGCGGGACACAGCCCGTGACACACTCACTGCTCTGGTAGTGCAGCACGTAGCCGGTGATGACACCGTGCGGCTGCAGAGGGGGGGCCCACACGAGCGTGGCCGAGTTGAACGTGATGCTCTGAATGCGCAGGAACTCGGGCTTGGACGGAACTGGTAGGGGAGAGGGGGGGGGTGAGCAGGCATTGAAGGGGTCGGGGGGAGGGGCGAGCAGCAGCAGCCGATGTGAGCAGGGAACAACTCTCACCCAGATTGCAAATGACGAAATTGGGAATGAAAAAAAAGCAATCATCGCGCCCCCTACTGGCAAACTAATTCCAGTTTACAGGTCAGGCGCTGAGGTGCCTTGCGGACACAGGGACAGCTGCCGCTGAGAGGTTCCCTTTCAAATGTGTGAGATGAAACGCGATATGAAGCGCGCCGAGATTGCCCCCGGTGTAAATATTCCTTTCCGATTAATTGCATCACGGGAATTCCACATTTCTGAATTTTGGGATTGCTGGGGTGCGAGGCCACGCTTCGTCGTACTCACCGCCCTCGGGCGTCTGGAAGGAGCGTGCGGGGCTGGGCGGCCCGTCGCTGCGCCCGTTCGACACGCGCACGTCCAGCTCGTAGGAGCTGAACGGCTCGAGTCCCGGTACGACGCCGTGCCGCCGGTCGGGCGCGAACACCAGGAAGCGGCGGTCAGAACGCCGCCGGCGGCGCCGGCGCCGCTGCTGCTGCTGCTCCTGAGCGGGGCGCGAGTGCGGAAAGGAGACGCTGCGTCATTATTTTTATCGTCGCCGACATCGTCATCATGTACGTATGTATATGTTGAACTTCTTTCGCACAGTACATAGCTGACCGTGCTAACTGGAGGTGCGGAGGGAAGAACAACAAACTAAAATGATCACCGTGTAATCGCTGAATGTATCATTTGTACATTTAGGGTCATAGACGCAGGTATCTCATGGACGCATTGGCTAAGTTCGTTTGTGAGTTTAGTTCTTCGATCTTACCGGTGAAATGAAACATTACTCGTTGGCGCGTTGTTAAACGCTTGTGCACCACGTGACAATTAATTTGGTTGGCTGGTGGAGGGTTTTATCGTGACACAGATTTGGTGAGATCGTTAGGTGGCCTCACCAAACAATTAATTATAAATGATGATCATCATCATCACGGCCACTATTATCAAAGTTTTATCATCATCATCAACATATCCATCAGTGTCGCTCTAAAAATCATCATCACTGTAACGATGATCGTTGTGGTTCTTGTCAGTAAATAAATAGGTTGTCCCCGCTTTTACGACACAATGCGTTCCTAGAAAACCCGTCGTAAATCATAGACCGAATCAGTAGAAACATCACTTGCCTATGTGGTTTTTCCTTTTAACAGCCACATTTAACAGAGTTTAAAAGGTAACAATCCACGAAAAACACTTGAGAATAACAAAATCTTCAAGTGAAGTCGCATCGGAAACCAGACTCGGTTGAAATGTATTCGAAGTCGTGTCTGAAGATGCGTCATAAATTAAGTTTCTGCGTCGTAAATGGCTCCATGGTGGTGCATGAACGCCGTGAATGTGGCTCGTAGTAAATGAGAGACTGCTTATATCATTGCTATAATCATAACCATCATCAGCGTCACCAGGACCATCTTTACACACGTTCATGATCTCCATCACGATCGCTATCGTTCACATCGCACCACCACAGCCTCCGTGCTAGGGGGAGTCTCACTCGGCCCCCTCTCCTTCCCTGGGAGCTTCAGTCTCACCTGAGTGGGGTGGCCTAGGAGCTCTCGCACCTTCCAGTAGAACACCTTGGGGAGGTCAGGGGTCAGAGAGCAGGTCACACGCTGGGGTCAATCCAATCATTAACGGGCACTAAGTTGAGCAGCGGGCGATCGTTGATATTTGTTGTCTCCTCTGTTTGCCCAAAAGACTTGGGTAAATATCAGGGCAATTACAGTACAATAAAAAAACTAATATTTCGTCTCTTTTCCCCATATTTATTACAATTGTGCTTATCAGCGTCCTGTTATGGGATGAGGAATCCATTTGGACATCTAAAAGAGATTTTAGTTTGAGGGCTTCTGTTGATTTTCTCCAAGCGGCGTCATTCACACTGCAGCGGTTGCAACTTTCACAAACGCTGCCTCGCGATCGTTTGTCGCACGCCAGCCAAATTGAAATTTTAAGTTCTCAAATTGATTGAAAGCATGGAGAGGTGAACACCTGAAATCACGCTTAAAGAAGAAAAAAGAGGAACACATGATTCAGAGAACAAATGCCGGGTAGAGACGTCATATTGATGGTGGATTGGTCGAGATGTTTACCACCTCGCCTGGCATACAGGAGGTTGTGGGTTTGATTTCCACCCTAATGCCTGTACATTTGGAGTTTTGCATATTCTCCCCGTGGTCACTTAGATTTTTCTCCGGGTCCTCCGGTTTTTCCCTCCACATTTATCAACATGCTATACATTTCGACGTGACAAGCCACTTTGTTGAGCTATGAGCTATTATTTGTGGCCAGGTAGCTTCTGAAAAAGAGCTACATAGCTCAGTGGGCCTTTACCTGGTAAAATATAAATACTTTGGGTTAGAGTATAATGGTGGAGTGGCAGCCGAAGTAGGGAACGTGCCCGGTAGGATGTCCACGGCAGAGATGGAGCACTAGATCTAAATTGTACTGTATTATTATATTGTGAAAGGGGGATGAATGGAGAAGGCGGTGCATGTGAATGAGTAGGGGTGGCTGAATGAATAAGACCTGCAAGTAGAAGAAAAAACTAAATAAGCCGTGCGAGTGAGAGGCTGTGTTTGATTGAAGAAGGCTGTGCATGCGAGTGACATGCTGTGACTGTGAGAGACTGTGGTTGAAGAAGGCTGCGTGTGCGAGTGAGAGGCTGTGCGAGTGAGATGCT
>CM025655.2:4165750-4181296 GCA_014621495.2 Entosphenus tridentatus
TGCGAGTGAGAGGCTGTGCGAGTGAGATGCTGTGGTTGATTGAAGAAGGCTGAGCGTGCGAGTGAGATGCTGTGGTCGATTGAAGAAGGCTGAGCATGCGAGTGAGAGGTTGTGGTTGAGTGAAGAAGGCTGTACGTGTGAGCCTGTGACTGCAAGGAGGAGGCCGCACGTCGGAGCTCTCACCTTGTAGCCCTTAAGGTGGCCACGCACGGAGGCCTCTGTCACCGGCTCCCAAGACACGCGGACAAATGAGCTGTTCAGGACCTCGACGTCCACTCTGCCCGGTGCCTCCAAGGGAGCTGCAGCAAGTCGTGCACAGAGGGAAAAATAAAAAAAAATAACGGCAGCTGAGATTTGTCATCTGCTTTGGATGCGATCGATCGCTTACTAAAACGCCGAACGTCACCATTACGACGATTCTCGCAATGGGGGGAACGTACGAGCAGAACATTTGTTATTTTTAAATTATTTTTGTTAGTTTTATACATCAATCTCCCAAATATGCTGGTCAGTGCCGACTAGTGAAGTGGTGGGGGGATTGGGGGTGGGGTGGAAATCAAATTCAGCTCGCCGTGTTCACAGCGCGGTGCACCAACCGGCACTTCGCTACCGCTCCACGGCAAATCACGAACAACACTTGCCAAGAGCGAACGCGGAGAGGGGGGGGGGGAGGCATGAATTAGAACCCAACGCAGCCACCCACCCACACGGACTGCCAATTTAACAAACGCATTTTGCGATCAGGCTGAGCGTCGCGCATCACCCGCGTGTGTAAATCGAGACCGCCGATTCCCAAGAGGGATATTCGCGGGAGAAGCATTCCCCCCGCATTGCTGCCGTCTCATTATCGCTTTGCCTGGCAGCGGCAGCCTCGCAGCGGCGCGCCTGCGGATTGCGGCTACAGGTCGCCAACGCGGCAAAGGAATTCGACAAACGTCGAGCGATTTCGGACTCAACGGCCGGTCGGGTCACGCCCCGCTGTGTGAACTTCCCAATTGCACTCGGCTGCAAGATGGCCAGGTGAAGGCAGTAGAGGTAGTGGGTTTGTGCACCTGCCCGTGCGAACCGTGGAGTGCAATCTGCTCGAATGCATGGCTTTGGATATCCAGTTTAATACGTATGAGGCTTTCGCGACTAATATCATCCATAATAGAGGTTGTTGGGTTAGATCCCGTAAATGTATAAAAGTGTCGTTAAAACCCGCCACCACCCGACACAGCCAACTAGTAAGGGTTGTCACGTAAACAGAACGTGGCCAATTCATCACTAGTACAGCACTAACCGTGTGTTGGAGAGCCAAGCCACAACATTTACAATCTGAGTACGACGTTTCGCCAGTAATTATAACTAGCTTCATCAGGCGACAGCCAGATTTGTGGAGGAGTCTTACTGATCCCTTTATAAGCACTGCTTATAAAGGGATTTTCCTATCAACCCCAAAGCAGAGACTCGAGCTTTTGAAAAATAAGAATAGGTTTAACCATTTCTATTTGGTGTTTGAACATCTTCTTGGTGTTTGAACATTTGTTTTATTGCCAGAAAGGGTAAAACCTATTCTTATTTTTTCATACTTTGATACTGGCAGAAAATATCTCATGATATAGCTGAGCCTTTCTTAACACCTCATGGTGTAGGATGTAATCTCGGGTGAAACGTAGAAAATTATCAAAACAATGCCTTCGGTTTGCTGACCACCCAAATGAATTGGCATATTTGCCCCACGACGAGACAACTTGATTTGACTGGCTCTGTCGGGTGGTGGAGGGTTACAGCAAAAAAAAAAGAAACTTGGACATTGCACCGACGCGATCGACCCAAAAGATACCAATAATGAACCAAGCCAAAGCAGCACCGTCTTTAAAAAAACTATCATGTTGAAACGCGGCGGAGGCCTTCCCGCATAAATAATTGACGTTCATTATCCCATTGCCTAATCCTATTTGAGCCGTGGCTTGAAAATCCTGCTGCACTGCACCCTGAAGGAGGTGCGGAGATGCAGTGAGGCATCCTGGACAGCGGTTGGGTGGATTGGCCGGGTTGCCAGTCGGTGGAAGTGGTGTGGAGGGAGTCCCTAAGGATTTCCCCCCCGGCATTCTGAACGAGCTTCTCGGGAAAATTGCTGACGTTGATAACAACAACAAGAACAACAAACCCGGGCATAGTCCAGTGCATGGTGACACCGCCGGTCGACTACGACGTGACCGTCTTATTGACTTGTGACGACATCAACCCAGAATGCACCTCGTGTATGTACCGCGTTTTGGAAATTTCGTTCGCACCGTACGTAGCTAATCGTTGGATCTTGGAAGCTAAGCAGCAGGGCGCCTGGTTGGGTGACCACCGATCACAAACAGGTTGTTATAGGCTGCGGGTTCTACATGGTAGGCGGTAGAGGGGAGTGGAGCAACATCCACTGTTGTACTGCACTGCAATGCTTCCACATTTATGCTCGCCGCCTTCACCTGAAACTGACCGGCGTGGTGAAGTACGGTTAAATAAACCTCACGAAGCGGCACGGGAGTGGTGAGGCCATCGGCCAGCAGTGGACTGGCAGAAGAAGCCTTATTATTATTATTAATTATTAACCACATGCCGTTTGAACCACGAGCCGGGATTCCCATCGACGCCGGTCCGGTGCCCGCCGCAGCGTCAGCCCCCACCACTGAGTTTGAGGAGGGCGGCCACCTCGTCACGGCAACGTCCGCGCGTAGCGACGATCGTTTGACACGGCGTTTCCCGCTCCCAACCACCCCAACCACCCCGCTTGTCCGGTGCCACTCACAGTCCTCGCCGGAGTATCCGATGACGACGCGAGGCTCGGGGCCCTCGCCGGCGTCGTTGACGGCGCGCACGCGCAGCTCGTACGCGGTGAAGGTGGGCGTGTGCTGCACGGCGTAGCGCGCCGCTTCCGTCACCAGCGTGTCGGTCCACGCGTCGCCGCCGTCGCCGCCCGCGCCGCGCACGCGCCACCCGACGAGGTAGTGCAGCCCCGGGCCGTTGCTGTCGGCGCCCGACAGCGGCTGCTCGCGCGGGCACACGTGCGCGCGGGCATCGTCGACCGTCGTCGTCATCGCGATCGCTCCGTCGTCGTTGTCGTCTTAAAGGATTGCCGTCGTCATCATCGTCGGTGTGTCATGGTCAGGATCACCGTTGTCATAATCATTGACGCCGTCATCAGCATTGTTATCTTTCACGTTAGAACCGTCATTGTCATGACCATCATCACCATCGTTACGCACGCCGCCTTTACAATAATAAACACTGCCACTGTCATCGTCATCATCACTGTTATCTTTGACATCATTGTCGCTATAATTATCATCATCATTGTTATCATGATCAGACACATTGTCATAACCATAAAACATTATCATCGCCATCATCATCGTCATGCGCATTGACGTTGTGCCCATCCTATTCCCCTGGCTGCCGGCCCTCTCACCGTCCAGGAGATGATCATGTTGTTGGGCTGCGTGCCCTCGCCCTTCACTCCCGTCGGGTTCATGTCTGGCGCTGGGCGACGGACGAGCCAGGAGGGGTCAGCGGGATGACGGGGAAGGCAAAAATATATCAAGACTTTTGAACGACGCCAGTACGTTCGAATCACTTTAGTCTCACCAGATGAAAAAGAACCGTTCACACAACAAAGACAAAGATCCCCTGCACAGCCTTAACAGACTTTTGGGCAAGTGCTGTTAGCGAGCACGTATGAAGGCCGCCACGGTACAGAAGGGAGTGGGTGGCCAGCACCACGCCCGGCCGCCTTTGTCTCCTTAGTGGCGATGTTAACACACCACACCAGGTGCTCATTTGAGGCCGAGTCGACCTAGGGGAGGCCCAAGACCGGTTCAGACAATCGTCACCGGTGTTCGCCGTGAGCGGCAAACAAACTCGTGTGGCCAGGTTTGGAGGACAGTGCGCAAGCCGCTACGCCACCGCACAACAAGAAATGTTTTCGCAAAACACGGGGGCCACGAAAATGCTGCGTGAAAGCCGTTCATGTAAACACAAGGGTGTCTCGCAGAAGAACGGCTTCGCGAGAAATGAACAATTCGCGCCGTGGGTACGTGACTCTGCGATCCCCCCCGCCCGTCTCTGGCGATCGTCTCTCACCGGCTGGACCGGTGGTGTGGGACTCGGAGGGGACGCTGGGCGGGCTCTCTCCCACCTCGTTGGCCGCCACCACGCGGAAGCGGTAGTCCATGTACGGCGAGAGACGCAGCTCCGCCGAGCTGCGGTTGCCGCTGACGCGAGTCAGCTCCTTCCACGTGCCCGGGTCGAAACGCTCGTCCTCAAACTCCACGAGGAATTCTGGCGGACGGACGGATATGTGGATGGGGTGGATGGACAGATAAATTATGGACAAATTAATTAATGGATGGACAGATAGATGGATGGAGGATAGGGGAAGACAGATGGGTGGACATTTTTACGCATGGGCTGGACAAATAGATGGAGGTACGGATGGGTGGACAGAGGGACAGTGGTACAGATGTATGGATGAACAGAAAGATGGGCAAATATGTGGGTGGATGGAAAGATAGTGGGACAAAGTATGGATGAATGAATATAGGAGGACAGATGGACAGATAGATGGACAAACGGATGGAAGAAATGCACCTCAAAACGTATTTACGTACGCTTATTAAACTGTTAGTTCATTTAGTAAATTATCCTTAAAATGTACTTATAATATTCTTTTTATGCTGAATGTCTGTTGCTGCTGTGTTCTATACAGTGCTTTGAGATCATTGATGAAAAACGCTATATACATGTTGTTGTTATTATTCTTATTATTCTTATTATTATTATTATCAAGAACAGATAAATGGACGGATGGACTCTGAGGCGGACGTGTCTACGGGTGGACGGATGTGTAAACAAAACAAGACTGAAAACTCAATTTAAAATCTGATCCGAGGAAACGACGGCATCTCCGTGCCGTTCGGACAAATGGCACGGGGCGCCCCTCCATCACCGACGCCGTTGGCGGTCCGTTCCCTCCCGAACCGCCGCAGCTCCCCGCGACGTTCCGCAAAAAATCCCCCGTGCGACGCAGCTGCACGTCACCACGGGCCGGGAGCGAGGGATCGACGCGGATTGATGTGCGGCGCAACGCGGGGGGGGGGGGGGGAGAAGCTGTGCGCTTTACGTCTTTCGGGGCGGGGGGGGGGGGGGAAGAAAGTCGATTTCAGAGCAATGACGAATTACATTGGGTGGAAAGAAATAAAGCCACAGGGCCCGATTCGCATCCTGAGATATTGGGGGCAAAAATCGCGGTGCAACTGGGCGACTGGCTCCGCTGTTTGGTGATAGAAAGGATCGTGGAAATAATTCGAATAAACACGAATGATAACGTGGTAATATTTTGCGAATCGGATGCAATGTTTCGATTGAGAACTCGGAGGCGTGGAGCCTGAGCTCGAATTCTCTGGTGCGCAGGCCTGATGCTCTGGCCGGCGTGAGTGAGGCAGGTTGTTTTGGAGCTGTTGTCCTGCAGTTTGTCGCGGCCTATTTGTGATGTCCAAGCAAGCGTGGGCGGTGAAATAATCGTCATTGCCACAGTGTGGCTGTGATGATGGCGCACGTAAGAAAGAAACATTTTATGCAAATTAATGTGTCATAACAATGTACGATCAATGTTCGACCGCTTTACAAAATCCAAGTAGTGTTCAATATGCAATTAGCGTACAAAGCACTCATAATGTGCACAATTAGTGGTTATTAGCAACTCTGTCCACCCAGCGGTAAAAATGTGTACGCCACAGTTCGTCAATCGGCTGGTCGCATGCGGTGTGGGTACTTACACCTCTTCCAAGTTATTTGGCCAGCATGGAGGAGTCGGTCAAAGTAGAGGGGGGCTTTCAAGAGCCCTCTCTCTCTCTCCTCTCTCTCTCTCTCTCTCGAGAGAGAGCGAATCCCCTTATTCCGCCAACAGTGGCACAAGCAAGTAAATGCAGGGCTGCACCTTGACCAATAATATGAACTTAACTAGGTCCTGTAAGTGCGTATGATGTGGCTGGTAGGGGCGGGGGGGGGGCGGCACCTGTAATTGGGGAGTTGTGGCTGCTCCCCTTGGCCCACTCCAGATGAACGCTGCGGTCCTGGCGCTCACTCAGACGGAGGTCGGTCGGGGCATCTGGTCGGTCTGAGGGAGAATGACGCGGATCAATCATTCAGTCGACCAACACGTCGAATGGTCAAATCGGCAGATTAGCCAACCGCTCGCTGGCAGAGTGCCAGGCTGATGGGACTTGCCCAGGACGCGGAGGGAGGTGCCCGCGGAGTCGGAGTCGGTGCCCGTCGTCGCGGTGCACGTGAACCTCGCCTCGTCCGCCTCCCGCACGCTCGCGATGACGAGGATCGAACCATTCACCCGATACCTGTGATGGGGGGGGGGGGGGTGCGTGATGGAGGGGGAGGTGGGGGTTAGGGGCGGGGGGGGGGGGTGCAGCACCACCGGGAGACATGGGAGGAGAGGGCGGTAGTCACGTGATTAACGATTCACACCCTCCACAGAGATCAGGCGATTGGTCATTCATTATAAGTCGCGATTTGATTAAAGAATTGGTTGTTGTTTTCATTTTCTTTCACCTGCAAACGTTCAATCCTGAATGCGCTCGAATGCGTCGGATCTTGAAAGCAATGCAGGATTGAGCCTGGGTGGTACATGGGTGGGCGACCACCAAGGCGCCTGTCAGGCATTGTAGGTATCATGCCAATTGCTTACAGCAAGGCAACTATGTGTGAGGAGGGCTCCTGCTACGCTGGAATGTTTGGCCGAATGTAGTAAGAGTTTTAGTGAGAGCATGTCAAGAGAAAACGTGCGAGTATTCGGTGGATTAACTCTTAAAAGTTCCACGCAGATAGATTCAATCCACAGGCAACTCTGATCATTTCCATCTGCATGTGAACTAAGCCCATTGCTGTCCTGCCATCTCATGACCACTGTGCAGTCTGGTCATCCACAGCAAGTCTCCCGAGTCTCCGAAGGACTACATCAAAGTCCTCAAACCTGCTTATCTTATTGCATTTTGTTTTTGTCAAACATCCTAATGCGGGAACCTCTTCAAAGAGAGTCATGGGACTCAGTGAGGCTTGCAACACCTGGCAAGCCCTCGGAGTCCTGACCAGGCCCAACCCTGCTTAAGCTTGTGAAGTCTGATAATATACAGGGGTGCGCTTTTGTCATATACTTGCTTGTGCAAGACCCAAATAATGTTTTCACACTATTCTATAACGCAGAAGTTTTTGCTACAATTTCTATTTTTCTTTGCTCTTCTGAAATTCTACTCGGTTGATCATGCTCGAATTTCTCTTTGGTTACACTTGGATTTGATTTGATGGCATTTTGTCCATTTGGTGACCGAGGTCACCATTGCAAACGAGCCCGTGCTGGTCTCTTGAGTCCTCATCTGGTTCAAGAAAATCAACTTGAAACCTGAAGACAGCCACACAAATTGTGTGGCGCCGTACCATCGCGCATGCCGTTTAATTATGGATGGGAGCACCCTCTGGGCGAGTGGGAGGCAATCAAACACGCTGTCCTTTTTACCCAGCCCCCCCCCCCCCCCGGTCAGCCTGCCCCCACTAGCCCTAACAGCACCTGTAAACACCGCGGCCTATGAATGAACGCATTAATGTTAATGATGGCCATGAGGCTTTCCACGTAAATTAACCAAGCCACTGTGTGTGTGTGTGTGTATACGTGCACGTGTCTGTGTGTGTTTGTGTGCCTGTGTGGTGCGGCAATGTATCGGTTAAGGCATTGTGCTACGAACTCAGCCGCCCGAGTTCAATTCCTGCTTGTGGCGACAGATATGTCAAGCAGTCCCAAAAGGTCGACTCAGCGATGAGCAATTCAATGAGTACTTGGTGCCGTGGGTAAACATCAACAGTGGGGAAACAAATATGAACGGGAGTCGTAATGGCCACACCAACGCCTCGTGTGCTGTGCCGGCCTTCACTCACAGCACTTGGCCCAACTGTCTGTTGAGGCTATATGGGAGATGTTTGTCTTTATCTATCTGTGCATTTATATATCGTGGGCTTAGTAATGCCAAGTGTTTTTTTTATAACCGAAATGGTGACGAATGAGCGGTGGCCTAGCGGTTCGCGCACCGTGCTACGAACCCTCTGACCTGCCTTCAATTCCCGGCCACGGCAAAAATCGTTCGTGGTTATTTTTACCACTCCTGGCCTTCCCCTATGTTGGCACAAGCACGCATGAGTAGCTGGTGGGTTGTGTGAACGTCAGCACTGGGTAGGCAAAGGCGGATGGGCGTGGTGCTGGCCACAGCACAGCCTCGTGTGATGTGCCGGCCTCAATAGGTGCTCGCTGACAGCAAATGTCTCAACGACTGATTATAGGCCGCGCCGGGGATCTTCGTCTTTGTCCTTATGTTATAAACCTCATTTCAGAGAGGGTGGACTTGAAGGGTGGTGTTGGGTAGGCACTGGGCAGAAGGACGAGGTAGAGGTGCAGCGAGACGGCAGGAGATGGCAGGAGTTGATAGGAGGAGTGGCAGGTGGTAGCTTGCGAAGGGTTCAGTGGGAGGGTGTGAGGTGCAATGCACAACAGTGGCACAAAGGGGGAGGCAGTGGTAGAAGTTGGACAGGGAAGGGAAGAGTGTTCGCTTGCGTGAGGTGTAGGAAGCAGTGCAGTTGTGACGTGGTAGGCAATGGTAGGCGGAGAAAGGCAGTCAAGAAGATTGGATGACACTTGAAGGTGAGAGGTTAGTGGGAGGTACACGTCCTGATGATAGATGCCGGAGGGCAGTGGAGAGTGGCAGCATACGATGAGAGGCGGTAGGCGATATCTCAGTGCTGAGTCGGAGTAGGCGATGGTGGCTGGCACGAAGCAGTAGAAGCAGTGGTACGTGGTGAAGGGGCCGGTTGGCTGCAGTGCAAGGGGTACAGGGATCATCGGTGGGCGGTAAAGAGTGGAGCGGGCAACGGTAGGAGATGCGGGAGGCAGAGAAAGCAGTCGGACAACGCGGGGAAGCAGAGGGTTCAGTGGGGCCGATGGGGGGCAGCAATGAAGGGGGTCAGGGTTGTGGGTGGGAGGGGGGGGTAAAGGGGGCGGCACTGGCGAGCACCTGCTCTCGTAGGGCAGCACGGCGCCATTGCGGCGCCACAACAAGGTGACCTCCAGGCTGGGGTCGTGCCGCACGACGCACTCCAAGCGCACGTCGCTGCCCTTGCGAGCGCTCAGCGTTTTCGGGAGGCCCGAGATCTGCGTCGCCTCTGCGGGAGGTGGGCAACGGAGACAGTAATCGACGGGACGTCGGACCGACGGTGACTCGCGGCGACGCGGCGCGGTGTCAACAGCGGCGATCCACGGACCTCGCGCTACGCACGCGGAAGCCCTCGCAGTCAGTTCTGAGCTGGCTTTTTGAGCTTTGAGCATAAAGCAATCGCGGCACGATACACGGTAATACGGTGTGATCCGTTTAAAAAATGTCTTCATCATCACATACAATTCAGAGACACAAAACTGGCGTCGTTTACGTTAAGTTCAATGCTTCAATCGCAACAATCAGCCTGGTTGCAGCCAACACGATTGTTGGCGTCGCGCGGTCCCCATTGGCCCATCACTCCTCTCCGTAACCCGGCACCGGGGCCGCTCGGGCTCATGCGCCCTGGTGCAGCTGCACCGTCTGCGCACTCAACCTTTACGCCAGCACATTCGTGCCAACGACCCCCAGCGCTGAAGAGCCCCCACCCGTCTTTAGCCATAGACCCCGTCAGATGCACTTCGTGGTGCACCGATGATAATGTTGCTCTGGGTCCTGGGCGTGTGAAGGGCAGATTGTTGAGGCCATTAGAAATAGTGACTGTTTGGGGAATGCCTTCATCCAGCAGTGCATTGTTTGTGATGATAATGATGAGGCTGTCCATAATCCCCCCTACAAGCACCAAGCCTTGGCGAAACACCCTAGGGAATGAGGGAGTGTCGAGGCGAATTGTTCATAAATAGCGCTGGCCCAGTTCGCAGCTCGTGATTTCGGCTGGCGGTCGGTAGCGCCGGCTCGAGTGGCAGTTCAGTGGCGGTCCGTCGGCGCTTCAGCGCCCACCGGGTTTGGCGACTGGGTGTCGTTGCGGCAGCCGGCGGCGACGCGGCTACCTTTGACGGAGAGGCGCGCCTGGACCTGGTTGGAGCGCAGGTCGTTGCTCGCGACGCACGTGTAGGTGCCGGCGTCCGTGCGCCGCACGTCCGTGATGCGCAGCGTGCCGTTCTCGAAGGTGCGGTAGCGTGCGCCCTGCAGCTGGCTACCCTCCACGCCCTTGAACCTGGTGGCGTGCGGCACAAGCAGGGTGGCGGGAGAGGTGAGAGAGAGAGAGCCGTGACTACGGACAACGCCGAGTCAACCGCCGGCGTTCTCGGTTCGCGTTAACCACCAGGCCACGAGCATTCACGGCACGTCACGATTCCGGAGTTGGGGAGGGAGGGGCGGGAGATCGTGAAGTCGAAGCGGTGCGACGAGGGTCACGGCGAGTGAGCGGGAGAAATGGCGTGCGCCGGGCCCGCTCGGCTGCCGCGTTGCTAAGCGATGCTTAACTGAGAGAGAGGGAGGGAGAGAGGGAGCCAGGGCGCCTGTCTCACCACAGGATGTTGGGGCGTGGCGACGCAAACACCTTGCACTCGATGTACACGACCTGCTTTTCTCTCGTCATGTACAGCCTGTCCGGCTCCGTCAGCATCCGTGGGGGCACGGCTGTGGGAGGGGTGGGGGGGGGAGGACAGGGAGTGGGAAGGGGTCGTTCGTTAGGAGTTCATTGAACCGCAGAGACGCTAACGAGGGCGCGGTTCCAGGTGCGGTCTTTCCAGTTATCAACTTAATTAGCGATGGGAGGGAAACCGTCAAGTCGTGTTGCCGTAAAGGTCAGGGGTTGTGACCACGATTAGCAGTAAGGGTCTTCTTCGGTCTGCCGGGTCCATCGAGATTAGATTCCGAACGAGGAGACGGCGGCTTGGTGGCGCGTCGTCAGAACGGGGACGGGAGCCGCCCTGGCACTCGTCGTGGATAATTAGGCAGTGTCGGCCCGGCCGTGGGGTCAACGTGGGGTCACGTGGGGTGGGGTGGTGGGCGGGACAGAGGGAGAAGAAGGGGAGGAGCCGGATGATTGAAGAGGAGTAGATAGAAAGAGAGAGGCAAGTGAAGGGGAGGGAGAGGAAAGCGGAGATAGGTCAGGAGTTGATCAAAAAAGATTCAGGAAGAGAGACATTTCAGGAGAAGTGAGAGAGAGATTGGGGAATGAGGGGAGCGAATTGCAATGGAAGCAGTGGAGGAAGAGCAGACACATTATAAGAGGAAACACTGAGGAGGAGCAGGAGGAAGGATGGATGAAGAGAAGCCAGAAGAGAGGAAGCAGAATTAGGAGGTGGAGGAAGAGGAGCGTTTGAAGGCAGAACAAAATACGAGCAAGAAAGATGAGAAGAGGGAGTTGAAGGAGAGGATGAGGGAACAGTGAGGAAGAGGGCAAGTGGAGTGGAGGAGCAAGATGACAGAGGAGGCAGCAGAGAAAGAGGATACAGAAGAGGAGGAGGACACTTATGAGTTTAGCGAGAGGGAAGATGATGATGATGATAATAAGGGTAAAAACAAAGGTGGCGAGGAGCGAGGATTGTGGGAGGAGCTGCCCCACCCGTCCCAGTCAATAAACTTTTATTATATTGCAAGGTAAGGCCCTCTGAGCTACGTAGCTCTTTTCCAGAAGCAACCTGGCCACGAATGATCGCTCAACGAAGTGGCTTATTACGTGGAAATTTATCGCAGCCAAAAATACTCTAAACGTGTGACGATTCAAAATGCGGAAGCAAAAACAGGACCGGGAGAAAAATTCCGTGCAACCAACGGGGAGAGAGACACGCAAACTCCAAATATACAGCAGCAGACGTCAGGGTCGGGATCGAACCCACGACCTCCTGCACATCAGGCGAGGCAGTTAACATCTCCTAGCCACCGTGGCCCCCCTGGGTGCTGCCACCCCCGCATCCACGGCGCGGCGCTCACCCAGCACGCTGACATAGGCGTTGGCGAGGATGGTGCCATGCCGGTTGGAGGCCTCGCACTGGTAGACGGCGCTGCCGCCCACGTCCAGCTCGTTCAGCATCACCGTGTCGCCGTCCACGCGGCGCCCCGGGTCCGCGGGGGACTCTGCTCCACCACACGCGGCACGACGCGGCACGATGCGGCACGATTCGGGACGGTGACTTGCCGCGAATTGTCCTGATTTGGTGCGACGTGGCACAGTCCGGTATGGCTTGGCATGATTCGGAACGAGTTGACACGATTTGGTATGATTTGACACCATGTGGTATCAATGGGTACAATTGGGTATGATTTGGCACGATTTGGTATGATTTGGCATTATTTGGTACGATCAATTTAGCACAATTTGAGTGAGTAAGTTTGCCAATAGCTGGGTGAGTGTGTGCATGATTGGATGAGCGATTGGGTGAGTAAGCATGCGATTGGTTGGCTGAGTGTGCGATTGGCTGTGTGTGTGTATGCGATCGGCTGAGTGAGTGTGCACGTGAGCGGACGAGCGTGCGGATGTGTGAACAAGTCAGCGGGTGAGTAAGAGTATAGGTGGGCGACTGTCCGAGCGAGCGAGCGAGCGAGGCTGGCTCTCCCCCTATTTGCGTGCCCTCGTCTAACCGTCGATGGGAGCGCCGTTGATGAGCCAGCGGATGAGCGGTTTCGGGGTTCCGTGCGCACGGCACACGAGCTGCGCGTTGTCCCGCGGGGAGTAGACGCGGCTCTCCGGGACCGGAGGGATCCAGTACGGCTTCGCTGCAGAGGCCGGGAACGCACGGAGAGGATCAGACGGGAGAAATTTCCTCACGCGTGGAAACAAACAAGACAAAAGGACGACGGCTCCCTCGTGTAGCCTTCAACGGACTGTTGTGGTGGTGTTCACACACCACACCAGTATTCATTTAGGGCTGAGTCAGCCTAGGGGGAGGCCCGAGACCGGTTCAAATATTCATCACCGATGTTGGCGGTGAACGCGAATTCAAATCGGGTCGCCGGGATCGTAGCGCACTGCACAAACCGCTGCACCACCGCTCTCCGTAAGTCCATACAGAAAGATCCCCCGCAAAGCCTTAACAGACTGTTGGGGCAAGTGCTGTTAGTGAGCACCTATAAAGGCTGGTTCAAATAATCGTCACTGGCCGTGAGCGGGAATCGAACCCGGGTTGCCAGGTTCATAGCGCAGCGCGCTAACCGCTACACTACCGCTCCCCACATGCACCAACAGAGGCACACGCACGCGGGCACACAGCGCGCCCGCAGGCAGGCGGCTAGCCGGCACACACCTTCCACGGTGACCGTGACGGTGTGCAGCGCTTTGCCCTCGCTGTTAGTGGCGCGGCATTGGTAGCTGCCGCTGTCGGCCTCCGACGCGTCGTGGATCGACAGCGTCTTGTTGAAGTTGTCGAAGGTGACGCGGTCCCGCGTTATCTCCCCGCCCAGCTTGCTCCACTGGAGCTCCGGCGTGGGGCTGCACACACAGGGAACACACACATACACACACATACGTATGTTCAACTTCTTTCACACCATACGCAGCCAACTGTGCCAATCAGAGGTGCGGGGGAAGGACAACAGACTAAACACAAAAAGCAGTTCTCAAGAAATGAGTTTTCAATCTGGATTTAAAGTGCACAACTCCAGCGGCTTCCTAACATTGGGAGGAAGAGCGTTCCAGACGGCCACAGAAGCGCATATGGAAGTGCGCGATGCTGTGACCGTCTTCTCTTCGAAGGGCAGCCAAAAAATCCGCTGCGTGGAGACACGTGGGGAGATTCGGGGAGCAGCGAACGAGTACGCGGACGCACGCGGGGACACTCGAGGACACACGCAGAGACACGTGGACACATGCGAGGACACAACATGGGGACATGTGGAGAGAACAAGCGGAGACACGTGGGGGGGGGGGGGGTGGGAAACGACGACACAGGAAGACGCGTGGAAATGTAGGGACACAGAGGGATGCACGGAGGGACACACGCAGGGATGCGAGGGAACAAGTTGGGAGTTAATACGTTTCTCGATTTGAACGAGGTGATTTGGAAGAACTCGGTGGAAAAGTGAGAGTGGAAGGGAATTCCCATGCGGAGCAGTGTGAGGGACGAAGCAGGAAGAGAAGACTGCCACCTGCAGTGTGGTGGTGGCCGAACAGTGCAGTGGATGAGGTGTCTGGTATCGACTGGATCCTTAACAGGAGGAATCAACGTGCAACGTATTTGGACCTGCAATCTGGTGGTGGTGGTCTCACCCAGTGTGGATGAGACACAATTCATGAGAACAGTGACAGTGGTGGTGGTGGGAGTGCGTGAGCTGGTGACACTGCGTATTTGACTCCGTTGGCAGTTGGAGGCAGTCGCCCTCCAACAATAACGGAGGGCAGAGGAGCGACGCTCACAACAACGAGCGAAGCGCCGGGCGGCTCAAATGAAGCAAGTTGGCACAGTGGGGGGTACAGCTGGCGCATCTACCAGTCATCTCAGTCAGCCAACCCATGGCACCTGGGTCTGTCCCGTGACCTCCTGTCAGCGAGCCTTCAGCACTTCACGTGGCCTCAAAGTGCACCTGGCCTGGCACAGGTGCTGTGGTGACGTCACTGTCACTTAGTGGTGAATGACGGGTGTTGGTCCTGGTATTATGCTCTGTAGTGGGGAGCGGTAGTGTGGCGGTTAGCGCGCTGCGCTACGAACCCGGTGACCCGACTTCGATTCCCGCTCACGGCCAGCATCAGTAACGATTATTCGAATCGGTTCTGGGCCTCCCCTAGGTCGACTCAGCCTCAAATGAGTACCTGGTGCGGTGTTTAATCGTCGCTACGAGGGAAACAAAGGTGGCTGGCGTTGCAGCAGCCCACACCCACCCCCTCGTGGGCCGTGCCGGCCTTCAAAGGTGCTATTAGCTAACCGCACTTGCCCCAACAGTCCGTGACGCCTATACGGGGTTCTTCGTCTTTGATTATACTCCCCGCGCACTTTACAATGACAAATTTCCAACGCGACCGCATAAGATCGCGTTGGAAATTTGTCATTGAGATTCAGCGGGAGTAGTGGGTTGGGGGGGGGTTGTTATTGGCAATCTTAAAGGCTGCATGGGGATGTCGTGGGGCATAAAAAGAAAACCAACATTAAATATAAAAGTCGACTTTGTGTTCTCATCTATTCGGCTGACAGGAAACCAAATTCCGTTTCATTGCCCCTGCGGCAGGCACGCTGGGCTCTAGCGGAGCGTTCTGCAACACTGCCAAAGGATTGAGGACATGGGGGGGACGATCAAGGACGGACTCGAGGTTATGGTTTCTACTTGCCGCTGACTTCTTCAGTGTCGACACGCTTGCGTACGCATTGGTTATTGAAGAGAGCTGGGGATTAGAGAGGGCGGGAGGGAATCCCATAGTGGAGCAGTGTGAGGTGAAGCAGCAGTGTGAGTAGTGTCGTAACCTGCGGTGTGGTGAGTAGGTGAGAGTGTTGTTGTGACCTGCAGTGTGGTGAGTGGGTGAGAGTGTTGTTGT
>CM025655.2:4181306-4213406 GCA_014621495.2 Entosphenus tridentatus
TGTTGTTGTGACCTGCAGTGTGGTGAGTGGGTGAGAGTGTTGTTGTGTCCTGCGGTGTGGTGGTTGAACACACTGTGGAGTCGTATCCAACATTTTCTTTGGAAGACAAAAATAACTCAACACAAGTGATGTGTCAGGTAATGGCCCTTAAGCTCCGATTAGCACGGTTGACTATGTACGGTGTGAAAGAAGTTCAACATTAATATTGCTCGAAACGTCGCCCATTTTATCTATATATACAGGGACTCCTGTACTTACGAACTTTCAGCGATACTAACAAATCTGTCCGTACACCATTTAAGGGCTACTGTGTTGTTGACAAAAATGTGTAGTCTTGTAGCTGCTCACCCCAAGCTCTCAACGCCCTGTTCAGTGGCATTGTCTTTGTGCTGTTCGCCTTTTGGCGTCCTCTGGTCTAACACTGTTTGAGACGAGGCCCTAAAGACAGCTGTCTCTGGTGTGGAGCAATCACTTTCAACGACAATGCAGCATATACTACCAAAGCATGTTTTTTTTCGTTTGCAGGTTCACCACAAGTACGTGTGGTTAATGCAGACACGATTCCTTGCAAAAGGTTTCCGTTTGGTGTATTAACATCTTAACACCTGTTTTATTGCCAGAAAGGGGAAAACCTACTCTTGTGTTTTGATACTGGCAAGGGAGGTCCCATGATGAGTCTTTGTTATTGGCGCTTGTGCAGTAACCATAAGAAGGGCGGGATTATGCAACAATGGGCGTGGCCAGACACGCTCTAGCCACGCCCACACACATCCTTCTTGCGGCAACTGCTCGCTCAGATGAGGACAAAGCAGTGGCGGGCGACGACGGAGCTGAGCGATTTCCGTCGCGCAACTGATCGCTCGCGTGCGGACCCGGCCGTGTGGTCGACAAAGTCCCCCTCCCCCCACGTGTCATCCCCATGACGATCGTGCGCATCACCCACTGCTCCTCCCGTGCGTGCGTGATGTGTACGTACAGGCCCTGTGCGATGCACTCCAGCAGCAGCGTGTCCCCGCGGAGCACCAGCTTGCTGCTCGTCGTGCCCGCAGGCTCCAGGAACACCGGGCGGCTCTTCGACGGACGTTCTGTGCGCGTGCCCATACATGTGCGTGTGTGTGTGTGCGTGCGTGCGTGCGATAACATGGGCGGGTGGAACAACACGGACACAATTAGTTTGCTCACGGTCCATGAACGGAGCGAGGCAGTTAGTAGCTAGCAATGTAAATGTCGCTACAGGCAAGCGCTTGTCGTGAGAAAAGCTGCTCGGATAAGAGCTGAGACCGTTCTCTCGCAGTGAGCAAGGTTACTCGAGGGCTTGGGACGAGGCCTCGTTGGGAGAGAGCTCCAAAGTCCAGCAGCGCGAGGAGAAACGCAGGAATGGAAGCGCCGAGTCCTGCATTGTGGGGGTTGACGAGAGGTCGGTGAGCGCTTGACGTGGTGGGTGGTGGGGGGGGTGTCAAGACGTGAAGTGCACGGGAACAATGGGCAGCAGGGTGGCGCTCGTGCCTCACGGCAAGGAGGGCTCGGGTTCGATTCCCAACTCGGGTGTCGTTCTGTTTTGCACGGGTTTCCTCCGGGTTCTCTGGTTTCCTCCCATGGCAAAAAAAGAAAAACCACCGCACAATGTAGCTGACGCTGGGCAACCATCCGAATGGTGAAAAACTGCCTGCAAATGACTCAATTTGGATTACACACATAGCAACATCGCGCCTCTACTGTGAAATCTTGGCAGGGCCCTCCTGCAAAGCAGTCTTGAGAGCCTGAGTGAGGCTCAGCTGGGTAAACGAGCACAAGGATGATAATGAAAGGAATGACTGTGGATGTGACCGCGATGAATCTGTGAGCACAGAGGAGCATTGAGCAAATTTGTCAACGATTAATTGCGTGAAGCAGAGCGACACGGGAACGAAGGGATATACACACCAGGTACGCAGAGATGACTTCAATTGAAATAAAAAAAATGTTTTAACAGGTGGAGGTCGCGCTGTGTGGTTCGGTGTCACAGATGCTGAGCCAGCACCACTGAGATACCTGGGTGTGACTCCAGGATTTCGACGTGTCTGCGATTAAACCTGGGTTCGTCAAGTGCAGCAAATCGATGGTCTCAGCATGGTCCCCCCCCCCAATGACTACATCAAGAAGCCACAGTATTAAATGTGGTCGTTACTTACGTCGGCTAAATTTCGGTTCAGAGAATTAACTATTAGTGGTTTGATGGTCTTTTCAAGGAGCATACACGGTGTGTGCCGAGCGTGGATGGAGAGGCCCACACGAGAGTGATTTCAGAAGCAGTTCGTGTCATCTTCCGGGGCGTTGTTTTTTTATCACAGGGTGGTGCAATGCTCACTGCTGGAATCTGAACGCAAAAGTTGTCAGCATCGCGAAATGTCACCGCTTAGCACAACTGGAATATAACGAGGGTACAAAGTTAACATTTCCAAAATATCAATCTGCGCGTCAGCCTGCCGCGACGGCAAATAACGCTCGCGCCGCCGCAACGTTGCCATTCAAGCGCCGCCGCGCATTAATTAGGCCTCTTGCAATTTACATTTTCATTCGTTGTCCTTAAGTGCATCTGTGCGCCTTTATAATGACTCCGTCCTAATGAAACGCGCCACCACGTTACGCCGACCAGCGAGCGGATATTTTTTTCCTCTTCTCCGTTTAATTAAAATCCGTTCGTGTGTGCACGTGCAAGGCGCGCGACAAATACGAGACGGGGCAAAGGCTTCAGGATAATCGCGCGGCGTGCCTCAGATCCCTCCGCGGATCTCCGCGAGCGAGCGTGCGGCCGAGCGGGCGAGGGAGAGAGAGCCGAGCGAGCGCACGCCATTTGCCGAGGGTTTACAGCTGTCCCCCGAGTGCACACGCGCTACGACAGTGACAGCTCGTGACCGTAAATCCAGCCGCATCTGGGAATCGCTCAAATATCGGCGGCGGGCCCGCGTCGCTTTATTACGCTCAAACGTGACATTTTTGCCGAGATGAAGGCGAGCCACGGGTTGATTGTGCCCCGGAATGTTAATGGTGTTCCCGCAAAGATGGCACGTCAACCTGCCGCTGCCACTCTACACCCAAGCCATTTAAAAAACACAAAAGCCACTGTGATATTTCTCGGCGGAACAAGACGCGGCGGGGCGTCGCCGCGTCTGTGTTGAGTTTCTGCCCGTCGATCCGCGCGCGCGTCCAGTCCGGCACACTGACAGAAGCTGTCCCCACTCCTCTCGTTTGCGGGTGACTTGGAAGACCCCCTGGAAATTCTTCAGCCCGTGGACAACATTTTCTCTGTGTCACCGAGCGAGAGTCCGTGGAAATGAAACATTCCTGCCGTGAAAAATACTTGAATACTCACACGTATTTATATGTAGGCAAAGATCCCCAAAATAGCCTTAGCATACCGTTGGGGCAAGTGCTGTTTGCGAGCACCTACAAAGGCTGGCATGGCACACGAGGAGGTGGGTGGCCAGGACCTCTCCCGGCCGCCTTTGTCTCTCTAGTGGCGATGTTTACACACCGCACCAGGTTACTCATTTAAGGCTTAGCTGACCTAGAGGAGGCCCAGGACTGGTTTAGAAAATCGTCACCCATGTTGGCTGTGAGTGGGAATCGAACTTGGGTTGCCGGGTTTGTAGTGCAGCATGCTAGCCACTGCACTAGATCCTCTCTGAAGACTTACAGCCAAGAGGGAAAGTGCAAGTTACAGCCACCTATTGTCGCCAGTATGACACATGAGGGGCTGGTGTGGCAAAACCATGCCTAGCCACCTTTGTCTCCCCAGTGACACACCTCACCCCGTACTTGTGTAAGGCTGATTTGACTTGGGGGGGAAGGGGGGGAGTAGGGGGGGGGGGAGATGGCTCAGGGTAGGTTCAGACACCGTTTGCCATTGATATTATCTATAGTCAGGAATCGAACACAGGGATGCTGAGATCGTAGTGCAGTGCGCAGAACGCTGCGCCACTGGTTCCTGCACGCACAGCTCACACGCGCGTACAGCACACACGGCTCCAAAAGCCGAGCTGCAGAGTCTCGTCAGCGAGCGACACATTTTCGGGGCAATGTTCACCACTTTTTCGCGCATCAACAAAAGCACGCTCGACGACAACGACAAAAACAGCAACGGAGCTCTCGCGCGGAACGTCGAGGACGACGAGGCGGAGCTGTCGCACGATCCCACGACGACGACGTCGCACGACGACTCCCGACGTGCGCTCGAGCGTCGGCCGTGCGATCGCGAGCCGACTCCGCGGAGTGTTCGCATCGACGTCCCGGGAGAACTCTACAGCAGACAGCCCTGTGCGTACGTATATATAGGGACACGCCGTATACAAAAATGCGTGTGCATGTGTGTGTGTGTGTGACGTGCGATGCAACGTGCCGTCATACGCAAGTGCGGCGCAGCATGGAGAGATGTTTTAGTGGCGGCATAATTCGTTTCCGCTCGGCGATTCGATGATTTGTCAAATCCGAGAGTTGCAGTCCGATTCAATAGTCAATGTTTTATCATTATTTTCTGTCAATTTCTCCCCTTTGTGATCCCGCTTGTGCTGTCGGTCTTCTTTTCTTGTGACAAAAATGCCATACGGAACTCCCGCAGAGCGGGGTAATCCTTCGTGTTGGACAACGGTCCACTGAAGCGGATATCACAGGGCTACTGCTAGCAATCCCTTCAAAAGATTCCATTAAATATTTTTGTTCATTACATTGTGGAAGATGTTAACACCTTTAGAGGCTGCAGGGGGCCACGTGAATTAATTGCGATGTTTCTATCGCTTAATTTTTGCAATTGTGCTATGATTAGTCTAAAAATAATTTGCCAGAGCTGACTTGGGCGACAGGGAATTGATCATTTAACACCAATTTCTGTTTGTGAAAAATGTCAAATTCCTCAATTGACGGCGCAGTAGTTTATGCTCTAAATTATATTCTCTTCATGCCTGTACTTCATTTCATTCATTGTTGCCCTTGTCACTTTGGTGATCCCCAGGTAATTCTGACAAAACGGGACTCATTCCGCTCTCTTCAGTCATCACCCGGTTAAAATTGTCAAAAAACTTGAACGACTCTTCGCGATTCTTGGGCGCGTGATTCGACGCCTGCTTCGCGAGCGCGCAGATCGACATCGGTGGGCGGGATCGAAGTATCGTCGAAAAACCGCCGCCAAGAACATCCCCGCACGGGGTCGTCTCCGTGTTGCTGTGACGAGTCATACCGCTGTGCCCGTCGTACCCGTCATACCCGTCGTACCCGCGTTGCATGCGGTCATGCCGTCACACAGACGGATGAGCCGCTGGTCCTCGTGCGCGCAGACAGCAGCGGCGGCAGGATTACGAATGCACGGCACTTGATTAGCCTCTTCCGGATTAAAATATTAGCGGCCGTCAATGTGAATTGAAACAGAAGGTCCTTCTGTTTCCCTCAAACACGAATTTTCAGCAGAGCGTCGTGTGAACGGCATCTCAAAATTGTGTGGAATCGCCAACGCTGTGGAATCGTGAGGTTTTTCTTGTCCTCGAACGGAAACCACGGACAAGGGGGGAGGGCAAACCAAGAACCGATGCCATCAATTTCCCAAACTCTCTGGTCCTCGATTGGGATGATTGGTCAACTCCATTAATGGGCGTTCATACATGTGGCAGCAAGCCAGGGTACCCGGAGAAAGCCCGGATTGAAATGAAATGCACTGGCTCATTAAAGACAATGCAGTGTGGGTTGCGTGTTAGGCGAGTAAGCGGTGGGTGGGAAGGTGGTGAGCGGGAAGGTGGCGGTGTGCGCGCTTGGTCGAGATGAGTGCCACACCACGCACCGCACCGGTCGCACGGGGGAAGGAAATAACCAATTGAGGTGCCAGCAGCACCCCCAGAGGTCAAGTAATGTTCCGCCTGATCAAGTTCACGGACGAGCAGCACAAGGGAGGATGGGGGATGCACGACAGGCAATCGCCCAAGGAAGAGGAGGCCGGCCCGGTTGTCAGAAACGCCAGTGACGGCCACGCTCGTGCCGCCTCCCGTCGTTTCGCACGCTTGGGAAAGGGCGGACAGGCGTCCTGTACGCCACGAGAGCGTGAGCCGCGTGCGCCGACCGACAGGACGATCGAGACAAGGGCCTCATCGCCGCCGAGAGGATGGGGACGATCAACGGAGGAGGCTACAAGCGCCGCGGTTGTGCCGCATTTCACTCAGGCGCGTGTTTACATATGGTTCGGCTGAATGTCTGACGTTTTTCCTCCAAGTGCTACTTCAGCTTCTTCAGGAACCGATTTCAGCGCCGGGAGCCTTTTCAGTGACCGAATTACTGAAGAGGCTTCCGGGACACGTGGAGCGATAAAGTCGGACACCGTGCCAAACAACGCAACACGTCGGAGAGCTGGAGAAGAGGCTGCTGCAGGAACGCGAGCGATGGCACGAAGACGGAAAGACGCGTCCCCTGCCACCGCGCGCGACAGCTTTGCCTGGCCATCCCTCAACGCCCCGCCCCGCCGGTGCTCTTCGCAGCGTCACGGTTTACACCGGAGCCGGAGGTGGCCGCCGTCACGGTGAAATCGGCAACGACACCGCCGCCACGGGCAGCAGTCGGCCCTCAAGATGTTGGCGACGGTGTCGACGCAGCCGCGGACTTATCTGGGCGAGTAACATGAACGTTTAATTGGAATTAATTGAATGAACGATGGCCCCGATGGTGTCAACGAATCTAATTACCGAATGTTAGGACGCGGAACGTTAAACAATTAAGTTTGGGTTAGGGTGAAGATGAGATTTTTTTTTATAGAGGGGCGGGTTACAATCAATATTTGAATTACGGAAATATCAATGCCACGGGACGTGTGTGTGTGTGTGAGAGAGAGAGTGGCAGACTCTCGCTTCGCGTATCAGGCCTCCATTGTGATGCGGCCGCAGCAATTATGCAAATCGTACGTTGGTGCCGCTCTCGTGCCTTTAACGGGCCCTCCGCTGTAATCAAATTAACGGCGTCAACAAAGGCGCCGCCGGAGGCTTCGCGGTGACGCATTGCGAGGCCTCGGAGGAGGTGTGAAGGAGGCTGATTTCTGTCTCGCGGCTCAGGAATTACGAGTCCTTGTTTGCCCGGGCAGTTTTTTCTGGTTAAACCGAACAAAAAAAAAACGCTGAATTTTTCTGCAAGATGTGATTATGGGCCGGCCCCACCGTCCTCGCGGTGACTTTGACTCTGAGGCAGAATATTAAACAAGCTGCGCGTTGCTATGGCTGTACCCCATGCACTCCAGCGTGTCGCAAACGCCCGGCGCATTTTATTCCGCAAAATGATGCATCAGCCACCTTCGTTGCAACACCTTGTTAAGATTCACAGTAAAAAATAAAGTATTTACGCAGGAAAGTCTCAAGACTCTCTATAATGAGGATCCTACACTAGGATATTTGGACAATGCCATTGATGACTGTTGAGCCGATAAATCCACGATGCATACTTGTGGGGGGTGACACTCAAAATTCCACACAGATGGATTCGAGAAGCCGTTGCTGTACTGCCATCTCTTGGATACCCCGCAAGCCTCATGCTTACGACACCAGGAAATTCCCCGGCAGTTAGTCATGCCACGTAATAAGCCAGGCTGAAACCAGCTTGGCTTCCATGTGGATGTACTGGCGATGTGACTGGGTTTTAAATGTTGTCATAAATAAACGAATACGTTCTGCAGACGTGGAAAAAAATGATACTACATGGTGTAAATATCATTTGAGCTATTTTGACCGGCTGAGCGTGGCTGATGAGGCAACGTGAAGTGTCTGCTTAAGGAGCATTAAACTTCCAGTGTCGTTAATTGAGCTGTTGACGCCATTACTTAGAACACGAAATGTCAATTTGTCTTTGCCGTAATTTATTAAGGCAATAAGTGATTTAATAAAAAAGAAGAAATGCAAACGCCGACGCGAGTTATTAAAATAATTTTTTGCCACGTTACAGCCACTGGCTGCATTTAGCGACGCCGTTAAACACGACCATTAATCCCGGCCGAGGCGATGGCGCCGACTGCCCACGGGTTTCCAGAGATGATGTATTTCCCTCCGACGGAGGGGTTGCGTTGTCGCGTCGTTTCCAGCATGGCGCGGCGCCGTCGCACTTAACGCAAAGGGAAGTGAGTAATGACCGAGCCGCACGAGGATCGGCTGCACCGCACGTTTCATGTTCGACGCGCGCGCGTTACGAACACACACTCACCGGAGTTTCATATCAAAGGCATTTGCGGGAAATGTGCGCGCGTGTCTGAGGCTGTCGAACGCTGCACAAGAGTGAAATAAAATTCGGCCCCTCCGGTGCGCTGTCGCTGGAACTGCTGCCGCGTCCACACCAGAGCCATTCCCTGCCGTCAGATTTTATTTGATCTCTTAACTCTCCAACCTAATTCTGTACACGGGTGACGAGGTGTCAAGAAAGGGAAGTGGTCCCGGACAGTTGCTCGCAGTGATGATTGCCGGTGGCCCGAGGATAATGACCGACTGGCATCCAAAGCACGGAGCACGTTCGAGGCACGTCCACCCGACGGAGACGGAGCGACGAGATCAACTCGTGTGCCACTGCTGGCCAGGATCGTTGTATCGCGTGACAATGAAGGATGGCGATGGCCTTTAGAGGCCGTCATTCAGCAGTGGAGTGATCACGACTGACGATGATGATGATGACTTTCAAAGAAAATATATATTTTGATTTAAAGCTTTCGTGACTGCAGGGAGTCATATTCTTGGCTCTTTCAGTAAAGTCACGTAGAAGGGAAACAACATTTTTTTGTTTTGTTTTATATATTTTTTATTTGATTGTTTCCCTTCTACCTGACTTTACCGAAAGAACCAAGAATAGAAAATATATATTGTCAAGGCCCGGTGTGCTATTATTGCCACAACTTATCCTTTTGTGGTGACAAACGGCCTTTGTCTAGCAGTGGATGGCTCGTGGCTGATGTTGGATACTGATGGTAGAATTTGGCTCCATGTGCTTTGAATGGAAACGTGGAAAGATTTACCAATTTAAATTTCAAACCAACCGCATGCACATTATAACCGCCGCTTGCCGCTCTCAATCGCGGAAGCGCACGCGGCTCTCCCATCCTCTTAACAAGCCACGAGTTCCTAATCGCACTCGGACGCTGTCAACCAGACACCCGTGCGCATTTCATTAGGTGGAATGCCACGTGCATCACACGAGGAAATGAAATGCCTTTGATATTTATCCGGCACAGATGGCACTGCTCATCGCTCCCGCTCAGACCGAGGAGGAGACGATGGCGATTGTGATGACTGTGATGACGATGGTGGTGGTCGTGGTGGCTGACGGAACGAGGTTGGTTGGCCGGCGAAAGGGAAACCGGCCACACCACCAATTCACTCACCGTGCCCTGGCTGGGACGCAGTGTCATTGTCAGCGTCCACTGGAAGTAAAGACCAAAGCACAGCAGGAGAGGGTAAGGGGGGGGGGGGGGGGGGGGGGGGGGGGTGTAGGGGGGATTCTAAACCTACGTTTTAAAATTAAAGGAAGACACAATTCCAAAAAAGAATAATAATGCAATACTAATGGCTTTTATATAGCGCTCTTCATGCAAGGTATCCCAATTAAAACAAGGAAGAAGAATCATGCAAATTTCCTGGATTTCCACAATGCTTTCCATCATGCGTTTGAAGTCATTACATTGTTGATATTTGTAGCCGTTAAGAATAATGAGTGGGATCGGGCCGGACCGCATGGTGGGTGAGACTGGCGATGGAATCACAGTCAAAGGAGGGACCGCGTCCAAAAAGATGACCGCTGCATGGGACGCAGCGCCGAGGTGAGCTCTTGCGCAGGCGTGAGATCGATGGCGAGCGCTACTGGCTCGTGAGGGATGTCGATCGACGGCGCGGGGAGGAATTCATCCAGCAGTGGAGAGAAAATTCGAATGTACAAAAAAACCTAAATGGCGCACTCAACTTGTGCGGAGTGAATTATCAAACCTTTCCACTTCTAGGTGTAGATTCGTATTGCCGCGTCGCTAAGGACCAATGCTGCTTTGGTAGTGAATGAAAGCAACACAAATCTGTTCATTGGGTTGGGCCTTCCTTTACAATAAGCTGTGCGGAAAACTCAAATGGTGAACGTGGATTCTCACGGAAATGAGAAAGAGAGTGATCGGTGTGGGGGGGGGGGGGGTTGGTCCAACGATCGCCAACAACACGAGAGCAGAACGCTTAGAAGACATAAATCAACCCGAATTAATTCGCGAATGAAAACGTGGACAAGAGTTGGGAGCCACACGGTGAAAGCAAAAAGAAGAAAAAATAAATTGATGCTTCCCGACGCTGTGGGCCGGTCTCAGCGGCAGTCGCCGGGCAAAGTTGAAATTTTTCCATTTGTGAAATTGCCCCCGAGTGGAGTTAGCGCTCCCGATTCGCGCTGGTCCCAGGGCCCCGCAATCTCTGCCTCCGTGTCAGAGTTGATGCATAACGCCCGCCAAGGGGGTAAGGGAGGAGGCGCGGATGTGGGGGGGAGCGGGGAGGGGGATTCAAATGCAGAATTCTGTGAACGAGCGTAGAATTTACACCGCACTACAAAGTACCACGGGGCTCGCAAGGCAATGCTGGATTCCAACACCAACTGTGCGCTGTGCCAACAGCCTTATGATACAGGGCCCACAGGTTACTGCGGGATTACTTAGCCATTCGTGCACGTTGGGTTAGCCAACTCAAAAGGTTCATAAACCCGGGACATATTATGGGAGAACTATGAAGCAATTGACCAAAAAAGTTACTCTCAATATTCGCCGAGAAGACTCGCGGATTTTTCAAGGGCAGTTTCCTCAAAGAGAGGACCACATTGGGAAACAAAACGAAAAAAATCCACCAGAAAACCGAACGCAGTAAAGTGGCGTGCAAAGCCGACGGGAGTGACGAACGAGAACAACGACGGAAAACACTTCTTAGGACCGGGAAGCGTGAAGCACGCGTGTACCCGCAGCGCGACACGATCTACGCGGCTCTTACGCACGCACGCACGCACGTGCACGTGCACGGATGGTGTCGGACATTTGGCACGCGGTGTAAAATGGCGGTGGCTACGACGACGACGACGAAGCGCGACGATGAAGCCACGACGCGCGGGCGCCCCGCCACTCACTCGGCCTGACGATCAGCTTGAGCGGCTGCTTCTGCTGGATGGTCTGCGTGTGCGTGAAGCGCGCGTAGCACACGTAGTCGTCCTTGCCGTCCGTCGGGAGCACGTTGGCGAAGTACAGGTTGCCGTTGAGGCCCTGCGACACGCGCGAGTCCTGCGGGACCCTCTCCATGGCTGCGCCGCCGCCGCCGTCGGGGTAAGAAGGACAATAAGGGGATCACGGGGGGTCAGGAGGAGGAGAGACCGGTGTCAACGAAGGGGGATGGTGGAAGTGATTTGGGATGGGGTGGGATAATTGCGGAAGGAGACGGACGCCTGCCCAATGCCGATGTTTACACACAGCACCAGGTACTTGTGTGTAAAGTTGAGCCGCAGATCCGAAATTAGTCACCACTGTTGTTAGCCATGGCTGGGATTCAAATTCAAGTTTACTTATGCACACACGTATATGTGCAGAAAGATAAAGATTGCCCCTAAAGCCTCCAAACGAGTTTTGGGGGAAGAGCTGTCGGCGAGCGCCTATGAAGGACCACACGGCACACGAGGGGGAGGGTGGCCAGGACTACGCCCGGCCGCCTTTGTCTCCCCAAAGCTGATGGTTACACACTACACCAGGTATTCATTTAATGCTGAGTCAACCTAGGGGAGGCTCAGAACCGGTTCAGATATTTGTCAATGTTATTGGTCGTGAGCAGTAGCCGGGTTCGTAGCGCAGTGTGCCAACCGCCACACCACCGCTCGACCACGCGCACACACGCGCACGTGTGCACACACGTGCGTGCGTGTGCACACACCCGCGTGTACGTGTGCACGTGTGTGCGCACGCAACGACGACATGAACAGTCGTCATTTGACACAAAGTGGCGGTCGCATCACCACAGGGTTGTGCCAGGCTAGGTGCACATTGAGGCGTGCATGCATAGAGACACAACCACACTAAGCACTTAAATACGTGCACTCAATCGTGCACAGCACGCACAGAAGTGGACTCACAAAGAGACGCAGACAGAACGAAGAGGGAGAGAGTGGGAGCCAGACCCTTACACAACCAAGGAGCAACACGTGTACAACACCCTGTAAACAAATCATCACAATAAAACTCGAACATTGCCTCCCCCCGACGATGAAAGGAACTCCTGTAAACAGCAACACACAATGAGCAACCAGCAACGAAAACAGACTGCACCCCTCCCCCATAACGAACGGCCGTATACATTTTCATGACCACTTAAGGGGCACGGCGCGATGAATCTACTGACAAATTAGCCGCCGTGAAGGCGGCAGGCACGGCGAGCACGCGGTTTCCCGTCAACGGCCGGGCGACGGAACACGGACTCGGAACTCGATGAATCGGCCAAAGGGTTGCGCGTCTTTAATTCGCGGATCGCGCGCCGACATGCGGCAATTTAACGGTCATCTCGTTTGTAAAGAGTCTCGTAATTGTTTTTTTTTGTGGTCAGGCATGCAAACGCCCTCTCGCTCTCACCCCCCCTGCCGCCTCTCTCTGTCTCTCGTGCGCGCAGAATCACACGCTTCATGGCGCGTTCGCTGCCGCCTCACAGGAGGAAGGTTACGAGTTCGACTCCTGGTTAGGGGTTGTCTCTGCCCATATCATCCCTCTGACGGGTCGATAACATGGGTAACCACATTGTGCCGAAAATCAACAGTGGTTGTCCTTTGGATTGCCTCAGCTTCTGACCTAGGAATGGGGAGTTTCCTCCGCTGCCTTGCAAGGCCTCATTGAACACTGCCTCAATACCCATTTGGCCAGGGGCCCGCGCACTCACTCAGACAAATGAGTCGGGGAAGCCAGAAGAATGTGCGTGAAACTCGACCGACGAGCGCGCTGCAATCGGTGAAAATCTGGGGCTGCATGAACGGGTGAAGTGACAAGTGCGATGCTGGTGCGCGCGTGGGCAGCGGGAGCGGAGCAGGTAGCGCGCTGCACTACGAACCCGGTGAACCGAGTTCAATTCCCGCTCATGACCAATAACGGCAGCGAATATTTTGAGCCGGTCCCGGGCGTCCCTCCCCTAGGTCGACTCAGCCTTGTGGTGAGCTCCATGGCGTGGCGTGTAAACACCGGCACTGGGGAAACAAAGGTGGCTGGGTGTGGCGTTGACTACCCACGCTCTCGTGTGCCGTGCCGGCCTTCATAGGTGCTCGCAAACAGCATGTGCTCAAACAATCTGTTGAAGGCTATACGGGGAGACCGTGTGTCTTTATACGCAGAGCAAGTGTTGTTTGCGAGCACACATTGAGGCAAAAACAACAGCACTTGCCCCAATTGTCTATGAAGCCTTTATGGGGGATATTTGTCTTTGTACTCATAGCAAGTACCTATTAAGGCCAACATAACAACACTTTTTTCCAACAATCTATGAAGGCCATAACACAAAATAACAAGCAGCGTCGCTGTGGAGAATATAAATAACAGATGTATAAGCAGATAATGCCTCCACATATAATCCGTCTCTCCCCATCAAAAATAAATTGAATCAAACCGGCCTTCTGGCAGCGCGTAACTTGAGCAGCACTGATTCTATGTGAGCACAACTCCGGCCCGGCTCCGACACCACGCGGCATCTCGGGTTGGCAAAGGCTGCAGACGTTCGTGTCGGTACTCACAGCCGTCCATCCAGAAGATGATGGGAGGGGGAAGCCCATCGGGCGGGTTGCAGGGCAGTACGGCGGAGGAGCCCTCCATCGCCACGACAGGCTCCAGGTTCTCACGGGGCCACAGGGGGGCACCTGGAGGACACAGACAAAAGATAAAGATGACCCGTGTAGCCCGAACAGACTTTTTGGGGCAAGTGCTGTCGGCGAGCACCTGTGAAGGGTGGCACGGCCAACGAGTGGGGGGTGGGGGGTGGGGCCACCACGCCCGGCCGCGTTTGCCTCCCCAGTGGCGATGTTTACGTGCCGCACCAGGTACTCGTTTGAGACTGAGTCGACCTAGGGGAGGTCCGGGACCGGTTCAGATATTCGTCGTGAACGGAAACTCTGGCCGCCGGGTTTGTAGAGCAGCGTACTAACTGCGACACTGCCGCTCCCCATACACGCACGCACGCACGCACACACGCACAAACACACACAAACAGAAACTTTATTTATCCTTTAATATGAGCAGACTATTGTTGTGTTTCCGCATACAAATAAAATAAGTTTTAGTTCATCGCCCTTTTGGCTGGAACGCAGAGAACACAAGAGGAAGATTTCCCTGAGCCTCAAAAAAGGTGAATGTTATTAAAGTTGCTGTCATTTTGTGTGCTCTTACAAGGTTACATCCGCTGACCTTCTGCACCACGACAACCAATTACGACGCCCGCACCCGCACACCCCCCCCGCCTGGCCCCCGACAGCCTCAAAACACACAAAAAAAGACAACCGGTAAAGTTTACGGCTGTGAAAAAGAGATAAATGTGCTGGTTGATATTAGTGTTTTTGTTTGTATTCTCCTCTGAAATTATTGCGAGACGAACTGGCTGTGAGAAATGTCACAGGGGGGATGAGCAAAGCTCGGCGTTCACCCAGCGAAGCGATGAGACTTGCGAGCGTGTGTGTCACCTGCGCCGTGTCACAGAGGAACCGCTCGCGCTCCATGATGCCTGCATGTCGGCTGTCAACGGTGACACGGAGAGGCCCGTGTTTGGCTGGCTCGTCGCTTCATTTCGTGTTTGGCTGGCTTGTTTTTTTTATATTATTACCATTTTTGTATGCTTTGTTTCGTTCGAAACAACAAATCATTACCGTTCCCATCCCGTCCTAATCAGCGCACGGCCGTGGAAATAATGATCCCCTAGGCCCGACCGCCAAAGTCACGTCCGGCCCAGCGGCGCGTTCGTCTGCGTTCACTCTTTTGTTAGCGAGCACCTATTAAGGTGAGACGGAAGTTTGGTAACTGACCCGTGTGTGTGTGTGTTCCGTCTCAACCCGTTGAATTGTACTGTATCGCGCTTTACTTCATTGCGTTGTACTGTTCTGTTTTAATGTGGCGCATTATGTTCATTGTACTGCATTGTATCATTATCGGCGTGAGAATATGCGCTGTTAATAATGCACCCATAATGCACCACGTGCACACACACAAACACACCAGCCGGGTGGCTCAGTGGTAGGTCGCGAATTCAAATCAAATCCTGATTGGGGGATGAGTGAACCCATCATCCCTTTGGGGTGAATAAAATGATTAGAGTAGGGAATGATGTGCTGTTGGATAAAACTCGCGGCCACCGAAGGAGTGTGGAATGAGCACCGATGGTACAGGGCTGTAAACCGTACACGAGCCCCAGTGCCCCAAAGCTCATATGGGCACAAAGTCACATACACGACTGTGGAGCTGTGCACGAGCCGATTTCATCGCTTCAGCCGGATTAGAATTGAACAAAAAAAAAGCATTAATCATTAGCCTCGACGGCAAAGATCCGTCCGTTCTACCAGCACCGTCTCTCCGGAATGTTTATTTATTTATTTGCCGCAACAAAACTCATTACAGTCTCATAATTTCACAGAGGAGCGGGGGGAAAAAATGATACAGCGGCACAAACATGAGAGAATTGCCTCTGACAGCAATTCGAAAGCTAATATTCCCCCACTCACCTCCCTCCAAATCGCTATAACAGAAAGCTGGCCTCGGTGTTGGCACGAGACGCGGTGTAAATCTTGGCAGCACAACTGTTTATTCGCTCTGGCTCGCTTCAAACGTGCGAGTCTATCTCGCCGAGCATTTTTCAATTCCCATTTTCGTTTGAGTGAGTGCCGTTTAAGTCCCAAAATAGTACAAAAAAAAATCGATAAAAAATGTTCTCCTACAAGATTTATCCTACTCGCCGACAGGATATTAAAAATAAAATGCCCTTTATATTTGATTGAATAAATGCATTTCGGACAGAGCGAAAAAGTTTTAAGTTGAAATAAGCTCCGAGTGACAGAACCTATCGAGTTACACAGCACGAGCCCCCAGCAGCGGCCATCCCCGAGGAACGACTCCGTTGTGGAAAATGGTCAAAGTTACACAACGAATAAACGTCGACAGCCGGGATCGATCCACTGCTGGAAGCAGGCCTCGTCAATGTGCTGCCACCTCTCACGATCCCGCGATGTAACGATCCATGCATTGCTCGGACATGAAACCGATTTCATCGCTCCATCTCCACGGTGGACGCATTCTCGGATGCGTTCCGTTCCTTGGCTGCCGCTCCGTTATTATTCGTCGTCCAATTGTCCATCATTCCTTCTGGCCGCGGAGTGTCCTTACCAGTTTGGATGGTGCCATTTAACCCGAGTATGTTCTGTGATCCACGTGTTCCTCTCTCCGTGCCTCTCAGTGCAATTCCACGCGCGTGCCATTCTATTCTTCTCTGAATGCACGTCAGGGGTGGCTATTAGACGCAAACCATTCCGTTTTGGAGAAAAACGGCGAGTCACTCGTCGCACACGAATGCAGCTCGATTAGAATTCAGGTGAGCTGTGTCTCCTACTTCCGAACGGACACTCCACCTCCGCAGCCGCGCACGTGATAACTTAAAACCCAGTGACGCGCAGCACGCAAAGAATCGCTCCCACCGGAGCACGGGAGTAAAAATCCCCGTGCGTCGCGATACCGAGCGATAAAACACGCTCGCAGAACGAGCCTTTCAGAGGCGGCAAAATAAAAGGCAAATGAACGTTATTTTATTTCGAAAACGTAAAAGCCAATGGGCTGGTTACGCGACGCAATTAAAACCTTGCCCTTCGACGGCGATTCGCGGCGGCCCGTGATTGATACCGCCCGTCGCAACACATCACCGCTTGGTCGTTTTGCCGGGCGCGAATATCGCTTCGGAAGTCCAAAGCTTCTGCTCTGATGCCTGTAGACAATTATTAATTGTCCTAATACGAAGCCTGATTAAGGCATTCCACGTACGGCCCAAATGTTATCTCGTGTAAACCTCAAACTAATGATTGTGTTGTATGTACGCCAATTACCGAATGTGCGCCCGCATTAAGGGATACACGCACTAATATCTCATGCACGCGCCATTAGCTTCATCAAACGCATGCCACTAATGATCTCAAATAACACGGCGTTCATAATCCCGCTCCCTGCCAATCGTCAATTATCTTATGCAACCTAACGCGCTCCCATGTAGACCTCACCCATCTCCATACAACCTGTCTTTTCGCTGCACAAAGATCTCCCCACGCACGGCCTTGAGTAGGCTGCTGGGCTCACTGTTGTTAGCAAGCACTTATGAAAGCTGGAGCAGCACAGGAGGGAGGTGGTGGTGCGGCCAGCACCACGCCCGGCCGTCTTTGTCTCCCCACTGCTGACGTTTTACACACCGCACCAGGTGCTCCTTTCAAGCTGAACTGACCAAGATGAACTGCATATTCAGATATCACCGACGTCAGCCAAGTGCAGGGTTAGAACTCAGGTCGTCAGGTTCGTTGTGCAGTGTGCTAACCACGAGATCATTGCCCTTCAAATCTCATGCGAAGACAAAGATACCCCGTAGGGCCTTATATCTTTTGGGGCAAGTGCTGTTCGGCCGGCACGGCACACAAAGGGGTGGTTGGCCTGCCGCCTCTGTTTCTCCAGTGGCAATGTCTACACATGTTTACACATTGCAACAGGCACTCATTTGAATCGTCTTTGGGGAAGCCAGGACCAGTTTGGATAATCGCCACTGGTGTTGGCCATGAGCAGAAATCGAACTCGGTTCGCCAGGTTCGTAGCGCAGCGTGTTAAGCACTAAACTGCCGCTCCCCATCCACACAAACATTGTCACGTACGTTCTCCTGTAAAAGTAGTTGAATGCTGTCTAATCACACCTGGCCTGGGATCAGTGCACCCAGCAGAACGACCCCGTGAGAGCCGAGTCCACACGACGGCTGCTCCTGCGGCGGTGCGGCTCGCGGTGTGTGCGGATCGCGGTTCGCCCGCGAACGTTTGTGGGTACGTCTGCACGTGTGTGTGTGTCTGTGGGTGGGGGGGGGGGTTCAGGCATCGCGGTGCGTCCCACTCACGTGATAGCCGCACGGTGATGTTCTCAGAGAGCGCCGTGCCGCCCTCGTTCTCCGCCGAGCACTGGTAGATGCCCTCGTAGGCCTCGGCGATGCCGGCCGCCACCATGTCGATGGTGATGGTGCCCGAGCCCTCGTGCCAGCTCACGTAGGGGTCGTCGTCCGGGTCAAACCGCCGCCCGTCCTTGCGCCACTGAAACCTGGCAGCGGCAACAGTGCGGCTCTGAGGTCAGGCGGTGGTGGTGCTGTTGTTGGTGGTGATTATACGGGTGCTGGTGCCGGTGGTTGTTCAGATGGTTTCAGTGGTGGTGGTCGCCCTGATGATGGTGGTGCTGGAGGTGATGATGACTTCGGATTGCCAATAAAGAGCCAATTACTGGACATTCAGTTGAAAGTGATTTAACAATTCAATTTCTTTGTGGGAGAGAATTGTAAATACACCCACTCTCTCACTCACCCACCACCTTCAAGTTTATATTCGGGGCTGTGTGAAGTTATATGGTCTATCGTTTGGTGTTTGTAGCTGCAGTCCCTGGGGTGGTGGTGATGATGATAGTGTTGGTGGTGTTGGCAGTCACGTTGGTGGTGCTGGTGGTTTCGCTGGTGGTGATGATTGCGATGATGGTGGTGGCGGTGTTGACGATCATGGTGGTGGCTGCAGTTGTGCTGGTGGCGATGGCTATCGTGGTGGAGGCATCGTTTATTGTTACGCCCGCGACCGTAAATCGCAGCCGCGTGTGGGACGCTCACCCAGCAGCTACCGGCGCTGACTCATCGAGTCATAAGCGGTTCGGGGACAGACGCCGCGCGCAAAACGGAACTGCCCGAGCGAGGGAAATGAAATCAATAAATATCAGGGAGGCACGCACGGGGCGTCGCGCCGGGAACAGCCGAACAATAAAGAGAGGAAAAGAAAAAAACAACGGCGTGATCGACGGCGCTGTCCCTGCGCGCATCCCTCGCAACGTGGAAAGAGGCGACGCCGCAACTTTCCACGCACCGATGCTTGAGCCGGTTGGCCACTGCACGCTCCGCAATATTTGCGCAGGTGGCGGGGGTCACAGTCGGTGAGGGAAACGGCGGTGAGAAATGGCGCGGCGCTGAGGCCCCGCCAGAGGTCGCAACCGGGTACCCGATACCCGTTCCCTACCCGATACCCGGATACCCGTACCCGGCCGCACCAGGGTCGCAAACGGGTACCCATACTCGTACCCGGCCAGGGTACGGGTACGGGTAGACCATGAGTCACTGGTGAGTAACTGTTTGTCACTCATTTCCCAACGTCCTGTCTCTTCTCACAATTCAAGTTCCTAGAATCAACCCACCTGCGCCTGCAACATGGCTTCATCCTAGAGGTCGCAATCAGGTACCCGATACCCGTACCCTACCCGTACCCGGCCGGGTACAGGTAGGGTACGGGTATGGCCGGGTACGGGTACAGGTACCCGTTTGCGACCCTGGTGCGGCCGGGTACGTGTACGGGTAAGGAATCAAAACCCGTTTGCGACCTCTGGGCCCCGCGGAGGAGGCAGCGAGCCCACGCGGCGCGGGGGGCCAACTCCTCTCCCCCGGGTCCGGGTTTTGACGCGGGGACTGCAGCCCGGGGAACTCGGATTGTTAAAGGGGGCCCTCCCCCAAAATCTATAACAGCTACGTGCCCCTCCCAACCCCCCCTCCCCCCAATGAAACGTAACCCTGCGCACTGTGGCTTTTGTTGTGGATCGCTGACGCACGCCCGCACGCACGGGCGCCTTGATAATTACCCTCGTATATCTCACCAACGGCAAAAAAAAAGGGGCGCCCGTGAAAAATTGATGACGCCGCAACTCTATTTAATGGACTGCCGAGCATGCAGGCACGTCCATGCCTTGCCCCGGCACGGGCCGGATTGGGGGAGCGCGTCCCGCACGGAATAGAGCCGCGCTGAAGATCGCGCGTGCGTCCTGTGCGCCGGCTCAAGGTGAATTATAACGCGACTGAGCGGACGCGAGAGAGAGAGAGAGAGAGCGAGGGAGACGTGAGGCAGGTAGACGGGCGACTGGTGAGACGGAGGGAGGTCGCTTACTTGGGCGTTGGGTTGCCTTGGCCCTCGCACTCCACCACGATGTTGTCCCGTGGGTCCACGATGTAATCCACCGGTGACTGCCGGGTGATGGACGGAGGCTGCTTAACTGCAAGATATTGACCGGTTAACAAAGTGTTGATTTTTCTTATAAAAAAAGATACAGCATTCGAGCGGTTCGCTGGCAAACAAAAAGATCGAATACGTTCGTTTGATCATTTCCCGCACCACCATCGCCATAACACAGTACGATCGCAAGACGATCAGCATGGTTGGCTATGCACGGTGTGAAAGAAGTTCAACATACATACATACAAAGTGTCTAGGTGTGGCTGCACCTCAAGTCACTGCGTAAAAAAAATAAAAATATGAGGGCATGTGAGAAAGATGGCTGCTGTATTGAAGTTTGTCGAGGTGATGAACATTGTCAGAGCAGAAGAGGAAGGGTCTCAGGTCCGGAATTCACCAGGGGGATTATCATTATCGTTATTATCGTTATCGCTTGTTCAACCAGGAAAGCGTCATTGAGTCTCAAGACTCTTTTTCACCAGGGTCCTGCTACATTTTTCACAGTGGGTGGCGACGATTGCTATACATGTTTCCCAAAATCAAGTGACTTGGAAAAAAATGTGGACCGTGACGCCGGCACACAATGGCCTCTCCCAATGGTGCCACGGGATTTCTAAACTTGCACAGCGACGCGAACGGCGCCTCTCTTTTTACGGTCGATACGCCCAAACAGCGTTAACCAGGGCGGCCTGTCGGACCCGAACCGCAAGCCTCTGGACAGCCAGGGGGAGGGAGTTTCAGGCAGCGGTGGGGATAGCAGCGGGCCAGAAGCGACCTCTTATCGAGGAGAGGTTGAACGGGGCCTTTTGCAATTGCCTTATGAAGTAATAACAAATAATATTTACAATGCCCTTTATTTAGGCCACATAGTGGGCGGTACAGGTTTCTGTGGTAAACTTGTTATACTGTCCGTCTGGGCTTCCAAGGCACCACTGACCAGAGTGGTGAGGTATAGCCGATTAACTGCACAACCTTCAACTGGCAATGGATTTTATAAAGGGCCGTACATGTTAAATTGTTATGAAGCCGGCCTCACTGAGTCTCAAGACTAGTTATTGTTAGGGCCCTACCGTTGGGATGTTTGGCCAATTCCATTTATGAATATTTGGCATACGTACCACATTATTTGCTTTTTGTTTAGATTAAAGTCTCTCAAACCACGAGAAAAGAACAATGTTGGGACAATGTGCTTAACAGCATTGAGGTGATACGTGGCTACCGATGGAAAGGTCAGCTCATTATATTTCATTCATACGTTTATCCTTGACAATAGAGGCAAACCATTTACAGCCCACGCAACTTCAAATACCCGAGAATTTGATTGTCCCACGATGCCAAATTCGCGCATTGTGGCTCACAGCAATGTGTCTAGTCCCGGCTGTGATGTCTCCTTATTTGGCTACGACACGGACACACAATAGCCTTGCTTTATATTTTAAACGTAAATGATGTTGTCCATTGTCCTTCGTGCACTGTGCAAATTGTGAATGCATCCACACACGAGTGTGTGTTTTTTTTACGCAAGAAATGCCACGGTAATGGAATTACAACGCACATCAACGCTTAACGGAATTACACAGGTGATTCTGCAGTGACAGAATTCTACGGGTGATTCTGCGGGGTAACGAAATGACATCGCCGATTCTGCGAGGTAATGGAATAAGATTCGGCGTTAAAGGAATCAGTCAAATAATTCTGCGGGTAATGGAATCATGCAGATTTCTCAGTGTCAGAATTACACGGCTGATTCGGCGGGATGACGCAACTACGCATACGATTCCACGGCAATGGAATCAGTCGGGTGATTTTGCGGGTAACGGAATTATGCATTTTTCGTGGTGCTGGAATTACACGGCCGATTCTGCGGGGTGATTTCTACGGTAGTGGAACCACGAGACCGAGATGCTAAAACTCATACTTTGCGCCAACCTGCTGCGTATAGCATCTACAAACTGAGGTGACGGTGTATCAATAATTTAATCATCCGATTAGCGTACGTCATTGTGCAACGAGTCCACAAGGACCCCCCGCAGTCCCTGCAGCCACTCGAGGGCGCGACGCTCGCCCCAAAGCAAGTCAAATATAATCGATTCTTGAATTTAATTGCGATGATTCTGAATGGCAGAAATCCACGTGAATCGCGACGGGGATGAATTGTCACAACCCTTTACGGAAACCGAAAGGGCCCAAGGGATGCATTTGTTAAAATTGTGAGCCCGTCGTGTTTCCGTGCATCTTGCTGTAATCCCGTTACCGTGTGAATAGATCGCGTATTAAAGGTAAAGGGGCAGCCCTGCGATTGATTACTTGCTCTTGCCACTGCTGGCTTCAGGGCCTCCACTCAAAGCGAGCTCTCGAGAGGGCGTTTTTGCTCAATACTCTTCCAATCTGGCCAGATATTTCGGACGCTGTGGGAGTTACCTACACTTCACCCTACCGCATGTGACCTGACAATCATGAGACTAATTGTGGTGAAACCCATTTATGCTGCTGGGTGGAGCGAGGGGGGGGGTAGGTGGGGGAGGAGGGGGTCAAGAAACTTGTCCCCCGCATTGTTTCAACTGCCGGGCCGCCGAGACGTCATCGTATCCAATCAGAATCTTTATTCAGACTGGAGGAATCCGATGAGCTATGAAGCTCTTTTTCACAGATGTCCTATTGACACACATCTCTCCGGATTCCAAGTCGCGTGTGTGCTCAAGCTAACGGGCAGCATTGCCAAACCCACATATTAAAGAATTTAAAATTAATAACGCGGTATTGTTCTAAGATTGTCTTTTGTTATTTCCCCCCCAAATGTGATGAATGGCTGTTGGCTGTCCCGTCACGCGCGTGCCAAACGGGTGGTGTGGCCGGGGCGCGTGCTGCGGCGTTGACCTTTGAAGCACAAGAGGCTAGGCGAAGGCAGAGGCGTTGGCCACTAACAGGCGGAAAAGAAAATTAACCGCATGAGACCGACGGCAACGTGCGCACCTGGCGTGCGTGACGACAAATCCGCCACTAATCCCGCACCGTGCGTACAGGGATCATCCCGCGCACGACCTTTTGTTTGCCGGATTTAATTTAAGCTTCACGTAATTCAGAATCGGAATTTGAACTCGAAGAGTCTAAAAAAAGAGAGAAACTAAGAATTTGGGAAGGTGGTTCCGAATGAACGCCCAGACGGGTGAGGCCCTCACCTTGCAGTGGATTGACAAGGACAGCATACTGTGTGTACAGCACAGCATTGTAGTATACATGATTTGAAGCTTTCAAATCACGCATGCTGTGCTGGACACACACGTAGGTATAAAATAAAATAAAATTGTATTTTATTTTATATCAAAGAGTATGTAATATACATGTTGCCTCCACCAAATTTACGTGCGGCGTCTCGGGACTGGAGGGTGGGGGGGCTCTGGGTAGTGGGGGGCTCTGGGTAGTGGGGGGCTCGAGGGGGGGGGGGTGGTGGGGGGGTTGGGGGGTGGGGCTCTGGTGACTGGGGGCTCGGGCTCTTGCGATACGAACCCCAAATTGCATCGGATTTGCGCTGCGCTTCCGCAGGTCCCCTGAACGCAGCCCCACACTCCGTCTCGTGGCGCCATGCAGATTGCACGAATGGAACAAAATTGGGGAAGAAGATGGACCAAGGAAAAAAACCGGAATCGTGTGGGGCTTTTGTGTTTGGTTGCAAATAAGTATGAAATAAATAAACCGACAACGGCGCCCGCCCCCCCCGCCGCTGTGTCTTATTACCTGGGCTCATGTCAGTGTCAATCTGTGGTTCCCAATCAGGGGGTTCAACACCCCCACGTCTGCCATTGGCCGGCCCCCCCCCCCCCCCCCTGCCCCCCCATGGCTTTCATCGGAAATGTATTTGTTTATTTCTCCGACGCACCCTCGCGCGAGTCACATTGTGTGTAATTGGGTGCTCAGATGGAAGCGGCAGATCTGCTTTCGTTAAACCCAAATTGGGGCTCCTTTCGAAGCGACGACGCGATGGGGACAGGGTAGCGTGTTATGAACAATCACGCCCAAAGTCGTAGCGATGAGCACGCACGCACGCGCGCGCTGCGTGAGCAACAGACGGGTGCAGGGGCAAGTTGCAAGCGGGTCCGCACAACGCGCGGTCAGAGCTCCATCCCTTGCCGCAGATGACATCAACCAGCGGAGGAGGAGACAAAGGCCACCGGGAGCGGTGTGGCTGGCCACACTAAACCCGCCGAGTCGGCCTTCGTAGGTGCTCGATAACTGCACTTGTGACCAACAGCATGACGTGGAATCTTTTTCTTTGTTTTGTTACGGGCGGATCGGTCATTGTAAAGTTCGCGCGCTGCGGTTGTGAACGAACCTCGCTGTTTCAGGTTTGATTCCGGTCCCCGGCTAACGTCAGTGGTGATTATCTGAACTAGTTATGACCCCACTCCCCCCGGCTCCCCGAACTAGGTTGACTCAGCATTAAATGAGTACCTGGTGTGGGTGGCACTGGGGAGACAAAAGCAGCCGGGCATAGTGCTGGCCACACCATGTTGTATTGTCGCGGCCTTCACAGTCACTCGATAGCAGCACTTCTCTCCATTGTTAAAGGGCTCCACGGTGAATCTTTGTCTTTGTGTAAGTGGGCACATGTGTATGTGGAGTACACACGTGGCACTGCGTGTGTGTGTGTGCGTGTTGTTTACATGAGCGTATTGACCGGAGCGATTACATTGTGGCGAGTGACAATGGCAGAGTCCTTCGCAGCATCCTGGTGGGCGGACGCCCTGGGCAATTCAGTAAATTTAAAAATAAAAATATTTTTTTGCAACGATAACAACATGAGCCAGGATAAGGCGGTTTTGAGCGGTGCAGACGCTCAAATAACTGACAGTTGGATTCACAGAGCGAAGCAACAAAGATGAAAACAAACAAAAGCCAACCGGAGCAAAGAGGCAGAAATATACGAGTCGCGATCGCGCGGTGTGTAAGAAACTCAATAGGCGTTGCTGCGAAGCATCGTGGATCATACCATGTGCACAGTACATAGACACCCCCCCCCGTCCGTTCTGTGCCTCTACATACCGTTGTCTGCGGAGTGCTCTTGCCAATGATGTCTAGCAAACAGCAGCAATTGTATAACGAGCCCGACTGCTGATGAGACCCAGAAAGTCAAAACCGACGCAGTGCGTTTTGCTTGCTTACACAAACGCTGCCGGATAACGTTGGTCTGGAAAGACGCCACAAAAGGGTGATGGACAAAAACACATTTTTTTAATTTGAATGCGGAGAGACAGAACGGAAGTTGAGAGTATGATCCGTCTCGTGCGCACACACACACAAAGGGTGGACTTACCCTCTTTCATGATTTGGGCTGCATCAGAGATGGAGAACAACAATGGGAAAAAAGAGAGACATAGGAAAATATTAAAACGACATGAGTAGTGGAAAGAGCACACACGTACGTCCAAACCAATTACTTCAAGGCAAGTAATGAAAAGTTACTGCCAATAGCCACTCAAAGTGGTTTTCTGCTCAAATTAACATTCAGTCGATGGTCATCTTCTGTTCGCAGCCCTGAGTCATTGGTGGAAATTGCACAATACTTTTACGGGGGTGATTCTAAAAACATAGGACGAACACTGTTGGCTTCCCCACAAAGTGGTTCCAATTGTATCGACCTTGAAAGGATGATGATGGGCTAAGTCAACCCCCAGACAGGATTTGAACTCGCAACCTTCGGATTGCGAGCCGCTCGCTCTACCCCCCCGAGCTACTTGACCACCAGCGCAGCTTCTTTTCAACCGGAGATGGATGGGGCTGGTCTCCAGAAAATATTTCCCCGCCCGGAGATTTGTGGGGTTGAGTGTTGAGGGGATTGGGGGACCCCCCAGAAAATATAAAAGCCCTGACCACTAGAATGACATCGCCTAAAAAAAAAAATCTATGCAGTTCAACATTCTTTATCTGACCAGGTGATCAGGCCTACTGAGGTTCATTCGTAGAAATGTGAGAATGTATGGACTCATCAATAAGGATCGATGCTAACGTTCAAGGCGCGTCCTGCGTGTCGGATCAATGTATTTCGATTCAAATCGGTTAAAAGTTTTTTTTTTAGCCACTGAAGGTTCAAAAGTTATTTTTAACGCTTAAAGAGTCTATGAAAGAACACAACTCTAGATTCTACATGTACCGCAATGGAAACAACAACAAACGATCAATTTGCAAACAGAAATGTGACCCTGAATCCTTGCAATTCATGGCATCGTGCATGGGCGACTTATTGCATCTCTGCTCATGAGCTCTGTTGCAAGCGAGTCCTGGGTCAGCATTGTTATAACATACACACAATTTTCAGCATGATTATTCATTTATGATAATTTAGCCGTAAGTCATTTTCAGTTTTCTATGCTGTCAACTGGACACAGAAACTGACTCATCTTGCACATGGGGTTGGTGGGTTAGAGATTGGAAGGAAATCATGGACAGAGAAAAAATAATCCAAACAACCAAATCCCCCTAAATTCACCTGATCTCATTGGATCTCAGAAGCCAAAGAACATCAATCCTGGTTTGTACTAATTTTGGAGACCACCAGGGCTTGCCAGGTATTGTAGGTGTGAGGCTGAATGGTGTGGCCAGCAGATGGCTTAGTTGAGCACCACCCCCTCATATGCTACGTGCTAGGTTTTCTCCCTGTTCTCAGCTTTCTTCACATATGTACAAAGCAAAACAGAAATTAAAATGAATTGGCCTATTATACCAATGTAGCACAAAGTCTTAAGTCTTAATGAGGCTACACTGGGTGAGTAATTGGCATTATCAATTGTATGAGAGGCGTAATCTCTTGAACCCTGCCTAAAGTAGGTTTGAGGGAGCAAGTATTTGTAAAAAAAATGTTTGACATTCACTGTGTACATATTTTATATATCGTACATATTTTATATCCTTTCGCAAGTCTGGGTCATTACTGTTGGGAATCCAAACCCATCAACCTGGCCAGGGGATGAGAGACGGATACATCTGAGAACTCACGCATGACTACGTAAAATAAATATGTAAAAATAAATTCCACCCCCATCATCATTCACACTCGGAGGACCATGCTGTCAAACGACAAACGACTGTACAGGAACTGACATTTCTTCATAACAAGTTGTCGTTTAAATCAAAATGCAGGAATGAATTCATAATCGTGAGGGCCTTTCTCCCGTTCAAGCTCATTTAATAATATCTGAAAATAATGCAAATAAATTGTTAGCATTATTTTCTGCCCTTTGTCAAAACACCGCTGTAGAAAGGCCTCTTTCACATGCCGTGTCGGTTGTCAGGGGTTATTTGACCATACTTCACCACGCTTGTCAGTGTAGGTTGGTGGTTAAGGGGGTGGTTGGAAGCGGGGAGGGGGGGGGTGCCCAGGACCGGTTTGGATCTCAGTCGTAAGCCATCGAGGTCAGGTTACCGGGTTCATTCGTGCATGTGTACTATAACCACTGCACAACCCCATTGAATTAAGTGAAACAATATCATTCCCTTCAGTGATAATAGTAAAAGCACTCAGGATTGCTGCGATGTAAGGATCATCTTGTCGTGTTTCCACTAATGAGGAATTAAAATGACACATTTCACTGCACCGAAAAGTTTCCAAAAGATTTTTTTTTTAAACTTTAACTTCACAACATAGCTGGCTCCGACAAAATATTTTCCATGCCCAACGAGTGAGATTACATTTTTAACTGTAACGTGCCCGGGGGTACGTCAACCGACGAGATGGAGCGATGAAATCAGCAGGTGTATTCATTCAGAACCTTGAATGCATCAAATTCTTGATCCTCTATGTATGTGCGTGGCACTTAACACTTTCCCGTTCCAAGACGTCTGCAAGTTGCAGGGTGGGTGGGGTCCCGTGCACCGCTGAATCTCGGAACGTGAAAGTGGCTGAGCTTTAACTTCATTTAGAGACGTTGTTACTGACCGCAGGGAACTTTAGTGACCAGACCGCACTCTATGATAGCTGGCGTCAAACTATGCCACGCGTCCTCCCGTATTGACTCGTGGGAGCCTCGGTACCAATAAAGTTATTTCATTTTAGTTTTCCTTCCGATTTCGTTTTGATGTACCCTTTCTCTCACTATCCTGGCCGCGGTCACGTTGATACATTGCCATTAATTCTGAGCCTATGTACAGCGTTGTGCGATGAAATGTCATTTTACGCGCTATTCTTAGCGGCCGCTACGTTCACCACCACGTAAACAAAACATTCGATGCTTGAATAAAATCTTTTGGGCAGCAGAGCGAATCGTTACGCCTCCACTGTAAGAATAAATAAATAATCAACTCCGGAGGGGGGCTTGCATCGCGAGCCGCACGCGAGCTGAAGTGTTCGCCGAGAGCTCTGCTTGACTGTGCTGTGTTGCCATCTGTAATAATTACACCACGGCAATTAAAATATAAAAGAACATTTCGAGAGACCGCGTGATCTGTTCCTTATGAATGCACCCACGTCATAGCCACACATTGAGCCAGGCTTCACACGAAACGAAGATAATGAATCTCAATTGGCTCTCACCTGGTGTCATTCAGGATGCTGAATTGAGCAAAAAAATGTTCACGGCGACGGTTTCGCCCCATCTCCTGGCTTTTGAAGACACGCGCCCCGTCCTCTTATCCCTCTCGGCAGCCACCGCGACGATGAGACCGAGTGACGCCCCTCTACTTGAGCCACGCCAAGGACGCGGACCGACGTGCCGCGCCGGGGACATGTCAGCACAGTCATTGCGGCACGAGGAGCGGCTCCCATCGTCAACAAGGAACCAGTTCCCCATGGATGACGTACAATCTGCCTGCCTGGGTTTGATCTTTGGCGCCCGTGACCGGGCCCTGCCGCACAGGCTCCAAACCGCCAAGGCCTCTGCGTGCGTGTAGCAAAGACTGAGCAGGTGGGGCTTGCGCGACAACCTGCACTGCAAATGTTGCGCAAGACAGACGACGACGCCCGCACGTCGTTGAAGACCGTGTCCGCTATCAAAGCCTTAGCGGAGGTCTGAGGGCGACGCTGCATTCTGTTAACGATGGTAGCTGCTGCCCGGCTTGGCTAAGACACACACATCTAAACCTTTCCTTCGCCACATCCTCCGTCAACGTGTCTACCCAGCGCAGTCGTGCGCTTCCTCTACCTCTTGTTCCGTCGACTCTGGTGTGTGGTGACCCAGGTCAGTCTTGCAAATGAGATATTATTCTGGTCTGAGGATTAAACATCGCAACTATGGCCCCCTGCTGGAAGACTAATGCCTCAGGCCACTCTTCCAAATGAGACTATCCTGGTCTCTTGAATCCTCACCTGGTTAAACAAAATAAACTTGCACTCTGTGCTCCAGCACAGGGATTGGTCGGCTGCGCAAACTGCAAACGATATTCCCAACTCTGCATGGTTATGCAATGGTCATGAGATGGCAGTATAGCAAGTGGGATGTTGGCCTATGTGAACTAACTGTTGAGTGATAATTGCACCGTATGTGTAGGGTAATTTTTTTCTCTCCAGATAATAGTTTTCTCCCACAAGCAAAACACTTTGTAAGGACTTTAACCAAGCATCCCATTGTAGCAGGACCCTCCTGAAATTTTGTGATGGGTAACATTATTATTAGGGGTGGAACGATTCAGCCCAGACCACCCCGGGCAATGTTGAATTGTTGCCCTCAATGTTCATGATTCAATTCAATATTATTTTTAAAATTTAACTTGCAGGGAAAAGTAGCGCCCTCTAGTGGCTGCAGAGGTGCCGTGAACCCATTACATGGGACTTAGACGAATGAGAAAATTAAAATTAGCAAACATACGTAATTCGACGCATGTATCGTGATCGATTGGTGACCGGTGCATTGCGTTTGCGCCACGGTGGCGAAATGTTAACTACCTCGCCTGGTGTACAGGAGGTCGTGGGCTCGATCCTGACCACTGCTGCCCGTATATATTTGGAGTTTGCATGTCCTCCCCGTGGTCGCATGGATTTTCCTACAGGCCCTATGGGTTTTTCCCTCTACATTCATAAACATGCGTTTAGAGTATTTGGCAGCTATACATTTCCACATGGTAAGTCACTTCGTTGAGCTATCATTTGTGGCCAGGTCACTTCTGAAAATAAGTTATGTAGGTGGCTCAGTGAGCCTTGCCTGGTAAAATAAAAAATTGCTTAGTTTTAAAGTGTAGTTTGACCCCAAACCGTAACTGCGAATAGCTCACGGGAGCAGGCGATGTCTTAGCTTCATGGCGGAACGAGCTGGCTGTACGCAAGACTAAAGTGCATTCCGCGTGAACTCACGGCTCCGTGGCGTGTGCCTAAAGCCCAGGACGGGCTTAAGGCCAATGACCCCAGGAAGGTTAATGACCCCAGGGCAGATTATAGAAAAATTCGCTCGTGATTTCTCTTCCAAACATAACCTCGAGACCTGGCCATCCACCCACGACTTGTTAAAACAGAACCAACAAAAAGGGCAGATATCCGAAATAAAGAAATAAAGAACTGAATAAGTGAGGGATTAAAACGATCATATTTGCTGTAAATTAGTCCAGACTGCACTATAATACTGTTATCATGACGGGCTTGTATCGTCATTAACAGATTTTATATTTGTTGGCATCAGCCAAGCTCATTTGTGCCATAGTGTGGATGTGGGGACTCCACATATATGACGGTGCCCAGAGATTGACTTGGCAGCAGTGAGCATTGGTGACTATACTATGCTGATGAGTCCTGATTATGTCGAAACTGGTCTCCACAATTGTCTTAAAATTGCATCGCTGCTGCTGCTGCTGCCTGTCAGTCAGTCGCATTTGCTCAAATGTGTTTTGATGGTGATCGAAGGCAGGAGGCTAAAATGCACCTCTTCGGGATATGCTGATGGGGCTTTTTTTTCATTATGCACAAAGGCCGTGTGCTCTGTACATCTTTTGCGTGTTGTCTGAAAATTTAGGCCAGAGCACGCGCGAAATAAAAACTCACGCGCGCAGACCCCAACCTCGGGCTATTTTTATTGCCAATGCCGGCGGAGTGACACGTAAGATCACTTAAAGCGCGGGCTGATAAATGATTCACGGCGCTCTGAGAGTGACCCGGGAAGATGTTTAAATCAAGCCGGCTCCACACTCCCGTCTCCATGGCCCCCCCCGCACCACCCCTCTCCCTGGGGCCCAGCAGAGACACCCGCCCTCTCTGGTCGGTGGGCAGGGCGGGCGGTGGGGAAGAGAGGCAGCAAAGTGGAGGTGGTGGGGTGCGGCGGGGGAGGCCAGCGTGGTGAGGGGGCGAAGTGTGGATGCGTCTGGGTGCCTGGCAACCACGGCGGGCGTAGCGCGGGGCGGCTAAATCCGGGGGATTATGATGGTGATGGTAAAAGGGTAAAGGTGCAGCCCTGGAATTGCTTGCTCACGCCACCGCTGGCCGGTAACTGCAGAGAGACCCCTCCCTTGTTGGTCATCCACCAGGGTTACGGTTGCAATCATGAATGTTATTTTTGAAAGACTGCGTTGAAAGTAGCAGACTCTAGTGGCTGCAGGGTTGACACGAACCCGTGAAATGTATCACATACGAGTAAAAAACAAGATTTGTGCACACGTCATTTGACCTATGCGTGTATCATGAGCTCAATAATCGATATTAATCGTCGAATCGATGTCATCGAGCTTACTGGCCCGCTCTCCGCCCGGCAGCATCAATGGGTACGCCACAGTTTGACCCATTGGTAGGTCGCGTACGGTGGCGTAACGTGTGGGCAACTCCCACCTATCTCCACTAATTTAACACGTAGGCTTTCGCGACCAATATTAATCATAATCAACGTTTTTGGGTTTAGATCGCGTTATTTATAAATGTGTCGTAACCCTCCACCACCCAACAC
>CM025655.2:4213806-4231966 GCA_014621495.2 Entosphenus tridentatus
GCACCTGGAAGTCCCAAAGCCGCTCCCTCACCTGGGAGTCACTTGGCACGCGGGGTGGAACCCGAGCCGGGTACAGTGCAGGTGGCAAGGTGCACGTGCACACGGAGGGGGCAGGGGAGGGTGAGTTGTGGGGGTGGGGGGAAAGGTGGGATGGGGGGGTTGGAGGTAAGGTAGGGTGGGGGGGCAGGTGGGGTGGAAGCAGGTGGGGTGGGGAAAAGGTGGGGAGGGGGGTGAGAGGGAAGGTAGGGTGGGGGGAAAGGTAAGGTGTGGGAGCACCAAAGCCGCTCCGTGGGGCGGGTTGGGGGGAAGCTGGGAAGGGGGGAAGGTGAGTTGGGGGTGGGAGGGAAGGTGAGGTAGGAGGAGGCTGGTGGGGGGGGGAAGGTGAGATGGGGGTGGGGGCACACGGTTGCAGCCCGCACAGCTCCCCTATCACATTACAAATTGAGAGAGCGGTCAAAATCGCCGACGAGGCAGTTTGGTGGTGTGGCCCGGATTTGGTGACTCGCGGGTTATAAGTTTCCAACCACGGGATCGGCAAAGGGAGATTTAAAAAGAAAAATCAACAATGGCCAACAGCATATGCGGGCCGCAGGTAAAAAAAAAACCCAACGCAAGAACCCGTGACGATCACAGACACGGTGACAGATTTGCCTCGGGCCAAATTGCGCTGAATGAGCTTGATCGCGTCGCATCTCGCAGGCTAAGCAGGGTTGAGACCGGCTTGAACTTGGATGGGTGAGAACCACCCCGAGGGCTTGCCAGGTGTTGTAGGCATGGCAGTGTTGAGTATCAAGTCCCTTTTGAGTATGATGTCATTCACTCCACGAATGATAACTTAACGATAAAGCAACGGACAAACTGAACCTCTATTGTCTTGTGAATGCTGTATCTAAGCTGTAGGGCAAGTTTGAAGCATAACGCATACGGGCATTCATATGCATGTCCAGCGATTCTTGAATCCAGCTGTGTGGAGCCGTGAGCGTTATGTCCCCTTGTTCGTGTGCGTTATCTCCAGGTACTCCGGTTTCCTCCAAACTCTCACGAACGGAATTCACCGCCGCACATCCCAGAGTAGCAGGGACCTTTCTGAAACGAGAGCCTTGAGCACTCGGCTTTGCTTTGTCGGGTAAATGGCCTCTTTTTAATTTAATGCATTCAGGAATTGCTTTCATTCCTCTTCCCGTTTCGATTTCCAAGGGGGTGGATGACGCCTCTCGACTGCACCGCGTGTGAACGGCCGCACTGTAAGGGACATCTCTCCATCTCATCTGCTGTGCTCTAGAGTGCAGGCTGACGTCGGGAGATGCGTTGCTGAAATCTGTCCCCACGACGAATATCGAAACGACGCAAGTCACAGCGATTTACGGGGGGGGGGGGCGGGTGTAGGCGGAGGCTGAGAGGCGACGGATAACGGGAAAGGGACGGACGACGATGCCGTTGGCGACGTGAGTGTGGCCGTTGAGGCGACGCAAATCGGGCGGCGGTGTTAACGGTCAAGTGTAGATAGGGGGGCATTACTGTACTTTGTGAAGCCTGACCCAGGTAAAGAGGGGCCGGTCAAATCTCACCCACGGCCGTGCTTTCTCTCTCTCCTGCTGCTGCTGCTGTTGCTGCTCCACGCACCACGCTGTAGTGTCTCTTGCTTAGCAACTGCGGTGGAAAAAAATCGTTGCCATTGATCGGCTAATTCACCACTAACCGAGATACTGTCGTTCCCAAAGAAGAAGAAGAACAACAGCACTCGCCGGCTGGCGCAAGCTGCACATACGACGGTGGTCGTGATGCGGCGATGCTGCTGCGTCGGCAGGGGTGCAAAATCACAATGAACACAAAAGGACTCTCTACACGTTCGTCAATAATAACACTGCTCCGTAAGAAACACGAATTTATTATAGGCAACGTGTGAGCACGCGTTGCCTATAATATATAAAAACGTACTGGACATCTGTGAAAAATAACTTTGTAGCTAATCGGATTCCTCCTCCAGTTTAAATACAAATTCTGATCTTGAATGGCCCTTTTTCAGAGCACATGAATCACAAATAATGTTTGTGCCTTGACGGAAGCCCACTGGCCGAAATCTCGCCTAATATGTTTTTATTGTTCTTTTGAGGCACTGTTCGTGACAGGTTCTTGTTAGAGCAGTTTTCTTAACCTGGGGTGCACGCACGAGATGCCCCCAGACTTTTAGGAGGTAAATCAGAAGGTAAATCGTCGAAACACAAATTAAGCACAACTACTTTGCTTAATAAAACCAATGTAGTTTATTTTACTATACATTGTTTTCACGATTAAGACTCAAAGGGACGCAAGGCTGCAGTCAAGGTTAAGAACCACTGCTCTAGAGTAGTGATGGCTCTTCGTTTACCCATTGACGCTTCACTGGGTCTCAAGACTCATTTACAGGAGGGTCCTGCATTGGGATGTTTGGCCAATTCTAGTGCACTACTGATTGTCAAAGCATAATTCAGCAGAACTCCATTTCTGTCTCCCCACATATGGAATGCGAGTAATTATCTGTAATCAGTCCATCGGCCCATTGGCTCTCCAGACCGAAGTTACTTCTGGCTTCACCACTTTAGTGTTTGGCTGCATGTGGAAGGCCATCACAGTGCCCCGAGAAGACACACACGTGGGGAGCGGATGTGGCGTGACACAGAAAGATCCACACAGATTGAGTCAAGAATCCATTGCTGCACTGCCAACCCCTGACCAACTAGTTAGTCCGCGCCTATAACACCTGGTGTCCCGAGGCAGCCTCCCATCCAAGAGACAAACCCGGCTCAACGCTGCTTAGCTTCCGAGATCCGACGAGATCGGCAGCAACCTTCCACGTGAATGTATATTTACATAAATAAAATCCGCAAAGCTAAGGATGAGTAATGACAAAAGTGGTGGTGTGAGGATACACTGTGTAATTTTATGCTCACAGGTTTCAGTTGTCAATTAAGTATAGCCAACACTGCAATTTGTGTGTGTGCTGTGTGTGTGTGGGGGCGGGGGGGGGCATGTGTGCGTGTGTACCTGTTGCGATGTGTTAATATCGCCACTGGGGAGACAAAGGCGGCCGGGCGTGGTGTTGGCCACCCACCCCCTCGTGTGCCGTGCTGGACTTCATAGGTGCTTGCTAACAGCACTTACCTCTACAGTCTTTTAAGGCTATATGGGGGATCTTTGTCTTTGTGTGTGGAGTGGTAGTGTTGTGGTTCGGGCACTGTGCTACAAACCTGGCTAATCGAGTTCGATTCCCACTCATGACCAACAACAAGTGGTAATTATCTGTTTCCCCTAGGTCGACTCAGCCTTCAATGAGTACGTGGTGCTCTGTGTAAAACATCGAACACTGGGAAGACAAAGGTTCACCTAGCGTGGTGTTGGCCACCGACCCCCTCGTGTGCCGTGCCGGCCTTCATAGCTGCTCACTAACAGCACTTGCCCCTAAAGTCTGTGAAAAGGCTATTCGGGGGATCTTTGCCTTTGTGTTGCGCATGCATGTAACAATGGCCTCTGTGTGTGTAATACCAGAGCACCTGGCCCTGTCTTGAGATCCGCCAGCAAGCCTTCACCACTCGGTGTGACCTCTGAGTGCTTCTGGCCTGGCGCAAGTGGCACGGTGACGAATACTGCTACTTAGTGACAGATGACGGTTATCGTGTGGGCGCGTGTACACTTGTCCGTGCGTGTGCCGTTATTTTAAGGCAGCTTCTCGCGATGTCGGCGTAGCGCTACATCAAATGCGTCAGACACTCGGTGATGTTTCCACAGAGACTACGAAAACCCAACGCTACGAACAGCACCGTGCAGCCCACTGACACCAGCACTAAACTCATTGCTCAGCCCACTGACACCAGCACTAAAATGACCGCACAGCTCACCAGCAACGGTACTAAACTCACCTCCCCGAAAGCGAAGCTGAGATATGCAAGGTTTCTGGGTGAGACAATAATTAGCTTGCATAAGATCGAACACACCCAAGCGGGTTGAAGACGCTGCGTTAGAACATTGACAGCCTTACACATGAACTTCTCCAGATATAAAGGCACAGTCCAGAAATTCCCTAACAACAGAAAAGCCCCCTTCATCCTTATTTTTACACGTATAATGACCCCCCTATATCTTGCAATTTACCAAAATTATAACAAAATTAAATACGTCTCCTTGACATATCCATATCTCCACATACAAAAAACAAGTATTTGTGACACATCCTATCAACCGCACAGCCTGCTGGGAGTGCATCGTTCCAGCAGCATCGATTCAATACAAGCAACTCGGGGCCGGTTTCGACATTTCGTGTCTCGTCAGCAGAGTCAGGCTTGCTTGAATCAATACTGACGAACTGCTGATATTACAGGCAAGGACCTTCCCTTTACAACAATGGGGGCCCCCAGCTAGACGCAAAATGACATCGTACACAACTCAAAACAGTCATCAGCAACGTGGTGGAGAATACGAATCGTGCATGAGCAGACAAATGCGCCTTCTGCGCACATCCGTCTCTCCACGCAAGCAACGCAAAGCACTGCTGGCAAAGAGAAACCAGACGGAGGCTCCCCTGCCGAAGTGGCTTGTCGGTTTGTCGTGCATCACCTCCGAAAGGGACTCGGCCTGGCTAAGCGCAGCAAGTGCAGCCAGTCGGCCTCGACAAAGAGGCTCGATCGATGGCGGCGCGTGTTTTTTACAGCGCCACACGCGCGCTCTACCACCCCCCCCCCAAGCACCGCTCCCCCATCCAGCTTGGCATTCTCCCTAAGGGTTGCCACATCTGGCGTACAAAATAAAAAGTGGGACGCCGCGGGAGGAAAAAGAAGGACGGAGGAGGATATCTCTCGCACTCAATACCGGTACAGGGAAGGAATACGCGCAAATGCATTCGTCTTGAGTGGCGTTTAATTTCATTACGCAACCGAGCAAAAACGGGACTTTGGGTGTCCTTGGAAGACTTTACAGATTTCCCACGATAGCTACGAGCAAAAATAGGATGATCCTGGGGATAAAAAAAAACGAGACAGGTGGAAAATCTCTACACGTGGTGCATTGTGAGAGCTGACTCTCCATGATGTACACACTCTATAGAGAAATGTAAAACTAAGATCGTACCCTCAATTCGGGAGGGCACAATCTTATTGTTTTTTTGGTCAAATTATATTTCATTTGAAGGATGTGATAGATTCACGCTACCCCATCGCTTGAGTTGGGTCTTCTTATAAACGCGAACGGGACCGATGGAGGTGGATTTCTCGAAGGAACACGAACAGATTTAACGCGGAGTGAGACACGGCAACTTCGCAGTGTAACGATTGGCTCCTCCGAGGACGGTTACTTCAACCAGAGGAAAGATACCAGGAAGGGTGGCAACTCTCGCTCCGTCCGCCGCAGGTTCGTACATTTCGTGTTGCGGGTTCGTCCGCGTTTCCGTCTTTCACCTTGAACACCAACCCACGGCGGGGCTTCCAGAACGCGAGCGGGGGGGGTCACCGTGAAACGGCAGATGCGCTACCCGCTAATTTGTTGCCGACGTCACCACGCGGAAACCCCGTGGAGGCGGCACGGACGACGGCAGAGAGACGCGCCGTTTCGGGAAGACTGACTCGTGCACCGAAAAAGTTGACGAGTTAAAATCCCGGCCGAGTTATCAATTTTCAGGCCATCGGGGGGGGGGGAGGAGGGTGGATAAAATGGGAACAAGTCTTCCGTCAGTGGTCGTCAACGTGGCGGTCATTCTCACAAAATAGCAGGAAGGCACAACTCCCATCCTGCCTTGCACGCATGCGTGCTTGTCAAGCAACCACCACGGTGCATGCATAAGGCTCTAATCTGAGCGTTCGTCTCGATCAGTCTGTGTTCAGATTTCACGCGTTCGCCTGCCACGATGGAGTTTTTTTTTTGAGATGGGAATCGAATTGGTGGCTATCCTGTGGGAGGCCTGGCTCGCACTACGGAAAAAATATATTTTCTGTTGGTTCAGGGTTGCGAAGGGATCTCAATGCTTTGAGCAGGGAGACTCTTGAAAATGTGACTTGGCAACCATTGACAAGAACAGTCGAGTGGGACTTGTGACATACCGGGACGAGTGAGCCACAAGTTGAGGTATCATAATATTTATTTATACTGGAGGAATCTGATGTGCTATAAAGCTCTTTTTCACAGGTGTCCAGTAAGTACGTCACGGGAGTCGGTTTCCTGGAATCGTCTTTATCCATGTCATTTTACTCTCTATGACTTCTCTCGCCGTACCCACTGTCCTTCAAGCACGCCCTCCCATCTCTCCCTCCATATCCCTCTACCCCCTCCAGGCCCTGCAACGTTTGTGGCATCTCCACAAGCCCTTCTATTATTTTTCCTTTTCATAAACATAATAACATACATTTTCCGATATTAAGGAAGCCACTGGAGCAATGGAATTTCAAATCGAAATTGAAAACTCATTTCTTTAGAAGTGCTTTCTCTATTTCGCGTGTTGTTTTCTCCCCCCCACCTCCGATTAGCACAGATGACTACGTAAGGTGCGAAAGAAGTTCAACACACATACATTTTTAGTCCACTCGCCCGCTGACATCACCGGACATATATTAGTTATTATCCAAGCAGGTATATTGCATTCTGGATAGGTTTTCAGGGTATCACTGGGATAAACAGCTGCAAGGCTACACAGGTAACAGAGACGACTGCTGACAGCTGCGGATGACGCTGATATAAAAGGTAGAGGTGTAGCCCTGCAATTGCTTCCTTGCACCACTGCTGGTGGAAAGGCCTCCAACTACATTAAGCTCAAGGGACCCCCCCCCCCACCCTGAGAGAGAGAGTAGAAAGGAGTGGGGGGGGGGGGCTACCCACACTTTAACCCACCACACTCGTAACCCGCCCTGCCTGATGCCGATTTTATTTACTCGCGCGGTGAACCGCCCGTGTGTAATGCGTGTAAACATCTGTCGTCAGGGCGTTCTGCACGCACAACCTCAACTAAGCCGAAACGAAAATACGAACTCTGAAAGCTGTCGAAAAAATAAAGATGTTGCTGGCGGATGGGGGACACTTGGTCGACATCGTCGTCCGCCCGAGAACACGTGGTACTTAGCTTTTAATGACCTCAACAGGACGCGGTTGGCCGAGTCCCAGCAACGTGTGTGTGTTTTTGTTTGGGGCTCTCTGCACAGCTGGTTTGAAAACAAAGAGGAACCGGCACACCGACCCCCCCCCCCAGCGTAATCGCTTTGACAAACACGCGACGCCACCACCGGCACCACCACGGTCAATTGTGGTGGTGGTGGTGGCTCCCGTCTCTCTCTCTCAAGCCGCCAGCTTCGCGTGCGGCACCAAAAGCGTTTCGCGTCGCGTCACCTGCGGCGAAGTCCGGAGGTTTTCACCTCCGGACTTTGTGTGCACATGTGTGTAGAAATAAAAAAGATGTTGTGGACATCGCCGGCAGCCACGGTTTATCTATCCACCACTGGGTGTGGGTCGTCCTTCCCAGGCCGTCGCCCTCTCTCATCGTTCCATGACGCAAAGATCCATCGGGTTCCGGCGCACGAGTTGATTCCATTGCCCCGTGACCGTGACCACTGACCCGAGTCTCGACCACTGGCCATCGCTGACTGGATGTCATCCAGAGGGACATCAATAGGAGACATCAATAGGATGTCTCCTAATTTGCCCATGTTCCATAATCCATGTGTTCATATTCACGTCTCTCGGTTTTAATGCCAAGCTTGCGCTTCGCTTCACGTTTCTTTGCGCAAAAGCTGTTGTTCTTGAATGGGTTTTAATTGTCACGCTTTTCACCTACCAATAAACATCGCTGTGATAATCTCATTGCGCTGGCAGGTTGGGGGATCATAAACCATGATTTCTCAAGTCTGTCTTGAATTATTATAAGAAGGACATCCCGGGTATTTAAGCAAATTGCTTCATTAAAATGAATACCTCTCCCGTCTCATCTCCCTAACTCTCCCGTCTCACCTCACCCTCCTCCTCTCCATGCACTCTACCTCTTCCTTTTAAACAAATCCGCCAATTACCTAAAGGACCACTTAGTTCATTTAACTCCCTCCCATAGCCTCAGAACGGCCTCCTTATTCCAATTAAACGTTGAATTTGTGAACAAAAAAAATTGTCAATTATATTTTCTCTTTGCTGTTCCACATTTCTCGAATGCACTTGCCGCTCATCTACAGCTCGGTTCCCTCCTTTCACTTCACCTCTTTGAAGTCCCCAATGGACCAAACCATTGACATTACTTTCACCTGCACCTCGCATTGTTTTCTGGCGCCTCTTGCTCTCACATTGTGTCTGCGCTCTTTTTCAACGTGCACCTGTTTTGCTGACGACCGTCAAATACCTGGCCAGTTAGTTGTGCCATATTCCATGAGGCCCTGTACTTGTTCCCTACAATGTTGTTGTTTTTGTTTGGTTGTTGCTGTGCTCATGCACCATGGATCTTCCTTGTAAAATAGTCAGGAAATTGGATAAACATGAGCATCCGTATAGCAAATCAAATAACCTCCAAATTCTTTCCTTACATCTCACTCTACTCCCCTCCACGCACTCTCCGCTCCAGCAACCAAGGCTTTCTGTCGAAGCTCCCAGGTAACCTTCACACAGTGGGAGGTCGTTTATTCTCCTTTGCTGCCTTCACTGTCTGGAACCCCCTGTCTCCAGCCATCTGGGCTGCTGACTCCCTTGCCCTGCCCCTGTTCCAGCCAAGGCTGAGGACCCTCTGTCTTTCCTCTGCCAATAGATGACTGCCTCTCCCTCTCTCTCTGACATTACTACGCCCACTGTTTCTGTATAGCTGTCCATTTTAGACGCGACATAAAATCCACATTGAATTGTAAGTGCATTGTAATGCTGCTATGAAAACCACCGCTTATTGGGTTTAAAAAACAAATAAAACCCCCCATGGCTATGTCCCGTGTTCAGTATATACGTATACATATATAAGAGGCTCGTACTTATTATCTAAAGGCCTGGATCGTGAACCACCAAACACGCTCCATCAAAATCGATCGAATTACCTTGAATGTTGTCCGTTGAGTGGTAGGTCACATGGCAAGGTGGGAATGACGCCCCCGCCCCGCCCGAACCCTCCCCCGCCCCACCCACTCGGCAAATCAGCCGCCGAATTATATGTTAAATATTTACGACGCTAACGGAGGGCCTGGAAAAGAAAAGCCACGACAACCACAGGCCTTGCAGTCCCCCCATCCCGCAATAAGCGCGGCGAGGTAACGTGCCTTGGCGAGACAGGCAATTTTAAATTCATTACTCTGCCAGTTACACAACACTGGGCACCACGCGTAAAGTCTGGCAGCCTGCCCTGCGCTCCAGCACGAACAATAAACCACGAGCCTTACAGGTCTTCTCGCACGGATGCTACTTTTCCACGGCGGCTAAATTTACTTATTTATTTCCGCAATTAAAATGCAATTTGTAAATGCAGCGCTCGTTCCATTTGTACCACTTTGCTCTGTTCAATTTGTTTCCGCGTCGTGTAATAGGAGAGCCATCTTTCTCCCTAATGAAGTAGAAGGGTTTTTTTTCACCCCTCCCTCTTAATCCTAATGGAAATAAAAATAAGCAATTCTATAAACAGAGGAATATGTGGCGGGGTGGCTCGGAGGTCAGAGCTCTGAGCCAACACCACCGGGATTCTGGGTTCAGATCCACATCTCGGCCGCCCGTGATTAAACCGGGGTTCTCAAGTGTAGTGGGTTGGTGGTCTCAGCACGGCTACCAATGACTGCACACACACAAAAAAAACCTCCTCCTCATCACATTATATTTGGTTCTGCGCTTAGTCGGGCTGAATGCCAGCTCTGAGAATGAGTATATCGGGTTGAATGTCATTCAACGAAGATCACTCTCCTGTGCAGAGTGAGTGAGATCTGTTGCCCTCTGCTGCGTGTCGACCAGAGGTCAGCAGGTCACGTCTGTGTAAAAGCCACTGTTGTTGATAAAAACAAAAGTCAGGCAAGAGAAAGGACACGGCATCAAATCCCCATAAAAGTCTCATCAGCAGAAGGAGACCCGGTATGGAAATATCTAAATCTTAGTTTTATCATCACATGGTTAAACAGGCCCCTCGTCCGTTTACAATGTTACGGCCCACAATCCACTGTGACGGCTGCTAAAACTTTGTGTTTGGTATAATTTCGTAATCGTGTACGCGGCGCGGAACCGCACGGTCAATTGAGGCAACTTCGGGAGCGATATTTGCTGCATGGCTCATTGTGCGCTAATGTCTACAAGTGCCGTTACCGTTGGTTGATTTGTCCATGCGAGGGTATGCCTCGCGTACGGGAGAAGCCTTAGCGGTCCATCACCAGAGCCTCAACGCACGGAGCCTGTCGGTGCAATTCCCATAGCCGGCCAATCATTTCGGTGCAGAATTACCAATTACGTGCCGTCTGCTGCAAGTCACTCATTAAAAAAAAAACTCCAATTTCCTCCCACGTGTGATTCCCAAAAGTAATGTCGTACCCAGAAAGTGGGTCATTGTATTCTTGTGTCTGCAAAACCCTCAATTAGAAAAAAAAAATAGGATAAAATCAGTAACGTAATATATTTCGTTTGATGCAGCGCTGTCTGTCGAAAGATCACAAAGGATCACGCCTGTGACAGGTTCAACGCTGCACGCAAAACAAGATCACCCACTCGGGCGACAAAATTGTTAAATGTAAGAGAGTATCATTGGGGGGATTGGGGGGACATTTGGAGTCAACTGATTTTTTTAGGTTTAGTTTGTTGTCCTTCCCCCGCACCTCTGATTAGCACGGTTGGCTACGTACTTAAGTATTGTTATGTCTGTGTTGTTAACGTTCTGATAAGTTTATGATCATATTCAATCATTGACTAAAAACAGAATGAGGACAGCCAGCTACCCGCTCTGAACTATAGGGTACATTATAACCTTCATAAAATAAACATTAACGGCTCTTCATCAATCCACTGTGGGATGAAGGCCCTCCCCTCCTGGGCATTGTTTGAGCATACTTCACCACGCTGATCAGTGTGTGGGTCGGTCAAGGGGGGATGGGGGGTCCGCCCGCCCAGAATCGATTGAGATATCTCCCACCACGGACGTTGGCTGTGACAGGGAACAAAACGCAATCTGGCGGGTTCATAGTGTGGTGCGCAATCGCACTGCCCAACCACGGCGGATAATTGCCTCGACACAATCAGAGAGGTCGGGTGGTTTCTTGTACGGGAGATAATGGATGTCAGGGGGCTATCACCTCCATAAATAAGGGGGACGTTATTAGCATGTTCAACAGTGGCATATTTCCACGTGTAATATCGCCATTAAGGAGCCATCGATTTTTACAGACTATCATTAATAACATCATTACGATCAACGATTTAAACTGATGGGGCGGCGGGGGGGTGGAAGTGAGTCCGGTGCGAGAAATTCTGAGCAACGACGGTCGAACCACCAATCCGTGAGGCGAGCAGGAATCGTCGCGGTGACACTGGGCCTGGGAACAGCGGCCACGTATTCACACTCCCGAGCCGCTTATTCCTCAACTCCAATCGCGCAATTAGTACGTCGCTGCCTCTCTGCAGCTGTCCCCCAGCACCGCCCCCTAGACTGGAGATTCCTCCCCTCGCCCATCCGTACTGCCGACTTCACATGCGGTCCCACGTGTGGGCTTTCAACGTAACCGTTTTTTACGCGTCGACTCACCGATTCGTATTCATTCTGAAAGGTCAGCGGCACCGCGTGCATTGAATCGCGCCGTGTAAGAATTGCTCCGTTTCGAGTAATGCCGCCGCATTGGCTTCAGTGTCATCAAAAGGAATTGACTCTTGAATTCTATTTGCGATTCTTAACAGCGACGATTAAAATCCAATTGCCATGGGGCCGGTGGTGGGGGGGGGGTTGTTGGAAACCCGTCACCCCGAATAAAATCCAAATTATAGCCGCATTCAATTTGCAAATGTGCTTAATTTGGGCTGTATCGCATTCATTGCAAGACTAAAAAATATATATAAATGCAATCGTACACGGACGCGCAAATGCACGCTCGTCCGTCGTGCTGTCCGGTGGGGGGCGGTTTTGACTGGAGCCACTCGAGGGAGCGACCACTCACGATGTCCCAGCTCGGAGGCCGCTCCCTGCTGATGACAAACTTGCCCGGCCATCCACGGGGATTTACGGATGCGGCGCAGCTTCGGGTGCTGTGGACTACTCGAGTGGATTAATCGTAACCTGACCGCGGAAAACAAACGCTCGGCACACGGCAGGTTTGGTGGCGTCGTGGCCGCGTACGCAGGGAGGCAATCGGATTTCTATGCTAATGCGTGTTTTGCCCACTACTCCACGTCAGGTCGTGCCATCACAATAAACACCCTATGGTACGTATGTTGAAGTCCTTTCACACTGTACATAGCCAACCGTGCTAACTAAACACAAAACGCAGTTCTAAAAAAATGAGTTTTAAATCTCGATTAAAAAGTACGTAGCTCCAGTGGAATCCTAACATCGGAAGGAAGAGCGTTCCAGACGGCCGCAGAAGCGCATCTGAAAGCGGGCGATGCGGTGACTGCCGTCTTTGTTCGAAGGTCAGCCAAAAGCCGCTGCTGCGAGGATGACCGGAGTTTGAGCGAAGGTTCATGCTCCTTGACGAGATCAGCGAGGTGCTGTGGTGAATTTGTGGCAAGCACTTTGCCATCACCTTCGTGGTGACCAACAGCACATCTCCCACATCAGCGGTCTTGAATGCCACCGAAATAAGGCAGGTTATGCCCGCTTGCTCAAAAGTAAACCCTACCTATTGGGAAGTGCAACTTTTCTTTAAAAAAATATATTTTTTGATTCATTGGTCATCACTGACAAACACCGTTCAAACGATCAAATCGATCGATTGACGGTGCCACGCCGGTAAAGCAACGCTCCATCACCGCGCGGAGGAATCATTTCGACCCAGGCTCTTGCACCTGTCTCACGGAGACAACAAGCGGCGGCGAGAACATCCTCAGAAAGAAAACGTTTCGCTCCCGGTGACCGCGCAGGGTCCGAGCAGCTTGCTGACTGCCACTCATAAATGTTTAAGCGCTCCGACGCTGAACTATTCATAACAGCGATCGCGTGCGAGGGGGGCGGGCTTAATTATTTACGCGCGCCTCACGTCTTGCAAAGTTGCACTTCTTTTTGTGTTTTTTTTAAAGACTCGTAGGCGGGCTTCAATTATCCCAGCTCGGGAGGATTATTTCAGCACGCCCATTGTCTTCGCTCTTATCATTATGGTCGGCGCTCTGATGTCGTAATAGAATAAGGTAGGCGCACGGCGGAACGGGCTAGCGCGGTTCGCCCGAAGCTGTTTTGTGCCGGGGGGGGGGGGGGGGGGGGCAGGGGGGCCCCCCCCCGCCAGCCGTGTTCCGGGGACCACGGTGCGCCGGCCCGGTGAAGCGTGGCGCTGAACCCGCGCACGTGGAACGTCGCGACGACCCATTGTTCATACATCCCGCGAGCGAGAGAAAGCGCGGCGGCGCGATTTAAATGCTCGTACACGTCCATAACGTTAATGAGACGGCGGAGAACGAGTCAACGAGTCAACGCGCAAGTGGCATGCGCACGCGCGCACACACGAACCTCACCTCACCCAAGCCCCCCTTCCTACTCGCGCAAACAACGCATTCGCGACAGGTGCCGAAAGGGCCGCCGTCACCGCAGCGCCAAAATCATTCATGGGTGCGCTCGCAGGGAGTGGAACGTTCCCTCGTTTTAGATTGACGAATTCCCTCCCCCCCCGCCCCGCCCCCTCCACACAACGACGGCGGTTGGCGCTCGTCGGGATGTTTTTTGGCGACGAGATGCGAGCTTGTAGGTGTGGAGCTGCGGCTTCGTCGAAGGCGGCCGGGAGAGAGAGAAAGACAGGCAGGCACACGTAGCCAGGGAGCGCAGGTGCGCCACAGGCTGGGGCCTCTCCCGCTGCGTACGTCCTCACCTGCCCCCGTTCATGGGAGGAGGCGCGGGGGGGAGTGGAGAGGAGGAGGAGGGGCGTTCGATTTCGCTATGAGCGGGGAGGTTGGGGTGGTTGGAGAGGCAATGGAGAGAGGGAGGCAGGTGGGAGTCGGGATGTGACGGGAGAGTGCAGAGTGTGGGAGTCGGTAGAGGGGGGGGGGGCGGCTCTTTATGTGGAGATCATCTCCGGCGCGCCGCTCTCCATCGCGACGAGGCGCGCTCCCGCCCTCGGCCCCCCCTCGCCTCGACGGCGAAATGAAAAACCGACGCGAGCGCAACAACAACAACCCCCCTCGTCAATAATTCAAGGCCCGCCGACGCCTGCCGCCACTAATTTATTGCCACTAATACGAGCAAAAAGCCTGGCAGGGCAGGCCACAATTTGACACCGCTTTTGTTGTTTTAAAAAATATATATATTTTCCGGTTTCTTTATAGTTTTTCTGTTCTCTTCTTGATTTAGGCTCACGACGAAGGCACATCGCGAACTGCGGTGTATTTCCGTTAGTTTGCTCAGCCGCTGCTGCTTGCTCCCTCGTTTTTGCAGCGGGCGTGCCACGCTCGTTTGCTTGGGCGACGGCCGGTTTGCGCCGTCATCGGGAAAAATTGCATCGTCATTTTGCCTGCTCAAATTACGGAGGAAACAGGCGAGGTTATTTAGCTACGTTAATATCAGCGGCAGGTGACACCTGATCAGGGCCTGGCATCCTCCTCCCCTCCCACATAAACCCGCGGTGACCAATTTGGTGAAGTATGGTCAAATAACCCCCGTAACAAACATGGCACGGGGAAGCTTTTATCTCACAGAGAGACCTATCGACTCGCAAAGAGACCCACAGACCCACACAGAGAAGAAGCCTTCATGCAAGTGTGGATTGAAAAAGGTCTGTACGTTATTATAAAAAAAATGTAAACAGGAAAGCTTACTTGTGATAGTAAGACGAAACGACGTTTCAGAAGAGTCAATACGATTACCAGGTTGCGTGTGGTGGGGTAAAGTGTGAGTACTCCCACCTCGATAGCATCTGGCCACTGTGGAAGAGTAGGCCAAATTACCCTCTTAGAGGGGCTCTCTAGAGCTCCCTCCAGTGGAGGCCCTGCCGCCAGCGGTGCCATGAGCAAGCAGTTGCGGGCCCGTGCCTTTACCACTCAGACTCAGGGCCGAGGCACATCTCTGTGACGAATGTCACTGTGAGAAGCCCAGGCAGGACTCTGAGAGTTTGTGGACTTTTATCAAACGGGGTCACAGGCGAACAGAAAAGGGGTCAAAAGGTCACTCCTTGGGAAGCACCCTGAGCAGCGCGGGATGAGTCTAATTAAATCTGCCCCATGATTCTCACTGAAGCAAGCAGATTCACGCTGACCTGCTGTGTTCCTCAAAGTGCAAGGTCGTTGATGCGATGACGGGAGCTCTCTGAGTTCTACTTCTGCTCCTCTAAAGCCCCTACCGCTCCATCCGAGTTCCCTGAAGGTTTGTTTGCTTGTTTTGTTGAGTCGGCCCATTCTCATGATCATAATGCCCCTTCACTGACCGAGAAAAGCCTTGGTTAATCGGGGGGGTTCCTGCGTTGGGATGTTTGGCAAGTTCCATTAGCGAGTGTTTTGTCATGTGTAAGAAACCAGTGGACCCGGCGAACATCCAGACTCACGAGGGGATAACTAGAGGAAGTTCTACACAATATAGATTGAAGGATTCATTGCTGTACAGCCATCTCTGGGCCATCATTGCAGTTCAAGCTCAGAACACCTGGTATTCCCAGGCAGTTTTCCATCCGAGCAATAACCAAGCTCAGACATGATTAGCCTCTGAGATCTGACGAAACTGCGTGCATTCAGGGTGACTTAGTCTACATCATCATCCCTTCTGGGTAATTAAACAGAGTTGTACATTTGTTTAACTCAACATTGATTGTGTTAGCAGAGACTGGTACCCACCATAGGAACATGGAATTTCCACCAATCTATTTAGACTGCGATGAGCACCACCCCAAGGAGATGCTCTTTCCTACCGTTGACGCTGACTTTTTGCCGCAAATCAACACTGTCCATCACACGAATCATTCTGGCACCCGCCATGGTAATGTAAAATGTATTTCCACCAGCTCTGGGACACCAACACAAGGCATTCGTAGGCGGTCAATCAAAATAGCCTTCAGTTGACGATCGGTCAGTATTTAGAGGGGGTATCAACTTTAGGCGCGCGCGGGGGGGGGGGGTTGGTGGTGTTTGCTACTCACGGTCAAGAGGCAGGGTCACGGCGAGGGGGTGGTGACGCTCGCACAGCAGAGCCGCCATCGCCACCGCCACTACTGCGACGAACCGGCCGGTGGGGAAGGCCTCCATCGTGGCCGGACGGTCAGACCGCGCCGGCTGCCGCGTTCACGGGGCGAGGACGACGATGACGACGAGGAGGAGGAGGTGGAGCGACGGTGCGCAGCAATCCAAGCGGTCAGCCTGCAAGGGCAGTGGCGGCACACCGGCGCGCGAGGTTCAAGCGACAGCGGGCAACGCGAGCTGCATGTCGGGTTTGTTTTTGTGCGTGCGCGGACAGACGCAGCAGGATGAGACCGGAGGGTGGGCGAGCCCGCAGAAACTTGAAACAAGATCGGGTTGCGCGTGCAGGTGATGTTCTATCGGTGAAGGTGAGCCGCCGTGGCGAAACAAAGGATGCCGACACCGCTGTGTTCATTCGCGCAGAATTAACATTCGGGTAGCCGGGTTCAGGCAATTAAAATTTCTGAATTAAAAGCCGTGGTGGCAATGAACGATAAAAAAAGAGTCACGGTAACAAACCGACCGGCGTAATTGTAATTACAATTGATCGCAATTAGCGATCGTGCCTCGGGAAAGGAACCAGATATTGACCCACGAGCTCGCAGCTACAATAACCAAGGAGCAATCACAAATACAACTGCGGGGGGAGTTTTGAGCGCACCACCGGGAAGACGACGCCGACGATGCCCGTCCACACCGTGCCAGCGCGCAGCCGCAGGCGGTACCCACTTTTTTAGGACAAAAGTCGCGAATGACACCAACCCTTCCGCAGAGGAAGGGCCGGTGAGCCGAACAAACAGATGGACGGACAGTCAAACTGCACAGAGCTCTCGGCTTCCTGCACCTCTCGCTGCCTGGATACCACTGAGCACTGAACCTCTCCGTTTCACCCCCCCCACCACCACCTTCCACCTCTCGTTTTTGTCGTATGCGTCATAGCTGTTGGAGCCATGCGTGTCGCATCCCATGGGTGGGGATGGGTGGGCGAGCGAGCAGGCTGGAGGGAGGGGAGGGACAGAGAGAGGGCGGGAGGAGGGCAATGGTGACGGGAGGGATGGGATGGTGGGTGGGATCAGTCGGGGGAGACGCTCCCGAGTTTTGGCTTCGTAGCGGCGGTCAACGCCGAGTGGCTTTAGGCTCGCAGCTCCCGTGAACAAAAAAAACAAACAATGTAATGGCGAGTCGGTAGGAGGGAGGGGGGGGGTTCAGAGAGAACAGATAGTCGCGGCATGGGTGATGGTTGTGGGGCGGTGAGGATGCATCAGTGGCTACTGACGACTGCAGATAATTGAGCTTGCGCGCGTATAATAATCACGAGCGTGAGACTCGACGCTTTTTAAATCGAATTTGTTGCACGCTGAAGCTGCACGGGACTTCAAACGCGGCTACGTACGCCTTGTCAAAAACGAAAAAGACAAAAGACTCGCTGCATTGATTAGCAGCCGTGCCCATTGTGACAATGCACCAAATTGCCACGGGCTGGCCGTGACTATGTACACTCCTAGCGGTAGGTAAGGGAGGAATGGGGTCACGGGATGAGGGACAGTTGCAAAGGTCGGGCGATAGTCACGGGGAGAGTACGAAGGGAAAGTGAATGGAGACGTTGACAAGTTACCAAAGGAGGAGGTACTACTGAGAAAGAGATGGCCACGCAGTGAGGGTGATTGTCACGGAGGTGGGATCAGTTACAAAATAAGGTATAGTCACGGAGGATGGGTGACAGTCATGGAGGGTGAGTGACAGGGTGGGTGACAGTCACAGAAGGTGGATGAGGGTCACGGAGGGTGTGTGGGGGTCACGGAGGGTGGGTGAGGGTCACGGAGGGTGAGTGATAGGGTGGGTGACAGTCACAGAAGGTGGATGAGGGTCACGGAGGGTGTGTGGGGGTCACGGAGGGTGGGTGAGGGTCACGGAGGGTGAGTGA
>CM025655.2:4236966-4258692 GCA_014621495.2 Entosphenus tridentatus
CCATCGCCAACGTTCCACCGTCATCAACATCGTTCCGCTGCACAACCCCCACTCCACCCCCGCCCCCTTCCGTCCCCCCCACCCACCCCGGACCTCCAGCCCCCACCCTGCCCACAATGTCCCAGTGGGGCAGCATCTGGGCCGTGGCTCGACTGTGCCGGTGGCGGTTGGCATGAGCGGAAGGTGGCGAGGGTGGAATGGAGGTTGTGCAGCGGAACGATGTTGATGACGGTGGAACGTTGGCGATGGCGGGTAGAGCGACGGTGGTGGGGCGCTGGGACATCTGCGGTTTGGCGGATCGTTCGTGATGGGGCGGAACACGTTGGTCGCGGAGTGGAACAAAAGTGGTTGGGGGAACAGCGATTGCGCATGGGGCGTGGTGACGTGGAACGGAACAGTGTCGTGGTGTTGGCGGGAGGGGGGTTGCGGAACAAATGCGTTGGGGCGGCACTGTGGGAACGTTGGCGGATGTGTGGAACACTTTGTGGAGGCGACAACGCCGGCGGTCGTGGGAGACGTGAGGATGGTTGCGCGTGGGTTCGAAAAAAAAACCATGGAGTGGTTTTGGGAGGGTGGACAAAAAAATGAAAATATTCGCGACAATTGCGGTGGCAACATCGGTGGCCATTGGTTCGGAACGGAACGACTTTGTGTGTGGTTGGGTGGCGGCAGCGAGGCACCACCGGTGGATTCACCGCTCGTTTAAGAGGGAGCCGCGTGCATCGCGAGACGGCCGTCTGTTTGTTTTGGCTTCAGCCATCGATGTAAAATCGATCCCTGGGTATATATCGTCCCGTCGGGTGAAGTATGACACTCATTGCCTAAGTAAACACACGCGCACACACCCGCTGTTGATGTTATTGAGGTGTCTGTTTGGTTTTGAGATTTTAATTAAAATTTCCGTCTTTCCCCCCCCACCTCCCCCCGTTGTCTGTAAGTGGGGTAAAACAAACAGGCGCGTGCAGAATGGCAGCCCGCAGTCGCTATAGGAATCAGGGCGCCTTTTGACCTTTGGCGATAGCGGTGCGATCCTTTCACAACCGCAAATTACCGCTAAACTCAGAGACACAGTAGCGGCATTTTCATTTTAAATGAAACCATGGCTGCTGAGCATAGGCACATGAGGCCCGGCAATGCCGAGTGGCCGGCGGCGAACTAACACTAGTGTCCGAGTTTAAATTTTCAGAGTGCTTCAAAAAAATGTTAACACTTCTGAGAATGTGCAACAACACCACGAGAAGTGTGCCTCCTCCGGGCTATGGAGACCACCTGGAGAAGAAGATTCCAGGCACGCGTTGACAACGATGGCGAACAAGTGGGAGACTCTTTGACTTTTTGAAGCTATTAACGTCACATTTGTTTACACGTTACAGTGTATAATTTTTCCGTTCTTTTTTTCCATTAAAACGATAGTCCCATGTAAGTGTTAACATTTTTTTGAAGCACCCTGCATAGATTCTATATTTGAAACAGCAGTCGTGCTGTGACGGTTCCACCTGAAGACGGAGGCTTGTGTTGCCTACGAAACGTCGTGATTTTTATTTTATTTTTATTTGACTTTTATTAATTTAATCTTTTTACCTACGTGACTTTACCGAAAAAAACCCTAAGAATATGCACCCTGCATAGAGTTAAGAGAGCTTGGGGTACAGCAGATGATGGGATGAAATGCCACACTTGAGCAGTGCGAGGAAAGAAGCGGAAAGGGAAGTGGTTGTGACCTGCAGTGTTGTCAGTGTATAGACACAAGAGGGTGCGTGACATGAAACGTGCCAGTTTGATCGGTCGAGTCCCCGACATGGATGTAAGAATCAATGAGTGAATGTGGCCATTGACTGATGCCCTCGGGGACCCGGGGCACTGTTGTCTCTCACTTAAAACATCCCAATTCGAGACCCCCTCTGCCTCTCACCAACACCTTGATAACGAGACCACATTTCTCCACTCCTCCCAATGTCTCTACTGGCTCTCAACATGGGCGGACGAATCGAAGAGAGAGAGAAGTCCACCGGGAACAGTAACCATGGTGATAGCGATTGAAGAGTGCTCTGGAAGCGACTGGCTTTCGATCGTCTTATCAAAGCATCCCCTGGTTGTGTTGATACCAGTTTGAGGCTTGATTAATTAGAATAAAAATGAGACCAAGAGATAGCCGTACGGCGATTAGATTCTTGTATCTATCTGTGTGGAGCTTTAGACACGTATGACTTTCATTCCCACACGAACACTCGTTAATATAAGGCCAAAGATTTAAATGCAGCACCCTCTTGCAAAATAGTCTCGAGACTCCTGTAGGAAACACTGCACATGATTTCGTTACGGCATGAAGGCTATTGATAGTTACTTATTGAATTAGAAAACTTAACATTTCAATAATAATGATAGAAATGATAATAGCATTGCAGCGAAGTCACTGCTAATATGTGAGTGGTGGCTGCCACGCACGCGGGCTGTAATCCCGCACTTAATAGTCGAGGGTCGGTGGATCACACGCAAACGTTGCGAAACTCCCTTCCCGTAGGCACTGAGGTGCCATTCCCTGGCTCGCCATGAGAAGGCGATTACAGCAAAGTGCGGACTAAAATCACTTCTCTATGGGATAGAGCAGGGGTCGGGAACCTTTTTGACTGGGAGAGCCATAAAAGCCAAATATTTCTAAATATATTTCATTGAGAGCCATATCGTATTTTTAACGTATAATAAATTAAATGTCTTACTTTTAATGCGACTTCTGGTGCTGCATGGTTTTGCTGATGGCCTTGTAGTCTGGTTCATACATGGTGAGGTTGAGCTTCATGCAGGCGTGACCTGTGAAATTTATCTTCAAAACTAATTTCTGTTTACTTTAAAATGACACAGTATTATTAAGCAATATCACAAGTATTTTAAAATCAGTTCCAAACTGATTTCTTTTTTATTCTTTCAACTCAAAATTGTCTGGGAGCCATATGCCGTCACTGGAAGAGCCATATATGGCTCGCGAGCCATAGGTTCCCGACCGCTGGGATAGAGGGTTGCCACGGCGCGCGAGTGGGCTTTGTCTGGGTGCTCCTGTTTACTCCCACATGTACAGACAATGATTACCTGGCTGAAAACATCTTAATATAGAGGGCTGCAGAGCTTGGGCAATTGTTGGTAGTGCCAGCACACCGCCTGGCTGCTGCCTCGCAGCTTTGTCTGTGGTTCTTCAGCGATTGTGAGATACAATTTGCATGAAGAGGAGCGCGAGATATAGTGTATTGTTATATGTCACGGCAGCGACATTATTAGCACACAACACCTGCGATTAACACCGATATTATTCTCACTACCGAAGGTTCAAAATCTTGTCAAGACAGCCTGAAATGCACGAGGTCCTATTTGCGAAACTACGAGATTAATTACAAAGCAACCTTTGTGGTATGTTGCATCCGAAACACCACGACATATAATCACCCGCCTGGGTTATCGCAGGGCGCGCGATTCGAACCCCATTTCAGCTGCCCCCAGTGGGAGACGACCGCGGCATATCCCCCAGGGATGTTCTAAAAAACACAACGGACGGCGCAAGACGAAAGTGGCGTTGGCGAGAGAGACCCACGTGGCTTGCAGGCACAGCAGAGCGGTGGGGGTCAGGGGGGAGGGAGGGGGAGGGTGGGGGGGTTAACTGAAGGCTCTATCTGCGGTAAGGATCTTAATGGTGGGGCCCTTTCCATAAGTGGTCCCAGCACATCGCTGGACATGCACTTCATACAATTTAGCGATGGAGTGGCATTAATGGCTTTTGAGTAAAAATTACTTACTGAGAGGCAGGGGAAAATGACTTGTTCTCTTTCTGAATGCCCCTGGCCATGTGCGTGCGCGCGTGCGTGGCGTTGTTTAATGCGTTTTTAATAAAACCCTGTGCGTTCCGTGGTTCGCTTTTGTTTTGCGTGTACGGGAGGGAGCTTCTGAGGCTGCACGTGGAACGTTCGAGATAAAGATTGACTGAAAGGCGAGCCGTTTAAACTTCTTCGAACAGAACATCACCATCGTGAATGTAGCGGCCTCGACTGGCAGCAGCGGTCACGTGACCCAATTAGATACAGCCCTCTTGTCAATCCACTGCTGGATGATGAAGGCCTCCCCCGAAGCCATCGCCCGTCCACCCTCGTGGTCACGCAACAATCTGTACTGGCCGATGTGCACAAGAGCGCGTCACTACTATTGTGTGGGTCTATGAATCAATGGATCGCGACACTATAAAAATATCCACACATCCCAAGTGTGTTTGACCATATTTCACCACGCTGGTCATTCATGGTTGGTGAAGTTGGGGGGAGGGCCCACTATCCACCCCAACATCCCCATCTCTGTGACTGCCACAGCTTGGTCTCCCCTCTTTCTTGTGCCCCAGCACTCGGCCTCATACAACAGCTCCGGACTCCACCGTCTTGTACACCAGACCGGGACCCTCTTATCGCACACCACACCAGTCATCTCTTGCCATTTCAACCACCCAGCCCTTGCTCTTGTTCTCATCTCTCTTTCTAGTCATCCATCAGGCACACATCGTTGCACCCAGGTACTTAAACTCGTTCGTCTGCCTCTTGCTATTAAAGGTAAATATATAGAAGCAGATATATATATAAAACAAAAACATGAATAGTATTAACAAGGTCCATCATAACATCTAAACACAGGTGACGGTTGACAGTCAAGAAATATGACAAGTGGCAGCCAAGGAATTGAATGCATCCGGGAGAGAGTACGTCCACTCAGGAGATGTAGCTATGAAAATCAGTGCCTTTGTGCAGTAGCCGGGTGTTGCATTGTGCATGGCTGTGAGAGATAGTGGTGGCTTGGGGAGGTCTTCATCCAGCAGTGGATAGACCTTGGCTGATGATTATAACGACAGCAATACATAATTTAGGTAAAAATAATGATTACCCCCCTTCCCCTCCGATATTCAAGGTTATTTATTTTCACGGTAGTTCAAAATTGAACACCGACAGATTTGTGTTTACTAATTATTTGCTCTTCATCAAATGTCTTCTTTATTATTGTAACCACCAATTTAAATATTCAACATTTTTCTGGTATCCGTACGCCTCGTGAGAATCTACGTTAAAACAAGCCAATTACTTATAATTGCTGCTGCCAATTTTAATGCCACGGGCGGGATATTAATCAAAATTTAATTGAGGTATTATGGGACGAGAAGCACGCTCGATCGCGCTTTGAGATATTCCGGAGTTCCCCATATGTGGCTATATAACTACAGGACACAATTATATGGTACAATCATATCCGGAATGACGCCTCTCCCCCTTTAATGTCGTTTCGCAAAAAATACATCGTCACTTTATTAACACCGCTACCTGATTTGCATCGCTAACAACATCCGTCCTTTTTCGTATTCATCGCCTCTCAGCCTTCGTCTCCACCTACCCTGTAAATCGCTTTAATTTAAGTCGTTTTGATATTTGTCGTCGCATCTTTCAGGAACGCATCCCCGACGTAAACCGGCGTTGTTGCTGGATTGGGGTTCAGGGGGAACGTTGGTGCAGCGGTTAGAGACATCATCATGAAAAGTACCCGGTCCCACCCCTGCAGTTCAAGCGCAAGCATCGATGTTCAATCAATGGATCGACAACATTGTTACGAGCTTTGTGTACAAGTGGGCGCACCGGGCAGTGACTAAGCAGGAGGAAGACTTGTGTTATATTTTTTAACTATTCATTTTATTTACCAAGGTATACAAGTCAGAGACTGCAGCACGACTCCAAAACCAGGGATTCCATTTCAGCCGGGTCAGTGACCCAGGATATATTTCCGCCCCCTGGCACACCACATCCAGTATAACTCTCGCTCTGTCTCTAGCTGGCTACTGCTGGTCACGTGCCACCCACTCCAGTCTACAATTGCTCACCGGAAAAAAATATTCGTTGAGCAATTATGCCCTGTGTACGACGAATGTAATGCGATTTTCTTTCGGACCATAACTCAATCCGTTATCCGTCTGTGAAGCCAGCCGACGGCCACTGCAAAGATCATGTCTGTAATGATGGGAGCAAGCTAGCAGTTGCTATTATCTCTCTCCGTCTCTCCGTGCCTCCTTAATGCCCTCACCGCTCATCCAATTCCATTCGCCACCGCATCGCATGCACCATCATCCCACCTGGCACTCTCATTGCTCTAATCATTGCAATATCTGCTTCTGTTAACTAATCCGCATTGCGTATTAGCCTCTGATGACGCCCGTGGAGCGATGATTAAATGGGTTTGGCTTTTGATGTTACATTATATAAAAATTTGAATTTGAATCGCTGCCAAGTCATGTAAATGTTGTTTAACAATTGACGGCGAAAATCTATTGGTGCCGTGTGCGCGGGGGATATGCAATGTTAGCAATAATAATAAAAAACAAACGAGGAAATGAGCGTGGCCCAGGAACGCCTCGCTGAAACTCAAGATATTTTTTCAGCTTTTGCAGGAAGATGCTTACTCTTCTGTTGGAATGTTTTTTTTTCCGATTCCATGACTAAGGATGGTTTGGCTTCGTGTGGCAGGAAACCATAGAACCCGGAGAAAAACAATTATACGTGAGGAACTAAAATGTAAATGCTGCACACAGATAGATTCAACAATCCATTCCTGTATTTCGCCATACCTTGCAACCCAAGCCTCCAACACTCTATATTTCCAGAAGTCTCCCGTGAGGTATGACGAGATTGGGTGCATTCAGAGCGATTTGGCGGCAGTCATTCGAGTGACTTTTTTGAAGGGTTGTGATGTCATTGCCGTTGAGGTAATAACGACATTGTCAATCAATGCCACTTACCACTTTCAAGATTCTTCATAGTGTTGGCCCTGCTTATATCTCCCCTCTCATCTCACTCTGCTCCCCTCCACGCACTCTCTCAACTCCCAAGGCTTTCTGTCGACGCACCCAGTTGACCTTTGCTCGGTGGGAGGTCACTCATTCTTCTCTGCCGCCCCCCACAATCTATGCACTCTGACCTCCCCCGTGCCCCTGTTAGGGTCCAGGCTCAAGGCTTTTATATATTTTTACCTCTGCTGATGTTCAACGACCTCTGTATAAAACAAATGCGCCCACTATTCTGTCCAAAATTGTACAACTGACCTTATCTATTAACACAACAAAGATCCCCCATACAGCCTATATAGGATGTGGCGGCAAATGCGGTTAGCGAGCACCAATGAAGGCTGGCATGATGCACGACAGGGTGGTGTGGGTAGCACCACGCCCGGCCACCTTTGTCTCTCCAGTGCCGATGTTTACACCCTGCACCAGGTATGTATTTAAGCCTGAGTCGACCTAGGGGAGGCTCAGGACCAGTTCAGATAATCACCACTGATGTTATTTGTAGTCAGGAATCAAATGTAGGTCGCTGGATTCACAGCGCAGTGCTATAAGTACTACGCCATTGCTTCCCATTTACCGATAAATAAAGACAAGGGCCGGTTTGGATATTCGTCACTGATGTTGGCCATGAACGCAAATCGAACTAGCTTGCTGGGTTTGCAGTTGCGGTGCGCTATCCACTACGCTACCGCTCCCCTACACACACAGGTGCACACGCGCACGCACACATGGGCGATGATATCAATCCCCATCTCCTTGATGCATGCCGAGTTGTGGAAATGAAAGTGCCGTGCCAAACACCTCCAGGCCATGTGACACCGCCGACAACTGCGCGAAGCCCAATTACTCGGGGTGCATCGGGTTAAACGTCGCTCGCACGGAACATCTGGTGCTGTGTACCGCAACAAAAACTCCGATCGTCGCTCCTCGCTGTCACCGGGGCCGCGGCAGCGAGCCAACATCAGTCGTCGCAACGCGTCGACGAAATTCGTGCCGTTTGATGCGTTGTTTTATTTTCCCTCCATTAAAAATGTATAAATGTACCGTGCCAAAACAGGGTGTTTCGACATTTGAATGGTTAATCGTCGATCACGATATGCCTCGAGGCGAGAGTATGCATAATACCTCTCTCATTCATCGTGACCGCTGTGATGGACTGCTGCTGCTGTTTATAGATATTTGGCTGCTACGAAATTGTGGCTGCAGCGTTGCGTTTGTGTTGAGCGCGCTGCGTTGTTGAACCCGGCGAGCCCGAGTTCCATTCCTGGCTTAGGGCGAGCGATAACCGAACTGGTCCAGGGGCTCCCACCGTCGCGGGCCAGCGCTGAACTAACGTGAAGCAACCCCCAACACCTCCCACGTGACCACCAGCCACAACGGTGCGCGGAGGCCTTCATCCAGCAGTGGGTTGACAAAGGGCTGTGAATTCCACTGGCACGATTACGAGTACGAAGTTGTTTCAAATAAGTTGTCAACACAACCGCGAGGAGGATCTCTTTGACTCGTGTGTCTCGCGATGCGTCAACGAGAGGGTTAATAAAAGGAAGGGAACTTGACAATGAATTAGGCCTGGGTCTCATTTGAGCGGACGAGGCATTGTGTGTGTGCCGGTGCATAAGCGCCTCATTAAAGGGACACATATTAGAGGCTCCTTGTTGATATGCCTGGGAAATATTACGTTCATCCGTCTGTCCGAGAACACCTGTAAAGCTTTCGTAAAAACTCTCCAAGACCAATAATCGCGAAACTCACTGCACAGCTCACTGGATGCTCACGTCCAAATCGGTGTATCGATTTTGGGAGAAGATTGGCAAAGATGAACCAATTCTGACAGGGTGCAATTTTATTTTATTTAAATATAACGTCATGCTACGGACCAGCGTGGTGATTAGCGTGTTCATTGCAAGTTGGCACGGGAGCGCGGGGGTGTCGAGATTAACGCGCGTGCCTGTCTGCTCGTTTTCCGCGCGCGCATTTATCTGAATGGACAAATCACTTTGACAAGATAATTAAGGCCCCTGTTCTCTGTTCCTTGTTTATGGACTGGCATTGCCAGCTCTTGATAATGGGACGTAGTACTGTCTCGCAACTCTCCTTATGATCTCAGTGAACATCCCCACCCATGCCATCATCTGAATACATATTTCATTTGACCGTCTTTGTTCAAACTATGTTACGCGCCTTGAGAATAGGCGCTCTACAAATTTCAAGTAAGATAAAGGAAAAATATTTGATAGTCATGAGTGTAGTAGTGGTGATTGTCTATGTCTTTGTGTCTCTCCATTGTAATGAGACTTTGTAGATGAACGGTGAGATTTATAAGGGCACGGGGTGACTAAGAAGGTCTGAATTGGTCTTTAATAAGGTAGGCACTCATAAGGGGTTGACAGGCATGAACTAGTGTAAATAAACTAATAAAGGTGCCCAGGGCATTGTCACCCCCCTGTGCCCCCCCCCACCAAACTCGGCTCATGGCGTTGCCCCTCGTAGCCGTCTTGCTCGGCCTCTTAGTCTCGGAGCGAGCGGAGAAGATGCCTCGTGCAGCGAGCGATGGCCCGGCGCTCCATTAACATATTAATTGACGGCGTTGGGCAATTTGGCAGAGAAGGGCCACACTTTTTTTGGTTTTTAAACTGAACCGTTTACACCTTGAGGGCCGCCCTTAACGGGGGATGTGTAACGAGGACCGCAACGATCCATCGTTCAAAATCAATGCCTAAGCTCCCCCGCACCCCGACACGTGTATAATAAGATCGTGCGCGCGCGCGTGTGTGTGCAAAGAATCGATTGTTTATGATATGTATACACTGTAAGACTATGTTTGGGGGTTTGGAGCAACGGTGGAGTGGTTAGCGCAACTGTATTATTGAACGCAGAGGTTGAAGTTCAATTCCCCCGGGCCACGGCTTTCAAGTTGATGGCGAGCGATATCCGAACCGGTCCTGGGTTTCCTTCCCCTTTACCAACCCACGCTTACCAGCGTGGTGAAGTATGGTCAAACAACCCTTGTGGGAAGGGATTCGTCCAGCAATCTTTTGACAAAGGGCTGATATAGAGCATATCATAGTTATGGTTTGTAAACCGCATCATCGTCATCATCAGCCATGATCATTCCACCTTTCGACGAAGGCCTCTCAAAGCCCCCCCTCAGCATAGCTCTCACCATTCCGCAACGTCAACACCTCAGCGCTCGCACACGAGCTGAACTCATCGCTCCATCTCCCTGGCAGCCATGACGCGTCGGGCGCATCGCATCGCCGTGGCCGTGAGGGCTTACGCGCGACCGTCGACGTGGAGGGAGATCCCGACTCTCCGGACTTTCCTCCCGGCTGTCGGGCTGCTCAAAAAGAACAGCAGCAGCCATCCGCCACTTGAAGTGGCGGTGATGCCACCGCGGCCCTTGTGCCAGGCCAGAGGCTACGTTGTTAAGTCTCGGAAGGCTCGCCGCTGGCAGCAGGAGGTCACGGCACAGAGCTAGGTGACATTGGATATTCAACCAAAGATAAAGATCCTCCCACCCCAACGAGGAGTGCTGTTAGCGAGGACCTATGAAGGCCGGCACGGCACGTGAGGGGGGGGGGGGGTGTGGCCACCCTTTGTCTCCCCAGTGGCGATGTTTACACACCGCACCAGGTACTCATTTGAGGCTGAGTCGCCCTAGGGGAGGCCCAGGACCGGTTCAGATAATCGACACTGGTGTTGGCCGTGAGCGGGAATCGAACTCGGGGTCGCCAGGTTCGTAGCGCAGAGCGCGCACCCCCCCATGCCCCTTCGCAGTGCCTCTGCAGGTCGCCATGGCGATGGCCGTTGGTGTCGCCATGGAGACTCGGTGGAGTGGAGGCCGCGCGGCGCGCGTGGCAGGGCGGTTCAGATTTACCACGTGGGGGAGTTTCATCGTCTTTATCATACTCGCCATCGTCGTCGTCTCTATCACCGTCATCATCTTGATCATCATCATCATCATCGTCTTCATCTTCTTCATCTTCGTCGTCTTCATCATCATCATCAGCGTCGTCTTCATCATCGTCGTCGTCTTCATCAGCGTCATCTTTATCTTCATCGTCTTTATCATCATCGTCATCTTGATCGTCATCGTTGCCTTCATCATCATCGCCGTCGTCTTCATCATCATCGCCGTCGTCTTCATCGTCGTCTTCGTCACTGTTGTCATCTTCATAATCTTCATCATCATCGTAGTCTTCATCTTCATCATCATCGTCGCCATCTTTACAAACTTCATCGCCTTCGTCGTGTTCATCATCTTCATCATCTTGCTGACATCCATAGTGAGTGAAGGCATTGGAGCAGTGTTTGGCGTACTGGACTATGGACCCAGTGACCTCTTGAAGGTGGTGAGGGTAATCTTATAGCTGATCCGCGACTGGACTGGGAGTGAGTGGAGCAATAGGAAGGACTGTGGAGATGTGGTCTCGTGGTCAGGTTTTGGTGAGAGGAAGAGGAGGGGGTCTTGACTCAGGATGTTTAAGTGAGAGACAACAATGCTCCGGGTCTCCGGGGACATCAGCCAATTGCCACATTCACTCATTGATTCTTCCATCCATGTTGGGGACTCGATCTACCAAACTGGCTCGTTTCATCTCATCCACTCTTTTGTGTTTAACCACCGCCACACTGCAGGTCACACCACTTCTCTTTACGCTTCTTCCCTCGCACTGCTGCACTTTGGAATTCCCTCCTATCGCGTTTTTTTCCTCCAAGTTTTTAGAACCTTGCTCAATTCAAGAAACATATTCACTCTCACTCTCTTATCAACATCAACAGTGCTGTTTGTTTGTGGCCTTGGCGTGGTGGGCCTTTGCGCTCGTGCTCGGCAACCGTGATACGAAAATAATATAATTATACTGGGTGGAAGTCAGCCACAGTGGACGAGGATCAAATTGCAGCCGCGAATGAAGATACGAAGAGGACAAATACAGGGTGCTTCAAAATAATGTTAACACTTCCGATAAGTTGCAAAAATACCACAGGAAATGTGTCTCCGGGCTCTGGAGACCATCTGGAGAAAATTTCAGGCACGTGTTGACAATGATGGCGGACAAGTGTAGACTCTTTGACTTTTGGAATCCATTAACATACATTTGTTATCATTTTACTGTGTATTATCTGTTATTTTCCCTTTAAAAACAATAGTCCCATGTAAATGGTAACATTTTTTTTAAGCCCCCTGTATTGCGCTGTGGGTTAATTTTCTGACTCGTCCAGGTGTCGCTGAAGCGCGCCGCCCCATTTTGGGGAAATTGATGACTGCCGTATGGCGTCGCGCGCCACCGAAAGTGCACGAGCCTCATTTTTTTTTTTTATAAAACTCAAAACTGCTGCTAGGTTGCGAAAACGGCGCGTGATTGAGGCGGCGGGACAAACAGCTGGATGACAGACCATGGTGACTCTGGGTGCAAAAACCCTTGGGCCGTGCGGCCCGGCTACGCTGACGGTGTGCGTAAACACGCGACTCCCACGGCACGTCGGCCGGACCCGCTCAGGCAAAAATGGCCTGAGGTCATCTCCTAATAATGGATAAACACGATAATCCCGGTTTGTTACAAACTGCCCAGATGCTGCTGGACAGGCATGTCCTTGATGGTGCCTTGAAACTCGCGTGGCCCCAACCTAATTAGCGCCACGCTAACATTCTGCCAAAAATCTGATTCAGTCTATGGAGGTCTGTCGGGGGGCAAAGAAATAATAATAATAATTGCCTATTAAGAAGGGTCACCGGTGTGACTGCGCTGGACCCGCATGGTGCCACGGCAACGACCTACGACCTTTCCACTGACCTGGAAGACAAATGAGCAAACGATGAGCGATCGCCAGATGCTGTGGGGGTGGCCCGAATGGCCCCGAGCTCAATAGAAGCTGGGATTTTGATGAACTCTGGTGGCATAACATCTGCGACCCGCAAGCCAATAAAATGAAATAAAAAATCCACATTCTTTTTACGCGGCAGTGAATTCCTAAGCCAACCACTGTGGTCAGGGAGAGAATGAAAGGAAAGCCTGGTCATGACTGTGATCAGGAGCGGCGTTTTCTGGAAAGTTGGCTGGGCAGCCAACTCATAAACAGGGTCATCAATTCGCCAGCAGGGATGGCGAGATAAATCATAACACACCTACTACCACCTGTAGTGTACGTGGGCAAAGCCAGATTCATATTTGGGAGGCCCCCGGGGTTTTTATAGTCTTGTGTGGGGGGAGTTCTATGCATATTTGATTCCTTCCGTTGACTGTTTTACCACCACTCATGCCCAATGCCAGACACCTTGGTAATTACAGTTATGGTTATTAAAAGTAAAAAATGAATCGCAAAGCTAAATCCATTGTAAAATGGGAAAAAAACAGTTTTATTTATTTATTTCGCCCCGTAAAGCAGTACACACAGTGAAACTATGACTTTAATGACCAAATTAATCTGTCGGCTGAATCACAGCACCACAGTGTTGGATCGAACCCATTATAAAGCGTTGCGCATTGTTGAGTGGAGCAAATCAAAGTCTGAGGCCCGGGGCCACAGGACCCTCAAAGACCCCGCAGTAACCGGTGCCGCACACGAGGGTCACATGGGGCCTTGGTCACATGACCCAACCAGCGCCAGGCAAATGTCAGAACCTTCACACGGGCAGTTAACAACAGCACCACTGTTCACTGCTTCCGCTTCACACAACGCACACTTTGGGAAGCGTTTCTTTCATACATTTTATATCTATATGTAATATTCCACTACACGAATTATGTTGGCTCTCTTGTTTGTAGTTGCTGAATGCTAATTGTGTTGCGGCCCGGGCAGGACATGTCACTCGGATGGGATGATGGCCGGTGGTGGAGGCGTAATGACGGAGTGGCAGCCAGGTGGGGAACGAACCCCGGGAGGTCGTCTACTGCGGAGATGGAGCGACGAAATCGGCTCGTGTGCAGGCGCTGGGCGGATTGTTACATCGTCACGTCCAGCATTGGATTGGCCCTGATTGATGACGGTGATTAAGTGTTGTGTTGAATGTTGACTATTGCTGATCGTTTGTTTCTACATTCTAGGCCCAAATATTGATTTTGACAGATTTCCCTTGGCTCTCATCATCATCGCCATCTCATTGCAGTCTCATTATCATCATCAACAATGTTAGCTGCACTGCTGGATGAAGGCTTACCCACATAAAGGTTGCATGCCACATGGCACCCAAGCCCATACTGGAACGGACGAAACCAAGTTCATTGTGAACTACCCATCCGTGGCGGGTGGTCCAATCTGTGGGGCGGGGTGGTGGGTCGAAACAACGAGGATGCGGACACACCACACGGGCATGGGGCACGGACTGCCAGTGAGCGAGCGCGAAAATTGAGGGCGCTATCTCTGAAGCGCACCGCTCGCAGGGAGGGGGGGGGGGCTGAGCCGATAGAGCCGCGAGTGCACCGTCAATCTCTCATGGGCGTTTGGCCCATAATGGAGCGCCCCCCCCCCCAGACCCCCCCCCCGGCCCCCCCCCACTCCCTCGCTCGCAATATCAATAAAGGACAGAGAAGGGGGCGGCTCGCGGCGTTCTCCCCGGCCCGTGGCTCCGTCGTCGGCGTGGCTGCCGTTGGATAATTACAATGGAGTCAGTGATCACGTGCCATACCCTGGCTCGCCAGGACAGGGCAGTACAGCAAGTGGACTAATCGCAATCTGTTTCATTCTGTACAGAGATCGAGTGTTGCCCACCATTAACAAATGGGGGTTTCTCAGGGTGCTCCAGTTTCCTCCCATTTGTATAATAAACACTCGTCATATATCGGATGTAAGTAAATTATTTGCGAAACACCAGATTCGTAACGAGGTTAATGAGGCTGTGCCTTCACCTGCGTGCCATCGCTGTTGTCACCAGCCACCCTGATCTTCATTATCTCTCCCGGATTTTGAGATGCAACAATCAGTTTTAGCTCCTGCGCACGAACTGATTTTCGTCACTTCATCCTCACGGCATGCGTTACTATTGGCTGCGTTCCCTCCGTCGACTGCCACTCCGTAGCCTCGACCACTAAACGTCCTCCCCTTGTGTGTGGGAGAAACCCAAAGTACTCGGAGAAAACCCACCAAGCACACACGAGGAGATAACACTCGAAAGTCTGCACGGACACGTTCACCAACTCGGCGCGTTGCAATCTCCTAACCACGTCACAGGTCCAGAATGTTTTTCAAGCTTGACGAATTTGTGTATGATCCACCAACCCTCGCCTCCAAAGCGCTGAATCGCGGGCATGCGTCACCGCAATCAGAGGCGAGTGAACCACCGGCGACACGGCCATCGGATGCAACAGCAATGCCGTGGCAGCAGCGATAATCCGTAGTTAATTTTCTCCGCTTCTAAACCGCGCGGGTCCGGCCCCTGTTGCACGGCGACGAGAACCCCACAAATCACGGGCCGACGATGGGATTCCCGCCGACTCTGAGCAAGCTACTGCGGACGCAACGCTGCTGGGCTCCGGCAGACCTGGCACTGCAGCCGTCATGCTTAATATTGACTCGGAGTGAGTAATAGCCCATCCTGGTAAGAGAGAGCAGGAGAAAGAGAGACGGTGAGCCTGGGTGTGCGTGCGTGCCTCTGGGAATGGAGGGTGGCTGGGGGAGATGGGGTTGGTGGCACTGGGGGGATGGGAGGGCATTGGAGGGGGAAAGAGGGAGCCGTGGCTGTCTGTGGTTTTAACACCAAAGGCCACATGATCGATGGGACCAGAGACCGAATTCCCAGGATGATCGGAGGCACATGAAGCGATCGATTGCGGGGGTGCGCTGGTAAGAACCCGGCTGCCACGCGATGTTAACGTGCAAATGTTCCATGTGCTCATTCAATATGGAACAGCGAAAAAAATAACCCAAGTCTGTTTTTCCACATACTAAACTATTCAACTAAACTATGCTTTTGTTTAGCAGGCAAGGCCCACTGAGCTATTAGCTCTTTTTCAGAAGCGATCTGGCCACAAATTATATCCCAGTTAAGTGGTTTATCACGTGGAAATTTATAGCAGCCAAATATTCTCAACGCATGTTGATTCTACATATTTAGGGTCGAGATCGAACCCACGACGTCCTGTATACAATGTAAACTACATACACCACCCATCCATTCATCTGTCCATTAGTCCATCAGACTGTCCATTCGCCCGCCCATATGTCGTTCGTTCAAACGCGGCCCTCAGTCAATAAAAATCCAGCTCTTGTTAACGTCGCGCAAGAGATGTTAACGTGTGCTGATTAAAGGATGGGGAAACTTCATGAAACTTCATTCACAGAGTCAGACTTGCGTTTGCCAACGCCACGTTGCGCGCGCGAGAGAGAGTCGGGCTTCGGCTAGAGGCAAAGAGAGTACTGTTGCTCAGTCAAAGCTGCCACACCGCCGAGCAGATGGCGGGCCCACGGAGAGATCTGTAAAAATCCAAAATCCCAAATTCCTTTCCGCGTGCCTGGCAGTGGTATTGTAATTGGAGCCCAATTACGTTGCGATTCCCCATGAGCGGAGCCGCAGGGATCAGCCTGGTCGATCAAAACACACGCTGACCCTCGCCGCAGCATCCTCTGGTGGACCACGTCAGGCTCGGATTCATTATAAATTTGCTTATATAGTCCCCGGTCTCAGCATGTGGCGGAGGCAGTGAGTGGCGCAGAGGTAAGCGCAACGGGCCGCGAACCCAGCGATCTGAGTTTGATACCCGTCTGAGGCTGACACGAGAAACGGCCCTGCCCACACTGTCGCGACTTCATCATCCAGCACCTGATCCGCGTCGGTGAAGTACGGTCAAGCAACCTCCCATCGCGAGCGACACGACATGGGGAGGCCTTCATCCAGCGGTCGGGAGCGACAGATGGGGCCGTATCAACGCTCTTGATTTGCTTGTAGGATGGCGCTCGCGTGAAAACACGTCTGTTTCAAGGGAGCGCGTTGCTTCGGCGAGGGCGCGTGGTCGGCTGGGGAAGCTCGGCGCGCACATTTCTGTCCCCGTGACTGCATGGTGCACGTTGCCCGAGTGACTGCCGCCAGACTTCTCGCTGTTTTTAATCATCGCAGCGTCTGTCGCGCGGGCCACGGGTCCATCGTTTAGCGCCGTTGTTCCGTTCGGCACCCGTGACCCGACGCGCAGAGCACCCGCGCACGTGCCCCCCCCCCACCACCACCCGCATGCACAACCTACAAATAAAGACAAAGATCCCCCATATAACTTGAACAGGCTACAGGGGCAAGTGCCGTTATGGAGCACCTAAGAAGGCTGGCACGGTACACGAGGGGGTGGGTGGGCAGCAGCACGCACGGCCGCCTTTGTCTCCGTAGTGTCGATGTTTACACACCACACCAGGTACTCATTTGAGGCTGAGTCGACCTAGGGGAGGCCCAGGACCGGTTCAGATAATCGTCACCAGTGTTGGCCATGAGCGGAAATCAAACTCGGGTCGTCGGGTACGTAGCGCAGCGCGGCGCTAACCGCCGCGCCACCGCTCCCCACAACCTACAGTGCACACTCACACACACTCGCACATGTGTGTGGGGAGTGGTGGTACAGCGGTTAGTGCACCGGGCTACGAATCCGGCGAGCCGAGTTCGATTTACGCTCACAGCCAATGTCGGGGACGAATATCTAAACTGGTCCTGGGCCTCACCTCAGTCGAATTGGCCTGAAATGAGTAACTGGCACAGTGGGTGAAATATCAGCATTGGGGAGACCAATGGGGTTGGGCGCTGGGCTGGCCACCCATCCCCTCGTGTGCCGTGCTGCCATTAATGGGTGCTTGTGAACAGCGCTTGCCCGAGCAGTTTGTTAAAGGCTATATGGGGGGATTTTTGTCTTTGCACTGATGGTGGTTAGCACGCTAACGGGATTTACGGATGAAACGGGCCTAAAAAATGTAAATTATGATTCGTTTCAAACGGGCATCGATGCACTATCGATGATACTCATGGCCTCTTGAGCTTCCTCCAGTGGAGGCCCTTCCGCCAGCAGTGGCATGAGCGAGCGACTGCAAGGCTGCTGCGCCTTCACCCTATACCCGGTGTTAAGTTCCCGGCCGTGGGGGCGCGCGCTCGAGACCCCCGGCGCGAATCTCACCCCACTCCTGCGTACGGATCTCTCGCACGCACGGGGCGCGCAACCGCTCCGTGCGTGCGCGCGGCATAATTCAGGGAGAGGTGACGCTTTCGACCGGCGGCCGCCATCAGGAGCGATGAAGACGGCGATAATTTTTGCGGCCCAACCCGAGCCGCTCCGCGGAAAACCCCGGGTGCGCATTGCTGATTTAGTGAGCGTATTGATATCGAGGTGAGTTAAAGCGGGGGCAAATACTTCCATTCGGGTGAAATATCGCGCCGGTTAATACCGAGAAGCGCCGCCGCGACGCATAACTCAGCCCTAAGTGGTCTCCCCGTAATTAATGCGGAGCGAGCCGCCGTCGCGTGATTAAAAAGGGGCGAGCGAGCCCCGCGCTTGTGCGATCACGGTGCGCAAATCGCCACCTCCGCCGTGACGAATTGGCCGCCTCTGCACCTCCAGTTAGCATGGTTGGCTACGTACCGTGCGAAAGAAGTTCAACATATATATTGCTCGAAACGTCACCCATTTGCACAGGGACTCTTCTACTCATGAACTTTCAGAGATACGAACAAACCTGTCCGTATTTCATTTCAGGGCTACTGTGTTATTGAGAAACATACACACATACATACGTGGAGCAACGTTTCACTGCTCGTTGCGGAGACTCACGGTCCGAGTCTGGTGGCAGCCCTGGTTATTGCCACGCGTGCACTGATCAATACGTTACCGCTTCACAGTGCACGTCAAAGAGAAACCTGTGATCTCATTGGCAAAGAGTGGGCGGGCCATCGTGTGCCAGCGTCATGGTACAAATTTGGCAACTTTGACAAATTACTCGACTGGAATTATACATAGCAACTTGCAACAAATGTGGCAGGACCCCTCCTGTGAGGCTTTCCTGGGTAAATACGCATAATAAATACATATCCTGGGAACAGATATCCAACATTGACTGGCACTCGATCGCATCCCATCTCGGAAGCTAAGGGGTTGTTGGGCCATGGAGAGTGCTTGGGATGGGCAACGATCATGCGCAGTCAGTCGCTATAGGCTTGCAGGGGGCTTATGCAGTGGACATCAGGACTTAGCCTTGGATGAGTGAATGGATCGGTGTGGCCACCGTGGTTTAGCCAGGTTTAGCAGTGATCGGATTGCGAGGTGGCCAAGAGATTGCACTGAGACAATGGGACTGGTCCTATTTTCTGTCGATTTAATCCATCCGTAACAAGCCCATTAAAAAATTGGTCAAGCGTCCGAAAGAAGGATCCTCTTGAAAATAAATCGTCATAATCGGCGAGGCTTTCTTTTATTTAAAAAAATGCACGATTATTATAATTACACGATACGCAACTTTCTGTTAATCATGCTGGCCAGGTTTCACTGCAGTTAAGAAGGCTCAACTCACAACGAGATCAATGAGTGTGCAAATCCCGTTCGAAGCTCAATACAGTTCATTACCATCATCCTGGAGTCACTTAAAGGGAAGTCAGCGAAGGTTGTCCAATTAATTTATTCGGGAATGTGGAATTTACACCACGGGGTGGTCGACCACGAACAAAGATGAACGCCGCCCCAATGTTTATTTGAGAAGCAGCGTCACACTGATTTTTTTTTTACCTCTGACTTGAGTCTAAATCAATTCCCCATGGTCGCCCTCTGCCCTCCGTTCTGCAACCTTCCCAACATGCTTGTTAAAACGACGGGACTGAGATCGACAAAAATTAACAACTGGAACATTAGCGCACACCTGGGCAAGCAGAGAAACAGAAATATGTTTGAATACTGTTGACAGATCGGCGGGCGTGGGAAAGAACACTCCAAGAGAGAACATCTACCGAGAGAAGATGGAGCGATGAAATCGGCTCGCATACAGGTGCGCGAGGAATGCCCTGCTGCACCGAGTAGCAGGGCAGTGAGAGATGGCGACGGCTTTCTCGCAGAGGCCTTCATCCAGCAGTGAATTGAGCATGGCTGATCGCCATGACGACGACGACAAAACCACCGCGGGTCCGTCAAACGGCGCTGCACTTACTTTGCCCGTCGTTCTGGGCGACCAGAGTCGCGGCTCCGCTCCCCCAGAGATCAACGGAGCGATGGTAGAGCGCGCCTCTTCCCCCCACGCTTAGCCCGACGGCCCGCCCGGTCGCACGGGACACGCAAAGCGACGCTCACCGTCGCTACACCTCGGTGGCACGGTCGTCGGAAATGTGCCGCGGTTATAGCACAGTTAAAACAAATGATAAAAATAATGTTGGAATGTCTGAACACTCACCGTGTGTATAGACACACGGAGGGAGGCAGTGGGGAGGGAGGGGAGGGGGTCAGCCTTCATTTTCCGCATGGTGCATCGCCCACGGGGAGCCTGGGGGAGCGATCGGTGGGAGGAATCGACGGGGCAACCGACGGAGGGAGTGAACTTTTTCCACGTCTCCATCCTGTGGCTTCCTTTCATGAGCTTGTAATTAGGCACGGCCCGGCAGGTGGGTGGGTGAAGGGGGGTTCAGTTCTGTGATTTCGCGACGGCGTTTGCCCCACAGGTAAGAGAGCGGAATCATTATCGTCATCAGCCGTGACCTCTCCACTGCTGGACGAAGGCCTCCCTAAGACCGTCGCCATCTCGCACGGCCTCGCGATGCGACGATCCATCCCGCTCCTGCACACGAGCTGATATCATTGCTCCATCTCCGCCTTGGGCGTAATCTTGGGCGCGTTTCCTCCCTCGGACCATCATTCTTTCTGCTCCAAAGGTAGTCCGGCCATCGTACCCTCTAGCCGTGACGTGTCCTAACCCAGGCCCACTTACTTTTCTTCACAGTCACTGTAATGTCTCAACTTGCGCATGCGGGCTCACTCAGTCCCAAACACTACTTGCCCTCAATGGATAATTAAAATAATTACATTTGCAAAAGTTTGAGCTAGATGTTCATCGAAAAAGCTTGGCTTAGTTAAATATGCAGCACCGTGCGTTCAGGCAAGTTGAGTAATTTAAACGAAATTAATATTCGTGTCTTTGTTTAAATCAGAGATTCTTTTCGTTTCAGTTCATATTAAGGCGGCCACCTGAAACCACGCCTTGTCTGGCCCACACTCTCGACACAGCAAGAGTTGAACAGAAGCCCTATTCGCTGAAAAACAGCGCATGCCAACGTAATCGTTACACGCCGAGGCTTCACCAGACTTTATTTCATCAGCCCGCGTGAATTTATTTAAATCCATGAAACGATGGCATCGCTGCAGCAGTCATGTATGCTCTGCCTTGCTTGTTCTGTTCACGTTAAAGTCAAGGAACAAAGCGATTTCCTGCTCAATTGAGTATTGAGCTGGTGACAACTTCCTGCATAATACAGCCCCGAGGCAGTGCTGGAGATTCTACATTCATAAGGTCGGGGCAAGTGTATCCACAGGGCACAAGGTGTCCATGAATAAATCGTCCATTATTACACAATTGTAGTGAGGCAGCAGTTTAAGCATGGTTTATAAAAATACACAACAAAGACAAATCCCCCATATAGCCTTAACAGACTTTTAGAGCAAGTGCTGTTTGTGAGCAGCACCTATGAAGGCCGGCATGGTACACCAGGGGGTGAGTAGCCAGCACCATGCCCGACCGCCTTTATCTCTCCAGTGGGGATGTTTACACACCACACCAGGCACTCATTTGAGGCTGAGTCTACCTAGGGGAGGCCCAAGACCGGTTCAAACAATCGTCACTGGTGTTGGCCGTGAGCAGGAATCGAACTTGGGTTGCTGGGTTCGAAGCGCAGCACGCTAACCGCTACTCGGTACCGTACTGCTCCCCACACTCCCGCACGC
>CM025655.2:4258702-4273891 GCA_014621495.2 Entosphenus tridentatus
CCCACACTCCCGCACGCCCACACTCCCGCACGCCCACACTCCCGCACGCTCACACTCCCGCACGCTCACACTCCCGCCGCGGTTCACTCTGCTGACGTTATCATCAACGGCAGCCTGACAGACGCTTCATGCGGCTCGAGGCGGAAAAGGTTATCGGCCAGATCTTCAAACTCGAGGTTTTCGTTCCGTGTATTTTTTTCTCTTCTTTACAAATTGGGGGAAAATGCTGCCGGTGGCGTAGCGGTTCCCAGCGCACTGGGCTTGCAACCCGGGCATCGCCGGGTCGATTCCATCCCCCGGGGTCGCAGTTGAAACGATGCGTCGAGTTTTGTTAAATTCCCCCCCCCCCTCCACCGAACCCCCTCCGCCACTGTCCAGTACTCGGCACGTTAGTCGCCCGGCAGGTCGTGTGTGGTGGGGTAAAGTGTGGGCATTCCTCCCACCTCTTGCAAGACGTACTGGCCTGGTCAGCGCGGAAGAGTAGGCCAAAGTGTACGCTCTAGGGGGGCTCTCTAGAGTTCACATCTCTCGCGGAGGCCCTGCCGCCAACGTTGGGGCGAGAAAGCAATTGCAGGGCTGCGCCTCTACCTTATTGAGAAAAAAGTCAGTTGGACGATGCTGCCGCTTGCAGTGAAATGAAATGAAAACGAACCTAGAAGGTGACCATCGCTGCCTCGCTCGCTGGCCAATAGCCTGGAACAGGCTGTTTATATTGACAGCGATGTGTCTACGTGTACAGCCCTTCTGCCATTCCACTGCTGGATGAGGGCCTCTCCACGCCGAGCGGGTCGTGGCAGTCATTTGACCATACTTCACCACGCCGGCCAGTGCGTGTTGGGAGGACAGATGGCGGTGCAATCGCAGTGCGGTACAGCAAGGGTCATTTTCCTGCGCTGTCGCCTGCTGTCCCCCCGCGGAAGCCGATAACAGCAGCCTGTTGTGCACTGTGGTGGCCGTCGCCCATCGGAGCGCTCCGCCAGGCTCGAGCCCTCGCTTGGTCTGCGTGGAGCTGACGAGGCCGTGGGTTTGGTCGGAGGCAGCGACGACGATCGGAGCGCTAAATCCTCGGTCGCTGCGCGTAACTTCGCCGCCGTCGTTCTACTTATGCAAATAGCCGCGCGTTGCATTTCCAATTAAATTTTCCTCGCCGTAAAAATTCATCGGAAATAAAAATAAAAAAAAGCAGTTCGCCACTGATTTATTCATTTAATAGCTAAACGAGCAGAACGACGGTGATAGACTTTTTTCTTTTTTACAAATGTGCTTTTTCTTGCGCACAACTTCCACCCCCTCAAATCCCTCCCCTGGCCCCCCCCTACCCCGCCATTCCCAAACCCCTAAGCACCCCTATCTCCATCTCCACGTAGCCGCAATTTACGGAGACTATCACCCTCTCGAATTTGAAGCTCATCAGATTGGGAAGCTCATTAGCCGCGGCAGCCGCAGCAAACGCAGCAGCGGCAGCAGCCGCAGCAGCCGCAGCAACAGCAGCGGTGGAGAAGCGCAGAGGGCGAGACAATGGCGAGAGGAGGCGGATCGTGCATTGGGTCAACATGCACGGAGACAGAGGTCGCGCGTGTAGCTCGCCTAAAATAGCGCCCACCCCTTCTGGATCCAGCAGAATCACTCCACGCCACGAATGCAAATGAAGGAGAGCGATGGAAGCAGGTCTGGACTGCGGCCGACGTCAAAAGATAAACATCTCACGCAGGACCCTACCGTCGAACCTCCCGGTGTCAACCTTCCACGCCGCCAGCGGTCGACCATCGACCGAATCGGGACCGGGCCGTGTGACCGATGCGGCCACCTGATGCCACGAATGGCGACGACAAAGATTCGGCGGCCTGCGAGTGGCACGGCCACCGATCCCAGACCGTCGATCCACACCGTGGACACTCCGCCGCCGCTGGCTGCTGTCTCCGCTCCTTTAAAGGGGGGCGATGGGCGAAATCCACTCTGCTTCTGAACAGGCAATTGAGTGGATAACAAATCTAAAATGACACCTTTAATCTGCTGTTATTAATCCCTACGAATGAAGGAAACCCATGTAGCCTGGTGTGTCCTGTACAGCGCTTTGAGATCCTTAATGAAATGCACTATATAAATGTCATTATTATGTTTGTAACCACCATTATTAGCAGCCATATTAATCACAGAAATTCTGTGGTTCACAAACATCCCCATCATCATCATCATCACGAACTTCACCACCAGCACCCGTGGTGCATTGCGCTACCACTCTCACTGCGAATACTCGCTGCTGAGCATCTGACCGAGGCGCGCCGATATCACCGCTCCGCCTAACTTATCCGTCGCTTAGCCAACTTAAGCATCACGCTTACGGCGCCCGAGGAGCCAATTCACTCCGGCCATTGTCCCGAGACATCAGATGGCGAACGAGCGCAGCCCACTCGGAGACGCGCGCGCACTCAACGATAATAACAACGACGACACGACGATGGTGATGGGTGTAACACGAGCGCGCTAACCGATTTTTTGTTTCGCACTTTGATTCTCTACACTTTTGATCCACATCCTCTACCTGCCGTAGGGCTCAGAACAGCATGCGCCCGGTTCAAAGGATGTGATATGGTTTGGGCGGGGGTGGGGGGTGGTGGTAGAGTTGGGGTGGGGGGGAGAGTCACGATTCAACTATAAAATCACTGATCGCCGGACGTGCGATCCGATGCGCGTGTCGCGAGCGTTAGTTGAGAATGGATTTTAATCGACGGATCGAACATTTCTCGCGAGGCATGGGTTACTATCAATGCGTCCCCCTTAACAGAACTTCAATATTGCACGAGACAGCCCGGGAAAAACACGGCCCAGGTGTGTATCGTGCAAGATGCAGGTATCGGTTCTTATTCTCGTCGTACCTTCCTTTGAAACGAGCGTCGGGCTGCGTTCATCTCGAACGGCAATGCTGACTAAAACGACTCGGGTCAACGCCAACGTCCTGAACGAACTACCCGATCGACGGTCCTGCGAAAGATCCTCCGGAGATTTAACCCGTCGCTCGAAAACAACGGGGCATTCCCGTCGAATCGAACCTGCACGTTGCGATCTCCGTGAGTGGAAACTCAGAGAGAGCCCGATCGCGTGCAATCGCAGAAACACGGAGCAGGTTAGATGGCAGTGTGGGTATAATGGAAATTTTATCTAACTATAACCCTCCACCACCCGACAGCGCCAATGAAATCGAGTTTGGCACGTGGAAAAATATGCAAATTGATTTGGGTTTTTGGCTTGGTTGGGAATCGTGGCCTGCGATTCGAGACCTATTGGGTTAATTTCGTCGTTGTGATGAGCTTTTAGTTGTTTGTTTTTTGTGTTGGTGCCATGTTTTAATTTGTTTATTCATTTTTTATTTTGCTTGGTAGTAAGGTTTTCACTTGCTTGGTATGTGTGTGTGTATGTATGTGCGTTGGGCTTCTTAATCGTGGCACGTAGCCAACCACGTATATGGGATTTGGTACATATATAGTTAATGTACAGCGTTGTGGGATGCTGTTAGCATGAATAACGCTATATAAAATGAAAGTATTATTAATTTACGAATTTTCTTGCCAACGACAACCTCGCCATCAACCCAAGTCCCGATCCTCCTTCTGGGAGTGCGCTGCTGTCACCATCTTAGAATCACACCCAGATCCGCAAGTACGCTGGTGCACAGTGTGGAACAATGGGCACGTCCAGAATAAACACCTCCTCGTTCCAGAGGCAAACACCGCACCTCCTGGGCTTGTCATTCCTCCTCGGAGACACCGGTGGCACCATCAATCACATCAGAACATCAAGAGGCCGATGTGCACTCCTCCTTCATAAATGGACAATTAGAGACTCAAGCCACAGTGCTACGACTGTGACTATGGACTATATATAGTAAACCCGTAGAGACATTTAAAGATAAATAGAGATTCATCAGAGACACAACAAGACTCATAGAGACCTATAGAGATACATAGAGACTCACAGAGATGAATGGAGACCCATTGAGATACATTAAAAACAAGCCATAGTGGCCATGCAACCAAAACTTTGGTCCATACAGTAAACCACTGCAGTCTGCGCTCCTTCAAAGGAGGATGAATATCAAAACTACACAAACCTCTCCTCTGAAGCCCTCTCGTCATTGCTAGCAGACCTTGACATTGGCATTTAGCTCCTGAACATCTTGCTGCCGTACGCATGAACAGAATGGAATGGTTAAATATAAAATGGAATAGATGACCTTTTCCCATTTATGCGCTACGAAGAAGGGCATTGCCCAAAACGTCACTTGCATTATATTTCCTTTTAAGGCCACATCGCAATTGGCGAGCGTGTTGATTTTTATATCTTTTTTTATTTTTCTTGGTATTTCTATTTAAAAAAATATATAATAGACTTCCAACTTTGCATAATTCATCCAGCCATACGCAAGGGAGAGATCTCTGGCAGCAGATCCGAACAAGCTATGAGGACTCCCACATTGCCAGGGCGTCGTCCAATCCATCTCCGGGAGACAAGACACTAAGTGGCAGGGCCCCACCAGGTGGCTCGAAGTCATTTACCAACCCCGGAGGAATGTTTCTCGTGCTTTTTGCGGTTCCCGTTTATGTTCCGTGCGGCGTCTCACGATGCGTTTTGCAATTCGGTCGTGTGCCATAAATTCAAATTATCATCGTCGTCGTCGTCGTTATTATTGCTATTAATGGCGCTGGTTAGTTTTTGAACTAACGACCGCGCAAATGGCAGCGTCACCGTGCTATCAACCTACACTCTTACCCTGGCCGTAAAAGACCGGCGCGCCATAAATGAAAATTACACAATAAAGAGGGCCCTGGAAGGCACGATGGGCCTCTCTCCCTTGAAAGCCTCCGGAGTCATAAACCATAAACTCACGATGGCGGAGCGCCGCGACAGCTTCCGAACGTCGTGCTGCCACGAAAGGGCCCACCGAGATGCACCTTGCAACAAACGTAGAGGATAAACTTGGGGACCCAAACAAATGCGCCCGCGAGATAGAACAGGAACAACGAGTGCTCATTTCGCGGCCCAAGGCGACGCACACGTCCACGGCTATTCGTCCGCCTCGCGTAAGTGGCTTGTTGGCAGCCGTTGGGGGGCAAAAAACGCCAAAAGACATTTACTTAAAAAATTAGTTTCATGCCCATTATAGAAGCCGCTTTGGCTTCATCTTTTTCCCCCTTTCGACTGAAACGTAAAGGGAAGCCATATGGGAGTAGGCGGCGTTTAAGTCCCATCCTTCCGCGGTGAAGTAGCGTCAATAAATCACCCTGTGCACATTAGCTGTGGACGAGTGAGTGACTCCACCGCAAGGATCTAGATCCACCCCCCCCCCACTCCACACCCCCTACCCACATCTCCCCAAGTCTCCTCACGTCCTCTTTCAGCTCCCCCCACCCCCGCTCGCCACTGCACCCCCACAACGCTCCACAAGTGGCGAGCTTTGCCCCTCTAACAAAAGCTGGTGATTGCTACAACAATTAAATTAGCTGCGTAGGAGGGGGAGGGGGCTGACCAGCGAAGGTGGCGGCCCGGGGGGGAGCTTGTTTTCTCGCCTGCGAGCCGAATCCAGCCGAGAGCGGGCTGCCATTCGGACAATTAAGACCGCGTGGGCAATTAAAACCGCCGCATGCTCAGTGGCATTCGTATCGCCTGGCTGGCATGGGCCCTGGCGCAGGGAATGAGTTGGGAGCCCTCTGTCCAGTTCCTCCCCACCCACCTCTTTCTAGCTTTGCGACTGGGACCCTTCCGACCCCCCTGGTTCCTCCGGGAAGTTCCACCGCCCGCACGCTCGATAGCTCACGCCCCGGTCTGTGGGTCTCTGTCTAAATCTGCGCACCTCTGTGTACGTCTGCAGATATGTAAGCAAATCATTGGTGACCAAATCTTTAGCTCTTTAAGCAAGTCCTCTTCCCCCGCACCGCCGACTAGCAACATACGTACATACGGCCACGCTGGGACCATCAAATCACTACATTGGTAGCCCAGCTTAATCACAACTCAGTCTGTGAGACTGCAGGTGCCTATGCAAGTCTACAGATCTCATTGCTAATCTATGCAAGCGGTTCAGCGTGGTTGACATTGGTGCTGGTGCAAGAAATAAAAATGCCCCCCCCCCCCCCCCCCCCCCCCGCCCCCCCCCCCCATGGTCCCTCTCATCGAAGCTCGGTGACTGACCTCCCCCGACCCTGTGGGCTCCCCGGGCAGTTGTCTCGCCTGCACACTCGACAGCTGTGCGATTGCGCGCACACACACACGCACACACACACATGCACACACGCACACGCACGTGCCGCTGCGATGCTCGCCCGCTGGCGATGTTTGGGGAAACAGAAACATTTGGCGAGGAGCGCGGTGCAGATGCTGGCATCGGCCGCTCGCACCGTCGTTGTGCATCGGTCCGCGTGGGGGATCATGCCGTGCCGACGGTGGGAAGAGGAGACGCATGCCAAGGAACGAGACCTGGAGTGTTGCTGACTGACGGCCAGCCAAACTTGAATCTCGCCGTCAATCGGCCGGCGGCTGATTTAAGTCGTGCCGAGTGGGCGTTCGGCCCGGTGGCGAAAATCCAGCGGATGATCCGCGTAGATCCTACCGCTAATTAAATTGACTCGTAAATGTAAAAATGCGCAGAGGGAAATTGTGGAAAGGCGCACGCTCAGTATGACACCCAAGGGACAGGGAGACAGACACACGGATCAGAGAGTAAATTCACGTTCGAGACGTCACGTCGGCTGTCAATAAACATAAGCGGGCATGGAGAAGAAGACGTCGATAGAAGGGACGACGGTCGGTGATTGAGACTAATACGGAGTGACAGCCTAGGGAGGGAACGCGCCCAAGAGCACGTCAACCGAGGTAAAGGAACGATTCTGGTTTTACTGCAATTATGGTTGGACTGCCAAGCGATGAATCTCTTTCTAGTCGGGTGTGCGGTGAAGAAGTCATTTCGGAAGGGAACTCAGGATTAGTTCCGTTATGTCTCTCTCCACGAGCTGCTCTACCACACAGGGGGTCACGCGCAGCTTGCTGCAAGGGTCCTGAATTGATCAGGTTGGTGAATAAACACCGGAGATAACACAAACTAACCGCAAGAGCAAGGTAACAAAAAAAATCACACCACTTCATTAAGATCCAAAGGTGAACGATGTCAGTGCAGTTTATAATTAATTGGACCTCGTGTTTCAGGAATCAGTCTATACATTATTCATCACATTAAGTGCTTTTTAATGTTATTTTTGGGGGGGGGGGGGGGTGCGGATCCCTGCCAGCTCCGTTTGAAAACCCTTCGTAATCGCGAATTCACAAAAGTAGCGCTTTCATCTGTGGCCTGAAAGGCCATGTGAGACACGGGGGAGCCTCGGCAGAGAGGGCCGCGCGCTCTGCAATGCGGGCACTTAGCGAGCGGCGGGAGGATGGAGCGCCAACCTTTTGTGTTCTGTAGAAGCCCTTTGATGGAAAATTTGTGGGATGTGGCAGACGTGTGTCGGATCTGTCTTGTACTGATCTTGTGCAGAAAAGGTTGCACGAAGAGCAAGAGCAACAACAAAAAGCACCCAAAACATCTTCTTGGTTCTTTCGGTAAAGTCACGTATAATGGAAATAATAAAATAATAAAATAAAACATAATAAAATAATACTCACGACGTTTCGGCCACAATGCAAGCAGCCGTCCTCAAGTGAAGACCAGGTCTGTCGGGGAGACAGCGTCTGAATTCAGGTCTGTCGGGGAGACAGCGTCTGAATTCCCGACAGATCTGTTCTTCACCTGAGGACGGCTGCTTTCGTTGTGGCCGAAACGTCGTGAGAATTATTTCATGATGTTTTATTTTATTATTTTATTATTTCCATTCTACGTGACTTTACCGAAAGAACCAAGAAGACGAATCCCTGCAGTCACGAAAGCTTTAAATCGAAAGACACCCAAAACATTTAAAGCGAATTGTAAGTGTGCACGCCCGTGTGCGTGGGCGGTGCTCGCTAACAGCACTTGCCCCGACAGTCTTGTGGGGAGCCGGTGGCGCCGTGGTTAGCGCACCGTGTTTTGTTTGAGAATCCGCGACCCGAGTTCGATTCGCCGCTCAAGACCAATGACAGTGGTTCATATCTGGATGTTTCCCGGGCCTCCGTGAGGTCGACGCAGCCTTAAATGAGCACCTGGTGCATTGTGTGCAATCATCAGCACTGGGAAGACAAGGGTGACGGGCATGGCGCTGGCCCATCCACTTCCTGCTGTGCCGAAGCAGCCTTAATAGGTGCTTGCAAACAAAACTTTCATCAACAGCTTGGTGAAGGTTACACGGGGGATGTTTGGCTATGAGGGGACGGACGTTGAATAGTACATTAGTTAGCACACTGATGACACGACTGGCGTTCGATTCCAGACCATGGCGACTCGTGACCTAGTCTTCGGCTTCTCCTGGTCACACCACCCCTTTGTGTGCCGTGCCGGCCTTCATAGGCGCTCACGAACAGTGCTTGCCCCAACCGTCTATGCGAGCTATACGGGGAATCTTTGTCTGTGTGGAACTGTGGAGCGGGTTGTTCGTGCCCTGACGCTTCGAACCCGACGACCTGAATTCGATTGCTGGACACGGTTAGCATCAGCGGTGAGTGATATCTAAATCGGACCTGGGCCTCCTCTAGGTTGACTTAGCCATAAAATGATTAGAGCGTCAAACTGTTGCTTTTTTTCTTTATCTATGCATTCTGCAGACAAATATCCCCCATACAACCCTTTGCGGACTATTTCAGCAAGCACCGGATAACGGCGGCATGACACATGAGGGGATGGTGGTGGTGGCCTTTGTCTCCCCAGCCCAAGTACAGTCCTCATTTAAGGCTGAGTCAACCTAGGGGAGGCTCAGGACCAGTTAAAATATTCGCCACTGTTATTGGTCGTGAGTGGGAATCGAACTTAGGTGACCGGTTTCCTTAACAGATTGTTGGGTGAAGTGTTGTTAGCGAGCACCTATGAAGGGAAACCATGGATCATCTCCCGAGATGCACCGCAGCACCACAATGCACTCCTCAACATTTTGCAATGCCAACACCAGAAGCGGTTGGACAGGAGACACGACGACGAAGACTTATGAAGGCTGGCACAGCACACGAAGGGGCGGGTGGCCAGCACCACGCTCGGCCGCCTTTGTCTTCCCGGCCGTGATGTTTACACACTGCAACTGGTACCTCATAAGAACACACGTTTAAACATGCACACCCCGTGTGCGATTCCTGACCCTCTCGTACCGGGAATCGGTAATCGCCTCCCCCCCCCGAGCACACTTCATCATGGAGCCGCGGGATGGAAGAACACGACTGCACGTTCAGCATCGGAGGCCGCTGATCCTATTAGGGCAAAACTCATCAGCGCCCGTGCGCCACAAAAAAATCACGGGCGCCCCGTGGACAGGAGACAAACGGGTGGGGGGGGGGGGAAACAATTACCGAGCGAGCCGCGTAACAGCCGTCATCGCGAGTGGCGCACGTATCGCCCCGGATACGGCCCTCCTAATAAAGGCACTAGCGGCGATCGCCGCCGCCGTAATGATCGAAGCGAGCGGGGCCCGGTACGCGGGCGAGCGAGCCCCGGGCTCGACGCGCGCTAACTGGGAAGGATTAGGGACGCAACCCCGTGAGCCAATTAAGAATTTAAAAAAAGCCTCCCGCGGAGCGTCCCGCAAGCTTCCACCTCGCGACGTTCTGCGGCGGCCGCTCGCAAGACGAAGCGCGCCGCCGCGCAATTAACGCCGCCGCCACAATCCCCAAGTTTGGTCCCCGTTCTTTCCGTGTGCGCCAAATGAATCCCATTTATCAAAATGTGCCGCCACCGCAACCTGGCCCCCCACCAGCCTCTCTCCCGCTAAAGCAACGGCGGCAAGAGGAGGCCGCTCTTAAAATCGGCTAATGACTCGCCGATAACGTCGATACGTCGGGCGTAAACGTCAGATGTGCGTTTTATGAACGAACGGGAACACGTGCAGCCAGATGTTGGGTGCTGCTGCTGATGAGGCTGTAGGAATGTTCCCTGCTGATGCTGCTATTGCTGCGACTCGTGGTAATGATGACAATGATGACGGTGGCGATGATGAGTTTGTGAAATATACGTTCTTAATAATTTAACAGTAAAATAATTGACGACCCAATGCTGGGTAAAAAGCCTCCCGATGTCATGTTGGTCATGCGAGTCTTTCTTTGTGACCATACATCACCAACGCTGGGAAGGTCAGGGGGAACCGGTTCAGGTTTTCACTCGCCACTGACATGAGCCGTGGCATGGAGTCGAATTCGATTTGCTGAGTTCATAGCTAATCGGTTGAGTGTTCGAGCCAGGCTGGGCCAGGATTCGGCACTGGTGGTCCCACTTTTCACCCAGGCAAACCGGCAAGCACTGACCTAGGTACCTCTTGTTTATTGCTATAAGAACAATGACATAGATTTAATAATATACAAGAAAAAAATTTAAACGGGAACAATAATTAAAATAACACGTTTTATGATGATCCCTGTACTGTTGAGTGCTGTGCGCTAGCTGCTTCACCAACACCCGGTGGGCAATGCACTGCGCCGTTCGTTATGAGAGAGACATTAAATGCAGACATTTACAATCACCATTATTGGATTGTTCGTGAACTTTGTTCCATTACGTTGGTGCCTTAATAATGAAAAACGAGCGAACACTGAAAATGCATGCAATTCATCATCAGCATAATTATGATAGTCACCATCGCCGGGATTTAAGACGAAGGTCATCTCTCATCATCCACGGGCAAAATTAATCCCTTTCAGGAATTTCAGCTGACTCGGAGGCCAGATCCACTACATCTCAGCAGCAATGGGCCGTTGAATCTTGCAAGCGCGTTCACGCAAGGTCCGTACGGCCGAGCTAAATCGGAACGCTCAGCGAAGCTCAAGAAGCCCACACCCCTGCCGTCCCCACCCACGGAGCCCCCGTGTCACTCCCGGTGAGCGAAGGGTCGTGAGCTCGACAGCACAGGGAGCATAGTCGCCATTGCGCCGCTCTCGCAAACCGAGACCGGTGCTGCCCTCCGTGACCCCTCGCCGGGTTGAAACAAATGAAATCTGAACCGTCAAGCGTACGCTTCGATCGTCGTTTATTTCATTTCCAAAGGCACAGCGCCCCTATTTTTAAAGACATTGCTACTCACCGCAGAGAACCGTAGCGACACGACCACCACACTCTATGATAGCTGGCGCCAAACTGCGGCACACGCCCTCCCGCACGGCATTTTACTTCCAATTCCGCTCTGACGACGCACGTCAAAGACTGAAGACGCACGTGAAAGGCTGACGAGGCACGTGTACCTTCATTTCTGGATGGTTGCGTTGTCGAGAGCGTAACACCTACCACATGCCTCGGCGGCGATCCGCTGACGAATGGCGCAGTACAAACGCGCAGTTTTTCTCGCCGTTACTTGTGATCGTTCATTTGATTATTTCGACGCTCGCCGCCTCTCCCTCTCTCGCTCGCAGGAGCGCGATGATCGCCAGACGGCCGCTGCGGTAAGCACCGCTCTCGGCCAACTCCATTACGTCTCCCCCCGCGCCGTATCTCGATGACCCAGCAGGGGATCAAACGGTTCACAACCCGTTCCCTCTGGTGGCTCGGCGAATCGTCGCAACCCCGGGGCCGCGATTCGATTCAAGAGTCGCTTCGTTGCATTGAACGACATCTCCTCGCGTGTGAGTTGTCCACTTAAAAGCTAAAATAAAATAAAAGTCACCGTTGCTTTGTTCGTAGCGTGTTTATCGCCCTGTCGTTCGAATTGTAAAAAATTAAGGAGGCAAAAGAATCCGTTTATTATTTTGTCTACGTTTTTGAACGTCTCTTTTTGCATCGATAATCCCATTTTTCTGTCTCATCTGTACGGTTTTGTTCACTCCGCTGGCTTGCATGCAACTGCCACATTATTTGCATACAATTTGCATGCAATAGAAATACACTGATTCTTACACGTGTAACTCGATGAATATTATTGTGAGAATTAAGAATAATTGATCACTCCATGGATCATTATACCTCGACATGAATTGATGAGCTGTCACAATTCCGTAACCACAATTAAATTTGGCCACGAACATGGAATCTGTAGCGGCTGCTGGGATCTGAACGCTGCCTTTACAAAGCTCCGACAGAGATCGCCAGGCAGCCGAATACAAAAGATCTTCTTTACTGATCCAATTGCGTTTGTGGGTGAGGCCACGTGGTTGTAGTTTTACGTCCTTCACTAACTGACAATATTGTCACATCGGTTATTATTATTATTTATCCGTGGCCGGCATGTCAATGAAGTTTGGACCGATAAAGCTCCTCCTCCTTGTCGGTGGCCTGAGACTAGTCGTGGCCGAATTCGCCGCCTTCGCAAGACGACGTTTTGCCAAAACCGCGTTGCACATCATCAGGTTATTGAGCATGGAAATTAAATGAATGTATGCAGGAAACGATCATAGTTTTGCTTAACTGTGCTATTTGTAAATTTTCTAGAGGGGCACGAATGGCAAAAAAAAAAATGAGGCAATAGTTACGGCAATGGAAAATATTCACGCTACCGCCGCCGGCTACTGTGGTAACGCGTTCCATAAACCCTCGCGTTATTTAACGAATTTACGTGGCGAGCATATTAAACAAAAAAAATTGCCACGTTTTCTCGCGCCCGTTTAAAGCTTAATCTTCAATTCGGCAACGTTCAATTAATCCTCGGGAAATAATCGCGGGCTCTTGGGCGCGGGCCGCGCGCAGTAAATCTGTCGGCGCAACTTCCACTGGATGCTTCATTAATGACGAAAATGAGGCGGAGGAGGCACCAAGGCCACTCGACAAATCATTTTTATGCACCAGCCTATTTTTTTTGCGAATATATATATACATTTCAGTTTTTATCAATGTCTTCATCTCTCACCGCAAGAGCCGTAACAAAGCCCCTGCCACGAGAGCCGTAACAAAGACGGACTTGGGTGGGGGTGGGGGGAGTCGAGGGTGTAGGTGGGGCACGGTCGAGTTGTGGGGGGGGGGCACATGCACCTTGGGCAGAACCAGCGGCAGTAGTCCAGCTGAGCTCCCTCTGCCCCCCGCGGTAGGAACGAAAGCAACGCGGTTCTCCCCGGGGCGTTTCCTTCCCTCCCGGGCAGCGGCACGCCACGCGACGTTTCGCTCCGCGCGCCGGTAGCTCCTTCCTCTTTCCTCCTTCTCCTCCTGCTTCCGCAAAGGGAAACGCCACGGAGAGCCAGGTTTCACACACTGCGCGTGCAGCGCGCAGTACAACCGCGAGAACGTACGCAGAGGCGTGCGGTTCTGTCGCTTGAGGTTCGGTGCCCAAAACGGAGAGGAGCGCGTGCTGGCTGATGTAAGCGCCGCCCGTCGCAACCGAGGTTGTTTGCGCGGACGACCTGCAGCTGGGGTGGCACATCTGACTGATGAGACTGCAACGATCAATTCGGTTTCGCTAGCATAAGCGGCACAGTCAGGTTACGCGCGTGGACGGGTTTGAAGGAGCACGCCGGAGTACGGCACGGCAACATCAAGATGTCATCATCGTGGCCTGAGCCACTGATGTCACCACACCTCAGCAACATAGCACAGCAATGTGGCAAACTCCACAACACAGGCTTATTTAAAGGCCACTTCTTTAAACGACAAATCCTCAGTTAATTAGCGGTTTTTTGTGGGTACGCTTTGTAAAATTATTCTTCATTTGTCCAGGAAAGCACGGCATTTGCGCGTCAGACAACGCTGGAATAAACCAGAAATGAAAATAAAAGCGCTCAGAGACAGGGGCGATGCTTCCAAACCCGCACCAATACAGCTCAGCGACCGACCCTCTTTCAGAACCCCCCCACGAGCACCCCGTCGCTACCCCCACACGACAGGCAGCCTCTCCAGGATCCCGGCGGTTCCCATCCCTGCACGATCCACCAACCCCTTGCTCCTCCGGCACACAGAGCGGGAATCCTAATTCCGTCGGCGGAAATTGCGGCGGCGGCACACACCGCCGCCCTGGGCAATCGCTCACGTGTCTCGTGCGTCGCCCGTCCCCATGCATTATCGCTGAGCCACCGCTAATGCGGTCGTGCACGGCACTCAATCTTCCCAACCCCCCCCCCTCCAACACCTTCCTCCTGCAACTACCGGCAGCGTCTCATTACGTACGCCGCAGCTATCCGGGCCCGCAGGCCCCCGCCATCCCTCCTCGTTCATTTCCCACTGCCACCGAAGGACTTTGGCACTTCTAGTCACGGTTTGTGCCCCGTTCCGGCTCTCGTCACGATGTTCCATTTTTTCCCCTTACTATGTCTTCCGGCTAAGGTTGAATGCGTTCATGCATTAGCTTTGTGTCGTCCGTACGTCCATCCATAAAGTGTGTGTGAGGGTGGGCGGGGAGAAAAGGCACTATAACTCACGTGAAGTTGATGCAATCTGAACGACATTATAGAATAAAGTTGTGTTGCTATGAGGGACTTAACGCATTGAAAACTGCCCACGTTAGTCAAAGGGTTTTTCCCAAAACTTGAGATACAAACCACAGCACAAAGGACTTTCCGAAAATATTTTAAATTCATTCTGCCCTGACAGCCACCCTAACGAATGATATAACGAAGTACTTTTCGAAAAACAATTAACATGCTGGGAAGCGTTACAGGATCAATGCGTGAGCACTTTTTTTATTTGACTTTTTTTGTCATTGCCCCCGCTGGTGTGGCCATTTGTGGTCGGCCCCCACCGGCCCCCACCGGCCCCCCGCCCCCCACTTCCACCCTCCCAAGCAACCACACGGAGCGGTAGGAGGCCGACCATGTGACACGTGCGGGAAGTCGTTGAGACCCCCCACCCCCACCACCACCCCTCCAACCAACTCCGTGTTTTCCCCGCACGCCGCCCGCCGCTAACCCCGAGGTTGCCGCTGCTCCTCCTCGCCCAGGGAGAGACTGATGATGGAGCGCCGCTACCTTTGGGTGCCGAGCAGAGTCAGCGATTTACGCAGCCGCCGCCGCAGAGAGAGAGAGCGAAGGAGGGACAGAGAGAGACAGCGAAGGAGGGACAGAGAGAGAGAGAGCGAAGGAGAGACAGAGAGAGAGCGAAGGAGGGACAGAGAGAGAGAGAGAGCGAAGGAGGGACAGAGAGAGAGAGAGAGCGAAGGAGGGACAGAGAGAGAGAGAGCGAAG
>CM025655.2:4276634-4288762 GCA_014621495.2 Entosphenus tridentatus
ATATTTACACACCGCACCAGGTAGTCATTTCAGGCTGATTTGACCTAGGGGAGGCCCAAGACCGGTTCAGATAATCGTCACTGGTGTCGGCCTTGAGCGGGAATTGAACGCGTGCCGCCGGCTTCGTAGCACAGCGCGCTAACAGCTACGCTGCCACTCCCCACACCGGACCACACGCACGAACGATGCGCGGAGTTCACGAGCGATCCGGCGCGATTGGTGTCCGTGGGACCTTGCGAGAACCGCAGTGGTGACTCACGCATTTCCCTGTCTCCCCGCCACCACGGAAATTTGTTGTTTTGCTTTCTCTCGTTTTTTTTCTCCAAGCGTCAAAAGTGATTTGCGGCGAGCATTGGGGCATCTGTGCCTCGTCTCCTGCTCCACGGCCCTGAGCCAGTGGTGGAAATTCCACGTAACTTTTCTGTTATTGCGCACGATGGCAGCAGTTGTGTTCAGGAGCTCGACCCCAATGTCGGGGTCTGCTAGCCACGGCGAGAGGGCTTCAGGAGAGAGTTAGTGTCGTTTAAGTTTCTCCGTTGAAGGAGTGCAGACTAGAGTGCTTTTAGAATATTATTACGTGGCCCATAGTTTGAGCTGCATGGTGACAATCGCGCTGTGACTTGTCTTTCATCGCTGCATCTCCTCGACAGAGACCCTCGCGGACGCGTGCCTTCCTTCGGCTGCCGCTCCGTCGTACATCTTGACGCCCTCCACCATCCCTTCCACTCCAACATTTACCCCAACCACCAACTACCATTCCTTCCAGGCACGTGTCCTTCCAAAGTCCAGTTGATTTCAAAGCCAACTCGCTTGCGGATGCAGAGGGAAAATGCAAGCAGTGCTGTTTGCAATGTTTTATTTTTAATTAGAACTGCATTAAGTGTGGCTCGATAGCTTTGTTCATGCCACCCGTTCGATGCATCATATGTTACAAAATTATTAATTATTGAGAAATGTTGCTTTGATAACTCGGCAATTTTTTTTTTGCAAAACCTATAAAATGTATAAACTATTTCACTGTTTGTTCCGTTCCAGATTCGTTGCACGTATCTGGGTGCTCGTGCCCCTGACGTCTGTATGTATCCCTGCGTCATATCTCGTGCCTCACTTCTATCGAGGCATGCAGCCTTGATGCGTAGATGGTGCAACTACACCAGGGCTTCCATGAGCCAACGAGGCCAAAGGAGCCATGATACGAAGAGACGGGAAGGAAAACAGGACAAAGGGACCTGTTCCATTCCTTGCACCAACCATGCTACGCCACTGTGACCTATCACCTACTTACCTACCTTCATACATTTATATGTCCACACTTTATTACCTATCCACTCTCCTACTTACCTGTATACTTACTCACCTGCTTCCTCATCTATCTACCTCTGTACATAGCTTCTCACTTCTATACCCACCTACCCACTGACCTATCCACTTACATACTCACCTACCCAACCACCCCCTTACTTACCTACCTACTTACACACCCACTTCCGCACACACCTGTTCACCCACCCACCCACCCACTTAACTATCCACGTACACCATCACGGACGCCGCCTTCCCTGTGTCCCTGAAGAACAAAGCGCCTCCAAAAGTTGGGCCCCATCCAAATTTCTTCTCCGAACGTCGGGGGTGGGGGGGGGAGTAGGTGGGGGGGTGAGGGAGTTGGGGAATATCAAGTCGGCGGTGTTCAGATAAGCCGGGGCTGTGTAATTTAAACGAGCAATCTCCACCCGCGAGCCGCAATTGATGTCGCCGGACGCTTGCGCGGGATCGTTTATTTTGCCGCTGTCATCAATTTGGATAAATAGGGGAGAGTGCGGGGCAGGGGGGGGGCTGGGGAGGGGGGGCGGGGGTGGGGTGGCCTTAACGATATCAATTTATCAGGCGCGCGCCGATGACGGAGAGCCACTACCGCGGCGGTGATGTGAATCTCGATAGAAATGCCACCGACATTAAATCCTTTCTCTCCCGAATAACTAGGAGACAATAAAAAACGGCAGATAGAAAAATATCGGACAGCAGATAAGCGTATAAATTATTAAGGAAAGCTATGAACTGTTCCCGCGAAAGATAGCGGTCTCAGTGTTTTGTATTTACTCGCAATACACTGCGATATTTCTGGTAAATGAGGTTTTGTCGTCAAAAGGTCGCGAGATAAAGCGCGGAGCGAGGCGCAGATTCTCGAGGGGGAGTTTCCGGAGCCGGGCCGCAGCGCGGCGGTCACATCGCAGCGTTGTTTGTCGCGGGGACGGAATTTGTCTCGCGGATAAATGACGGGTGATTGAAAAGTGTGTGGTCCGACTTAATAAGACTCTGACAAAGCTGCGTCATTTCTCCACACGGTCTCCTTGAAGTGAGTGCAGTGCAACTTGATCCATTGTCGTCGTCATTGTCACCGACTTCACTGTCATCGATGTCCCAAGGTTTTAATCCCCAACGCCTGGAAGAATTGCTCGTATTGCCGCTTAAACCGCTCGCTCACGGCTCACGCCGCTTCATTGTCACTCCAGAAACAAGAATCACTTCCCTGAATTTGTAACTGTGGGGCCATGTGTGAAAGGCCCTGGGAACCAGGCCTCGCGAGAATGAATTTTCGCAGGAGTTTTTTTGTGTTTTGTTTTTTCCTGAACACTTCAGATTTCTTGGAACGCTTTTAGAGATTTCTCGAAGAAAAAAACAAAACGTCGAGTTCTCACGGCAAACCGATTGATATCATATGCAAGCAAGTGACACAGTACAACGTTAATCCACTGCTATGACGTTTGGGATTCAGTCGACAGCCAGTTTATCGAATCCTTCTTGAAAATTTGTACGGAACATTTTCCCTTTTTTGTTATGGCCTCACCAGTTTTTTTTATGTCAGACCGACAGTTGTTTGACGACCCTCATAACGCCATCAGGAGGGAGGTTTGGACTTTACTAAGTCACCTGATCAGGGATGATCAAAGCAAACAAGGCACGTGTTCAAAGAGCCAGGACATCGTAATAATATAATGAAATCCCTTTGTCAATCCACTACTGGATGAAGGGGTAGGTTACCAATGTTCGGCACAGTGGTCAGTGCGGGTCAAGAAAGACCCATAAAATTATAATGATGATAAACGGTTATTTAATATTGTCTTAGGCAGCCACACAGACAGCATGTATGTTTCCTCCGTCGTGCTGTATTGCTCTCGTCAGCAAGTGAGAAACTGCCGATTCGGGGGGTGGGGGGGCGAAACGTCGGACATCGCGTCGAACAACTACCGCGGCGACGCAACCCGGAAACACGTCGGAACGCAGCCTAAACATTTACCAATTCAGTCAATAGCTTAATAAGCAAAAATAACCACACAGGATTAAGCGTGGGCACGCAAACTATAAATAAAGACATCATAAAAACGTACTCATTTGAAATGAAACGATCGACAGTCGCGGTAATCATCTGCTCGCTGTGCGCTAATTGATTGATTGCTCAGCGGCGACTCGCTATCAAGACTCGAGACACTGCCAGTGATGTGATATTTTCTCCCCCCCGGTACAAGCTTGTGCTTCCCCACTGATACAGCCCCAGCTACCAGATCAATCTCGATTACATTGTGAGGGATGTCACACCAGATCCACCCGAATCTTGAGCCGAGATTGTATCTCGGGTCAAAGAGGTCAGAGGTCAGGGTAGAGCATCATACAACCAACAGCGTGTGTGTGCGCGTGCGCGACTCAGCTTCGAATGAGTATATGGTGCAATGTTTAAACATCGCCTCTGGGGAGACAAATGCGGCTGGCATGGTGTTGAATACCCACCTCTTCGCATGCCGTGCCGGCCTTCATAGGCGCTCGCTAACAGCACTCGCCCCGAAAGTCTGTTAAGTCTATACAGGGGATCTTTGTTTTTATTTGTGTCCGCCGTATGCGCGCCTCTGCCATAACCGGGTTTTTTTGTTTTAGGCAATGCTTAACCACCACGTGTCTGTGGCTGGAACCGTTACAGCGACCTGTGACCTCGATGACCCGCGCAGCATTTTGTCAATGAAGGAGAACTTGAGACAATTCTGTTCGCCGCACTTATAGCGTCAACACAAAAAGCCAAGATGCTGCTGTGCGATAATGGTTAGCAGACTGGTCTTGTCCGTCAATGGGCGAGTACTGATATCCCATTGTATTTATTACTAGGCGTAGATAATTATATGATGCATGTATTATGGGGAGCTGTGGGGCAGTGTTTGGCACACTGCGATATGAAGCCAGCCACCTCATATACCAATAGGGTTTCTCCCCTTTTTTCTGGCAACAAAACTGACACCTTTTGCAAGGAATCATGTCTACATTAACCGCAATACTTGCAGTTAAATGCAAACAAAAACACAATACTCTGGTAATTTATGCATTGTCCTTGAAACTGATTGGTCTACACCAGAGACAGCTTTCTTTGGAGCCTTGTCTCATATGGTTAGAGGAAGCTGCTGCGGTGATTGCAAAGGTTAGAAGCACACAATGAGCTTGCAATCATCACAGTATAACTTAATGCATCAAAATGCGTTCCGTATACCACGCTCTCCTCCTCACCTTTTGATCAAACTGTCACCTTTAACCGATAGATTAACAACGGTGCCAATGCTGCAGGGACGAAGTGAGGGATTGTGGGTAGACGGCGCGGTTGGGGGCCGTGGCAACGAGCCTTCTCTGCACGCGAGAATTGTGATTGGTTAGAGGCGTCAAGAGGAGTTACCTGTGGATGGTGGCATCGACGAAGACACAAGCAGTAATGTAGAACGTGTAAGGGGGTGAGGACCTGAAACCGGAAACGGTGGTGGTGATGGTGGTGGTGATGGTGGTGGTGATGGTGGTGATGGTGGTGGAGGCGATGAGTCGGCAAGAAGGGACCGAGATGGATGACGTGTTGACCGTGTAACGATAATAACATGAATGATAATGCTCGCGCGCATAATAAATGAAGACATATTTAATATACTAAAATTATGAATACGCACGCAAGTGTAGGCCTTACCCACTAATCGAGGTTTTGAATGGTAGTGCGTGCACATTCTTAATATTTCATGTTATCTTTCTTATAACGGGATTGAGAAAAGTTTGGATTATATAGCGGGCAATTGTTAAGAATATAATTTAAATTATCGGAGGTAATATATCATCGGTGCTTTTGTGCGGCGAGCAATGTGGTAGTTCTATCTGACTGCTTCTGTTTGATTAATTGTTTTTTAATAAGAATTCAAATTAAATTGCAAGTACCATGATGATAAATGAGTGGTAGGTACATGGCACTTTGGACCTGGGGACCTAGGTTTGATTTTGGGCAACGGATAAAAATTTGGTGACTGAGTGAATTCTGCGATGGTACTGTACTGGCTACCCCATTCACAACCCACATTGACGAGTGTGGTGAAGTATGGTCAACTAATCTACATGACGACACAGTGTGGGAAGCCTCTATCTCACATAGAGACCCATAGACTCACACAGACACCCATAGACCCACATAGAGACCCATAGACTCACATAGAGGTTGACAGACTCACAGAGAGACCAACACTCGTAGTGACTCACAGAATCGCATAGAGACCCATGGTTTCAAAGAGACTCGTGGACTAAAATAGCAACCCATGCTCACACAGAGATACACAAATGCAGACTGACATAGAATTACACACACAAAGGGCTGTAAATTATTAGAAAATACAAGTCTTCTTAAAAATATGACTTAAAAAACAAAACCGATCTAACTTTAAAAAATGTATGCAACGCTAAATGCGCTTAAAAATAACTGGCTTTTCATGGGGTGGCTCAGAGAGTGAGGCTGTGTCGTACGGATCCCTTTACTGGAGCCTGTGAACTTGAACGTCCGCGAGACGCTTGTAGATAGAACACACGCCTGGCATCGGGAGAGTTGGGGGTTTGTGCAAAGAGTCGGTCGAAGTTGATTTCCCGAGGTTAAGCCCATTGAGCTCAGAGGCTCTCGTTCAACGGCGGCTCGGCCGGCACGACAACAAAGGTGAAAATTTGCAGCCCGCTGCGTCCCGTCACCATGAGCAAATTGCAGCTCTATTATTCCCATTATTGCCGAGACCACGCTTGTTTGCCAAAGGAAAGCCTCACCGAGTCTCATTACTCTCTTTCAGGAAGAACTTGCCAGGATTGCGCAGCCGCGGGCGATTGTTGCAATGCACAATTCCCAAACTGAGTAATCTGCAGGTAAACTTCTATTTTTTGGACCCCGACCACCGGCGCGGGATGGCCTGCGCTTGCGAACGACGTCACGGGAACTTGAGCGTCCGCTCGCAAGCAGTATGATTTGCTGCTATCACGCCCGCGGTGTGTTAAGCAGGGCAGCCGCTGGGTTCGAACCATGAGCCTCTGCAACAAGCGGCGAACGCGCTACCGCTCGGCAGCGTCACCCTCAACTTGAATGCTAATTTCTCAGTTCTTACAATATTACAAAGACACAGATCCCCCTTGCAGCCTGAACGGACTGTTCTGGCAAGTTAGTAAGCACCTATGAAGGCAGGTAAGGGACACGGGGATGTGGGTGGCCAACACCACGCCCAGCCACATTTCAGGCTGAATTGACCTAGGGGAGGCCCAAGACCAATTCAAATAATCGTCACCAGTGTTGGCCGTGAGCGGGAATCGAACTCGTGTCTCTGGATTCATAGTGCAGCGCGCTAACCACTGCACTACCGCTCCTCCCACACGCACACACGAGCCCACACACAAACATTCTGGAATCGGTAGCCAGCGAAATGGCAGCGCTTTAGTGAGCGATAAAGCGGCAGGGGTCCGTCATCAACGTCGCCACCCACCTCCAGCATTCCCCAACAGCACCCCCCAATCCCCCCCTCCCACGCTGCACTCGGAACACCAGTGCACGTCCCCGGTGAGAGCTCGGTCAGCGTGCGTACATCCACGCTTGCGTAATTAATTCAACGTAATTGCTCAGCGCCACGGCCGTGCCTTGGTCGATGCTGCGCCGGGTAACGGGTCAGGGGTCCTCGTGCGGAGCGCCGCTGACGCAGCTCCGGGCCGCGTGGCCCGAACGCGACCACTCCGCTCCCGAGTTGACCGACGGGGTGTCGCGGAGCCCCAGTTAATTCGTCGAACCCTACGAGGCCAAGGTCAAGAGGTTATCGCAGCCAGCTGATGTTGACGCCGCGGCACCTTCTGCTAGGAGCCCACCTGACCTCGTCAACCGTCCACTATCTTGGTGGACGTGGGAGGAAACTCGAGTTCCCCTGAGAAAACCCACCAACCATACGAGGGCATGACACACAAATCTCTACGTGATCCGCAAACCCTCGCAATACGTTGGTGACTCTGCGGCTGCTGCTACTGCATTGGCAGCGGTGCACAAGCACAGCCAACAAAAACTACTCAACACGTTCGTCAACAACACTGTTGCCTTAAAAGGAAAGATATATAATAGACGACGTTTCGGGCAATGGCCCTCGTTCATAGCACATCAATGATCTACAGATGTTTCATAGACAAAAAAAAGGTTTAGGCCTGTTCTACACGTGTACACGTGTAGGCCTTTGTCAATCCACTGCTGGATGAGGGCTGCTGGAGGATCATGTGACCATATTCCATCGTGGAAGGTGGGGGGGGCATTGACATGGGAGCGTGTTTGTTCATGAACGGTGAGTGTTCAAGTTTAACCCCACCAAGCTTCCGAGATCAGACGTGTACGCACGGGGTGATGTGATCATAGGCCCGGGTCTCTCGTCGCGCAAAATATAACTCAACCGCTGCACACGAAGGTCTGAAGGCCAATATCCACTCTGTAGAGGGTGGGGTGGGGGGGGAGGGCTTTTGCTTTCTATTAAAAATAAAATCGTTTCCTGGGGGGCGAATGGCTCGAGGAAAAATGTCTCTTTGAAAAAGCCTCCTCTGCTTATAAAGAACACAGAGCCCGAGCAGTCTGGCTGCAGCCGGTCAGCATCTGAATCTTCCCACTGGAGGATACGCAAAAGGCCACCCAGCGACCCTTGGACATCGCAGCGAAGGCCCGACGCCGCCCCTGGGCATCGGTCGCAAATGTTCCTTGTGATTACGCAACTCTGTTGGAAGGGGGGTGAAGGGGTGGGGGGTACGGTTGGAAGAGGAAAAGGCCTTTACCATCACGGGCTTATATCCACGACGAACGTGCGGCGAATGCATTCTTTGGGGTCTTCCGGTTGGAAAGCGACTACGGGCGGAACGACGGGGCAGCACGGACGGGAGCTCTCACCTCGGCGATCCAACTGCCATTCGTTCCCGACCCCGCGTGCTTCCTTTGAGATTTTTGTTGGCTTTTAAATAATTTGTCACTTTACGCTCTCGCGGTAACAACACGGAGCCGACGGAGCTGCGGACGAATGAAGGTTGGCGCACGAATAATCGTGCGTTCTAGCTTGTTCTTTGACTGTGACCTGGGGAAGTGAGGCGAGAGAGAGGGATGTCTAAAGCAATTGACGAGGGAGAAGGGTCAGAAGGCGATAGATGTGGAAGAAAAATGCAAAAACGGGGAAGACGTGGGTGTCCGGCAAGGCTCTCCCTGAAAGATAACAACATCAGGTGGAGAGCGAGTCAACGAGGCTGGTGGCCCCGTTTGGCCCCCAACCCCCCTGCTGTTCCCCTCTGCCTCCCTCTTCCCTCTCCTCCTTCGTCCCTCGTGCAGGTTTTCCCTTCCCGCCCTCCCTCCCTCCCTCCTCCCACTTCGCACCACCCCCTGCGGTCCGCGATAGCATTGAGGCCGAGGGCGGCTGCTGCTGCAGCAGCAGCAGCAGTGCGGCGCTGCTAGCGCCGTGCCAAATCCATCAGGGTGACATTCCACACAAAGCGGAGGAGGGTGGCGACCTCAGTGAGGACGGCGACGGCCTCACAATCACGGAGTTTTGATTTCGCTCCGTAGGCCACCACACACTCCCCTCCCCGTCGCCCCCACCCCTGGTCCCCCATCACCCTGCACCCCCCCCCCCTCGCTACCCCCAATGACCCCGTCTGTCTCCAAAAAGCTCACGATGGAGGCCTTGAGGCATCTGTGACTCTGGTGGGGGGGGGGGTGGAGCACGGTAGTGTAGGAGAGTGTGTGGAGTGTGGGGAGAATAGAGGAGCATGGGGGAGCGTAGGGGAGTGTAGGGGGGGGGGAGCGTGGGGGTGTTTGGGAGAGCGTGGGGGGGGGGTGTCCACCATGAAGCCGGACGAGGAGATAGCTCAACCCCGGCACGGGAAAAAGATTCAATCAATGATACAATTATTGAAGAAATTTTTTCAAATACGTTAAGAATTTATATGAGGATGCATTAGTACGCACGCAATGTGAGCGGTCATTCCCACTGTTCTCTGCGTCGTGATAATCAGCATGACCATCGGCGCGTTCCTCATCATCATCATCGGTAGCAGCAGGACCATCATCATTGCCATCACCATTACAAAGCTCATCGTCATCCATCCATGGAGGCGAGGGTAGGTGGGTGGCACAGAGATCATCACGAATTGACATGCTAATCTCTAATCGTGAGCAATACAATGGCCGAGGTATACCTAGCTCTGCGATTTTACATTTACAGTAAAACCTTGAATTGCGAGTAACTTGGTCTTTGAGTGTTTTGCAAGACGAGCAAATTTTTTAAATAAGTATTAATTTGATAAACGAGCGAGGTCTTGCAATACGAGTAGTACGTGTTTACGCTTTGTCTGCCGAGCGTCACGTGATCACAACTGATATACGAGTGCTTAGGATTACAAGCACGTTTCCAGAACGAATTATGCTCGCAATCCAAGGTTTTACTGCACTTGCAAATTCCATATCTGGCCCCGCCCACTTACCCTTGGGTTGTACCCATCTCAAACCTATACAACCTTTAGCTGCAGTAGCTCTCCCGCTACCTTTCTTCCTGCCTCAGCAGTCCGCCTGCTGTACTTTTCCCCCTGAAGACGATTGCTCCTGTTGCGATCGAAACGTCGTGAATTTTTATTGATATTTTATTATTTTTTCTTTTATCTACGTGACTTACCGATAGACTCAAAGAGTTACGCATTCTCGTGTTCACACTCGCCACCTGCTGGGCTTCGAGATGGCCAGAAGGTGGCAGCACGCCAAGTGGATTTGTTGAAGGCGTCCGTGCGGAATTGTTTTAATGATATCCCCTTACACGCACGGTGACTTCTATGAACCAACCCCCCACCTCCTCGCTTGCACCCCCCCCCCACCCCTTAAAAAAGTGGAATTGCTCAAACATCCCAATGCATAACCTCGTAAGCACTGACACTCGATAAGGACTTTCCTGTACAAATAAAGGACCACTATTTTACCACGAAGAAGTATAAATGTCAACATTTGTATTCTTTTGTTTTACATTTCCAACGCGCGATTCATAATAACGCGCGTCTCAACATGCTCCATGTTGCATAAATATGTAGAGGTATTTATAAATACTGTACGTTTAAATAAACCACGCGCAGAATTTGCTTTTCCATTTCACCGCGCCCATTATTTGCGTGTGACTGACTCCGCTTCGGCTGTTTCGCCTGCCAGAGAGTGCGTCCTGCTTTGCTGGCTGTTGTGGAGTTTGATTCATAAATCAATGTCAGCGCCACCCGCGCAAAGCCAAACACGATCCTCTATCGAGAGAGAGAGAGAGCACACGCGCGAGAGAGATTGAGAGAGAGAGCGAAGCACCTCGGGGTAAAGAAGGCTGTCTCTCTCTCTCTCTCTGGCATCTGCACAGCGAGACACTATTGTCCCAAGTTCCACTAAGTCGTCCGTCCGAATTCCGCTATGAAAAAGGGAGGATTTTTTTTATGTGGGCTAAGCCTGAAGAAGCCGTCTTTTAAAGCCTGAATAAGCCGTCTTTTAGGCCTAAAGAGGGGATTCTGAGAATAAAAATATGAAAAAGGGAGAATTCATAATTTCATGAACGCACATGCATCGGGGGACAATGATGTGGCCCAGTGGTAGCGTGTTCACTAATTTTTGTTGCAGAGGTTAGAACCCGGCAGGCCGCCCTGATTAATACTGTGGGTGTATTAACTGTAATAATAAAACAAAACAATATTCGCTGCCTTTTCCGCTGTGGCTGTACGCAACATTTACACGATGATCCACCACGAACCCTCGCCACTGCCTCTGACAAGCACCGGCGCCACCGCCACCGGCGCCACCCGGCAGTGCTGTTGCCTGGCGGCGCCTATGCAAGTGCCAGCAGCAGCAGCAGCAGCAAGATAGACACGCGCCACGTGTGCATGGAGGGAGGGAGGGAGGCAGGGATGTTGCAACAGGGACGGTAGCACGGCCCCTCCGTCAAGCTCGCCTCGAGTCTTCAGAGCAGGAGTCCACGGGGGTGGAGGAGCGATGCTCGGGGTGCACCGCACACTATTAGGCGCCCCCAATCGGGCACGCGTCATTAGACGCGCGCGTGCCTCGTGGAGGGATGGGATGGGAGGGGGGTCCGGGGCAAGGCGGGGGGAGGCGGGGCGGTTTGAAAAGATGTAAGGGTTTTTGTGGAGATGCACAATAATAGCCCCTTTGATTATGCTGATTATTGGTGGTGGTTATGTTCGTGGTGGTGGTGGTGGTGATGGTGACTGTGTTTGTGGTAATGGTGCTCATGCTGGTGGTGGTCATGTTGATGGGGGTTCGAACAACAACAACGATGGTGGTGATAGTGGTGGCATCGGTGATGATGGTGGGAGCGGCGAAGAAGTCGGTGGTCGGCGGTGAACGCGACGACGGCCACGATGACGATGGTTAACGATGATGGCGGTGCTCCTTGTTATTGATGGTAGCTGGCAGGAAGCGGTGGCCGTCGCAGAGTGGCGGCGCTGACGGTGGCAGTGCTGGCAGAGGTGCAGTTCGCCACGGCAATAACGTTGCTGGCGGCGGCAGTGGCAGCTCGTAAATCCGCATCACCCCGCGCCGCTCATTATTAAGCAAGAGAATCAATGAAGTAGAAGTTAAATGATCTCCAGCCATACGGCGTCACGACCGCGTGAGGATAGAGACGACAATGAAAAAAGAAAACACCTTCCGAATCACCGACGTAGATTTGGTGGGGAGGCACGGCCGCTCAGCCAGCGGCACGGTGATCGCTCGCACCCCGACTGCGGCGGACGCATCTCGCGACTCGCGTCCCTCCCGCTCGCGCCTCGCTGCG
>CM025655.2:4312364-4329313 GCA_014621495.2 Entosphenus tridentatus
TGACGCCCCTGCTAACCCACGACTTCCTGTATACCAGGCGAGATAGTTAACATCTCGCCACCGTGGCGCCCTGCGTGACGACACGCTTGTCCTCGCGAGGATCAAACCTTCCCACAATGCACCGTGCCAGCAAATAATTGTACAATAAAATGTTTTGTATGCACGGCACAGTGCAGGGGTTTATTTTAAAGGCCGCACGTGCGGTCTTGACCTTTGGCCGACACTCACTCGGCGGTGCTGGGGGCTCTTGTCTGCGCCAGCCGAGCCCAGACGCACCACAGGTTGTGCGGCTCTCACGGTGGAAGGGAGGGCTGGCTGGCGGTAAAGCGTGGGGGTAAAGCGTGTTTACCGCGTCGTTGTTGTTGTTGTTTACCGTGTCTCCCGCGTTGTTGTTGTTGTTGTTGCGCCTAGTTTCATGGGGTAGCGCCGCGGACTTGCGATGGCACAGGTCGCCCGGTTGTAAGTACGTATGCGTGTTGAATTTCTTTTGCCCCGTACATATAGCCGACCGTGCTAATCGGCGGTGGGGATTCGACCTCGTGGCGCGACAGTTGAAAGTTCAAACGAACGCCAACCGCCTCTGTCCAGCCGGCGGTATTCACGGTTGCGACGGGGTCGATCGACTGGCAGGTCACCTGCGGTCTGATTGGGGCGGAGTGTGTGGGTGACTCCCACGTCTTCCGAGACGTCTGGCCAAGCGTGGAAGAGTAGGCCAAAACAGCCTCGAGAGGGAGTTCTCTGGAGCTCCCTTCTCGTGGAAGAGGCCTTGTCGCCAGCGGTGATGTGCGAGGTTGCTGGACTGCGCCTGAACCCTTGCAACTGTATTATTACTGTCGTTGTTATTGATGGTGACGGCGGCGATTATGATGTAAAAGGCGACGGTGATGGTTGGTAATGATGATGATGATGATATTGTCCCGCCCAGAACAATTGTGAATGCGGAGGCATGCAGCGTGTGACTCACGGCGTCGTCGTGTGCACGCTACCGCCGCGTAAATATTTCACCCCGCGGGGCCGAACGCACAATACAGGCACAAATATCAGCGGTGGCGACGGCAGATTGGCCAAGCACGTTGTAGTTACTCGCAAAACACGCCGCTCGCGAACTCCGTCAGGCCGGTGAGGTTGAACGGACGAGTTACTAAAGTGTCAGGACCAGTAGTAGGTGGGCGGGTGGGTTGGTAAGTGAATAGGTAACCAGATAGGGAATATATGTATGCATGTTGAACTTCTTTCGCACCGTTCGTACGAGGATAGAGGAAAACAGGCAAGCTGGTAGGCAGGCAAGCAGGAAGGTATACGGGTGGGTAGGAGGTTGTATAGGTAAGTACGTAGGTAGATAGGTAGGTGGGTGGGCAGGCAAGTTGATGTATTGGAAGATGGGTATGTAGGTAAGTGGTTTAGTGATCAGCCAGAGAGACAGGAAAACAGGCAGGTCAGTTGACAGGCAGTTGTGTACTTATGTTGGGCAGTGGATATGTAAATAGGGAGGCAGGTGACAGAATCACGCAATAAAACTACGCATTCCGCTCAAACTCATCTCACAGACACACTGCATCTTAACCAAAAATAACTCAAAAACAATGGACAGCGCTTTGCCGTATCGGCACAAACCACGGACGATGCAGACACCTGATGCACTTTTGGAAATTACTCTCTCCTATATGCACGTGAATGTGGTGGGTGAGTGAGTGAGCGGGTGAGTACGTTTGTGTGTGCGTGAGCGGGTGAGTGGGTGAGTAAATGACTGAATGTATGAGTGGGTGAGCGATTGGGTGGGTGGATGAATTGGTGGATTAGTGGGTGAGTTAATGGGTGCGCGGATGGGTGGGCGAGTAAGTGGGTTAGTGAATGGGCCGGTGAGTGAGTGGGTATATCTTAAGACAATACAATCGAAAGGCTAAATCGCTTAGCAGTTTCTCTTCATTGGCCATACATCACCACCACCATCACCACCACCACCATCATCGCCACTCAAAAAAACGTCGACGTGGTCGCCCCCTTTACAAATCAGGTGGTGGCAGCGGCAGCCGTGGGAGCCGGGGGGATTATACAGCAAAGTCTCCTTTACGACCCCGGACGTGCGACTCGAGCACGTGTGCAAACAAGTCCACCTGGCGCTGCGAGGCGCCGTGGCTTCGCGATTTCACCATCTCACAGTCGCGGGCCGCGGCGCACCTGCACAGAAACCGGCTCGCACCGTCGTGTGAAGCGGCGCTCACAGCTTCGGCGCATCGCGGGCCGCGTTTGTGTTTAGGTCAGCGGAGAGGCTGACGAGCGGGCGCATAGGCAGCTAGAGAGGTACATCTCATCTGACCACGTGCTAATTTCTCTCATTAAAATGAAAATCAATTTATACAATTTTTGACATGCGTTTTTCTGGATTTTTGTTGTTATTCTGTCTCTCACCGTTCAAATTAACCTACCATTAAAATTATAGACTGATCATTTCTTTGTCAGTGGGCAAACGTACAAAATCAGCAGGGGATCAAATACTTTTTTACCCTCACTGTAGGTCAGTAGGTGTGTGAGTGGGTGGGTGGATGAGTACTATATACTACTATGTTCTTGGGTCTTTCGGTAAAGTCACAAAGATGGGTTCAAAGAAAATAGCAAAAACAACAAAAAACGACGACGTTTCGATCGCTTGTGTTCGAAACGTCTGCTGAGATCGGGTGCACTCAGGGTGATTTTGTCACCAACCCCCCCCCCCCCAACGATTCTCCCAGATTCAAACTAACATTGCACCGTGCTTATTTTCCACTTGAAGCCTTGAGCCAGTGGTGGAAATTCCACCGTCCCGTGGTGGGTGACAGTCTGTCCATAGGACATCCAGTGTGTTGCGTTGCCACCCCAATGTCCGTCCCGGTGAAACTGCCTCCACCAATCGCAAGCTCGTCTTTTTGCCGATTGCATCCAGAGCGCTGCCCTGCCACGCTCTGCAAAGAGCCTCCGAGTTGTTTTACCCTCTCTTGCCATCATCTTCCACGTGCGCGCCCGCATTCAAACGCCAAAGCCGCGCTACTCATGTCATGAGAAACACCCTGGAGAGACGACTGGCCGTGAAGAACAGAATGCAATCCCGTTCGAATGTGTATATGGCATCGAAATGCAGGACACGACCGCGATTCTCAACTGGTATAACAGGATGGTCGTGGGTTCGATCCCGACCCTGACACCTGCTGTATTTGGAGTTGGCGTGTTCTCCCCGTGGTCACGTGGATTTTTCTCGGGGTCCTACGGTTTTTGCCTCCACATTTAGAACAACTTGCTGCTATAAATTTCCACATGATAAGCAACTTTGTTGAGCTATCAGTTGTGGCCAGGTCGCTTCTGGAAAAAAAACTATATAACTCAGTGAGCCCTGGTAAAATATTTGTTGCTATTGATTTGGGCGCGAGACTGGGTAAGCAACGTCCGACTGGAGAATAACACTCGCCACCCCTGCGGATGACAGAGAGCGTCGCGGGAGAACGCGGCGAGGGGGGGGGCTGTGTCTCAGTCGATGCTCGCAGCGCGTTGGGAGCGACACGGTCGGGACATCGTGGCGATCGAGCGCAACGCAACAGCAAGAGACAGCACCATCTCAAGAGCGGCGCAAATCAGCGGGCGGCGCTGGGCAGATCCGGCGCGGCACAGTGCGGGTGCACGCAGCTCCTTCTATATTTACCTGCGGGCCGACGGTTATCGACAGGTAGCGGAAAGAAGCCTCCCTTTTGTCCACGAACGCGCGACGTCAGAGGCCGCCTCTTGTCGAAGCCCCGCGAGACCAGCAGTAGCAAGAGACGCGCGTCTCCTAATACACCCCCAGCGGGCGATCGACGATCGGACGCTCCGCAAGCATGGGGGGGTGGGGGTGCATGTGCCTACTGCGGCGTCTGTAAAGAGTCCACACTCAAGGGAGCCTTCTTCTCATTGGCTACCGCTCAGATATGAGCCACCGTGTGCGCGTGTGTGTTTTGTTGCAGTTGCCGTGCCCTACCTACCTCCCTCTCCTTCCCCTCTCTCTCTCTCTGTAAATGAGGTCAATGGGCTAAGCAAGTCAGCCTTGTCTAAGAATTAAAGACACCCCGACTTGGAGATAAAGAGAGGCTTAGCTAAAAACAAACTGAGATAAAACAAATCCAAAGCAGTTCTTTGTGTTTTTTTTTGTTGTTGGTGTAATCTTAACTTAGAGCAGAAGAGGAAAAAAAAACAATCAGCCAGAATAGTCCTGCCAGCCGCTTCTTCTGAACACGCGAGCGTAAACCACCGCTACGCGAATTCCGCTCGTGATCGCAGCGGCGGCTTTTGGCTGCGAGCCGTCGAACAAAGACGGTGGTGGTCACCGCATCGCGCGCTTTCAGATGCGCTTCCGCGGTCGTCTGGAACGCTCTCTTCCTTCCGCTGCCACTGGAGATATGCACTTTTAAATAGTTTAGATTGAAAACTCATCTCTTTAGAACTGCTTTTGTGTTTAGTTTGTTGTTCTTCCCCGCATAGCCGATTAGCATGGTTGGCTACGTACAGTGCGAAAGAAGTTCAACACACATACAAGGCAAAGATCCACCATAAAGCCTTGAGCGGGAATCGAACTTGGGTGGGCAGATTCGTAGCGCGGCACGCTAACCGCTACACTCGATATCACTTTGTCACTGATGTTAACAGCGGCTGGGAATTAAACTAAAGTCTCCGGGTTTGTAGCACAGAGCACTAATTACTGCATCACCATCACCACTTCTCACTGCAGTACCAATACAAAGACAACGATTCCTAGTATAGCCTCAACACACATTTGGTGCAAGTGATCTTAGCGATTGCCTATGAAGGTCGGAACAGCACACGAGGGGGTGGGTGGCCAGCACCACTCCCGGCTGACTTTGTCTCCAAAGTGGCGATGCTTACACACCGCACCAGGTACTCATTTTAGGCTGAGTCGACCCAGGTAAGGTCCAGGACCGGTTCAGGCAATCATCACCGGTGTTGGCCTTAAAGTGGGAATCGAACTCAGGTCCGTAGGGCACCGTGCTAATCACTACACTTCCGCTCCACCATTCGTTGTTGCTACCTAAACACGAGAACGCTCATACACTGCCTAGACGCTTTATAGCAGCCCTGGTGTCAGCTTGCCACTCGCTGTGCAAACAGAGCACCATTGATTATTAGCGGGGTGTCTTCTTCTCTTCTCGTGATGCACACTTGCCATGTTTGCCGACAGCGATGCAGGCCTCAAATATGCGATCTCAAGATAAGGCAACAGAGCTTCAGCCATGCAACGTGTCGCTCAAGTCACTGCTGGCAAAAGGGCCTCCAACACGCAGAGAGGTAGCTTCTAAGACAGACCTTCCAGGGAAGATATTTAGCCGAGCTCTTCCAAGACGTTGGATCAGAGACGTCTTGGAAGAGGTGGGAGTAACCACACTAAGACTGTGACTGAACCATTTTGTTGGTGTACCGCTGGCTGGAGAGACGTGGGCGCGGGAGATAGAACCGGCGACCCTGTGTATGCGCTTATCCATTGCAATCATTGCAAGCCCCCAGTCTGCTGACCATCCCCTCCACCGTGGCAGTGATCGCGCTGTGGTATCTCGTAACGTGACATCATCAACCGCTCATTAGACAAGCACGAGGACAAAACGCACGCTGGAAAGAATCAGAGTTTGTATTCATAGTGGAGAAATCCGATGAGCTATGAAGCAATTTTTAAAAGATGTCCAGGAGGGGCGGGTAAGTACGTTACAACAACAAACAGTACAAAACCATGATAGTAGTGCAAAGTATAAGAAATGTAAACAAATAATCCAAACACGTACTGTACAAATAACAAAAAGCCTATCCCCATCCCACCAGCCAAAGTCCACTGAGGTATTCACTTATTTGTCAAAATTAATTAATTAATTTATTCGTATTATGTTATTAGTAAAAACTCGGCCCCACCAAAGAAGGCATCGCAATCCTTTACAGTATGAATTAAACGAAGGTAGTCCTACCTATACAATCAAGACACACGTAAAAAAAAAACCCCATCAAAGTGAGGGGACATACTCAAGGAAAAGCGAAAAGGATAAAAAAAAAAATTGTCTAGCAGAGTTTCCTGAACTGTTCGGTGCTCGGTGCCAATCTGAGGGCACCGCACTCAAGAAGGCCCCTGACACCGCCCAGCGTAGAATGAAACATTCCAGGTTGAGCTCACAGGGCCTTGTCTGAGGTGTGTATCTATCAGACGTCTGGAGGGGCCAGACGGGACTGCTGGTACTGAGGACCAAGGCCGTTTTGTGCTTTGTAAGTCATTACAGCTAACTTACATTGTACGCGATAGCTGACTGGTAGCCAGTGCAGATTACGGAGGATTGGTTTTATGTGCTAGACACGGCTAACACGTCTTAAGCATGCGGACAGCCGCATTCTGCACCAGCTGCAGTTTCAGAAACAGTCCACGAAGCAGCTCGGCATACAAAGCATTTCAGTAATCCAGACGCGTTCACACAAAGGCGTGGACACAAATGATAGCTCAACAAAGTGGCCCATCATTTGGACATTTATAGCAAACAAATTTATTTAAATAATCCTAAATGTGGAGGACAAAACCCGAGGGCCCGGAGAAAAATCCACGCTACCACGGGGAGAACATGCAAACTCAAAATATACGGGCATCAGGGTCGGGGATCGAACCCCTGACCTCCTGCATACGAGGCGAGAGAGATAACATCACACCACCGTGGCGCCCATTTGCTAATTAAATCAAGAGTGACGCAGAATCCATGAACCTGCTTAATGCTGCTGCCTTGGTTGTTTTGCAAATAGAAGGTGGCCCAGCAGGCACATTTACCCGTGACGACGGTGACGTCTGGCAACAACAATTTGCCCTAAAATTAGCCTGGTGCAATTTTTGTGCAATGGGCTCCAAAGGCCGACGAAAAAAAAAGGAAACCTGCAAGGGAGCTCAGTAGTCCTCTCCCACGTGCCACTGTGCCGGCAGGTCGCAACAACAACAAAAAAAACCGGCATGACCACTTTTGCAAATCTCGATCCGGTATCACTTCCACTAGAGCGAATCAACGCGCTGACCGAGTCCAGGATTCAGAGGAAAAGAATCGGAGTTGACCTCGAATGAGCTTTGGTTGTTGTGTCCCTATCGATTCGCCTGTTTTCCAGCCCTCCTGGTAAAACTATAAAGATAACAACCACGAACAATGTTTTATTTGTCCAGGTAAGGCCCACTGGGGGTGGGCGGTAGGGGGATTTGAGAGACTTGCACCGCTGTTTCAGCTGCCACACCGGGAGATGGGATCGAATCGGGGACCTCTGGATTGAAAGTCCAGTGGTGCTGAACATTGGACAACATTTAAAATGCTATAAATCCGGGCAAAAATGTAAACATTTATAATACATAAGCAAAGAAGGCGAAGTAAAGAGGGTGAATTCCCCTTAAGCAGTATCAATATACATGAAGCGTAATTTAATATCTGGAAAGGAAAGTGAGCTTGAGGCAAGCAGAGGCAGTGGAGCAGATTGCATAAAGTGCAGCAGAATGTAAACAAAGATTCCGGAAGTTGCCGTGCAGCTGAGATTTTGCTTCACTCCCTTCGTTTGCTGCCTGGAGCCCTCAACGCGTTGGGGTCAGAGAAGCCGTCAGCGTTCACAAAGAGTCCGGAGAGCAACTTTAATTCGCGACGGTTACGTACTGACAGCTCTTCTCACGCGTTTTTTTCCCTGATTTACCGCGGTCGTTTATGGATGCGCATTTTCTCCCCGCGCCGTTTATATGGGGGGGGGGGGGTGCCGTTGAATTCGCATTTGCCTCTTTGTGTTTAAGATGAAATCTAATTCGAACCATCTGGCCGTAGCCGCTGCGTCGACTGAAAAATTGCAAAAGTTGCGTTCATCGCAATGCCCCGCGCAAAGTGTTCGTTGTCTGCTCCAGCTTATACATTTACTCGCATTTAATGAACCGTCCGATACCTGTGCACGTGATCGCGTTTCTCAGATGCATTTCTGACGACGCGTCAGAGCGCAGCGCTCCGAAAGCTCCTTCCCCGAGCACTCTTCTTTTGCAGTCCGCCGCTGGAGGAAGGCGCGAAGTATGCCAATGTTTTGCTGGGACTTCTTTCGCACCGTACGTCGGCAATCGTTGTCAATCGGTGACGCTGTGGGGTGGGGGGGAGGACAACAAACTGAACACTAAAGCCGCGGTGGGTCATTGGGCATTGTTTGACCATGCGTCTACCCTGCTGGTCAGTGGAGGTCAGTAAAGATGGGGGGCGGGGGGGGGGCGGGGGGGCAGGGGGGTCTAGAACGGGTACAGATGTCACTCACGACTGATGTTAGCCGTGACTGAGAATGAAACTTAGATCGGCGTTTTTTTTTTTATAGTGAAGTACGCTAACTACGGTACCACCGTATAAATTAAAAAGAATGCACGGTGTATATTTTATCATGATTATCATTGTGATTTTTATTATGACGATTATGAATATTACGTGCATTAATGCTGGACATCCCCTATAACCGGAAGGGCTTTCATCCCAATTACAATCCGGCTTTGGGAGCCATGCTCTCCGCGTATATTGAGCAGATTTTTCACAAATGTCTTTTTTTAATTCCCAATGATGACCCAAATGTTGTTAGACAAGTCACGAGGAGGTAAAGTCGCCTCCTCATGTAACTCCCTCAGCCAGCGGAGTCCTCCCAATGAGATCGGGGAAACTGGGATCAGAAGATTATTTATTTGTTCGTATTTTCTGTGTTTCGGTGCCATTTCTTAATTCGATTATGAATTTTAGATGTCGCTTGTTAGTAGGGGTTATCATTCGCTTAGCAGCGGCTTTATACGGGATTTTGTCCTCATATATAATTAATGTACAGCGTTATGGGATGCTATTAGCATGAATGACGCTATATAAAATGAAAGTAGTAAAATGTCGTGTTTATTTATTTATTTAAGCTTGTTAGCCCAAGAAAACCTCACGTATAATCTGAAAACACCAGACAATGGCTTCTGTACTAACCGCTACAGGCCCCTCTCTGTTTAATCCACTGCTGGATGAGGGCTTTCCTACACCTCCCCCCGTCCCCCCATTGTGGGCCATTACGGATAATCGACCAAGCTTCAGTGCAGAACAACAGCAGAGTTTGAGCTGCACCGCCCACATCGCCTACGACAACTACGACGACTACACCCATCTTCGTCTTGCGCATTCGGGGGTCACTCATTCTTTCGTAACACATGGTGATGTCAGGCAATCATGGCCCTTCTTTGTTCTTCTTCTTGTTCCTTCAAAGCGGCAGATTAAAGGTGTAATTTTAGATTTGTTAACCACTTAATTGCCTGTTCAGAAGCAGAGTGGATCTCGCCCATCGCCCGGGCTGCAGCCAGCGGCGGCGGAGTGTCCACGGTGTGGATCGACGGTCCGGGATTAGTGGCCGTGCCACTCGCAGGCCGCCGAATCTTTGTCGGCGCCATTCGTGGCATCAGCTGGCCGCATCGGTCACGTGGCCCGGTCCCGATTCTGTTGATGGCGGTGTGGAAGGGTGACACCGGGAGGGTCGACGGGAGGTTCCCGCGTGAGATGTTTATCTTTGACGTCGGCCGCAGTGCAGACTTGCTGCACTGCTCAGGCTCGAACCCTGCTCAGCATCAGAGAATCTGACGGAGATCGGGCGCATTCCACGTGTCATGGGTCTGGGGGGGGGGCCCTCTCCTGCTGGAACGCAGACGATTGTTTGCGCAGACGATTGTTTGAGACCTGGCCGGGCTCGCTCCTCCTCGTCCCAGTGGCGCCGACTCATTGTCTGTCCCGCACGCACGCCCATTGCGAGCCCATTGCAGGCTCACTGCAGGTCCATTGCGAGCCCATTGCAGGCTCACTGCAGGTCCATTGCGAGCCACCTGATCACTTTTGAGCCCATGTATTTTTTAATGACCCCCGGTGCCAATGACAAAAATCGCCCTGAAAGTGCCCGATGCCCCTCAGTACTTTGGAAGCTAAGCGGGGTTGAGACGTGTGTAGTACTCCTGTTCTCGCTTGTTAGTTTGTGCAATTTTACTTTTGTCTTTTGTTTTGCTGTTGCTGCTTCGGCAGCACCACGGATCTCCCGTGGAAATTAGCTGGACAACTGGCGACACGGGACCATCATCACCATAATCACGTGTGTAACAATTGGACATAAACTCAATCAGCTCCCATACCTCTTAGTTTTTCTTCCCTCTCTGGAAACGATCAAATATTTCTAAATTTTGTTTTCAGCAACGCTTTCAGTACCTTGTAGAATGACGCTTCATGAATGTTTTGTATTCATAATGACTATCAGTACTCGGATGGGAGACTGGATGAGAACACCAACCGTTACAGGTGCGGGAACGGGAAGTGGCCGAGAGATGGCAGAACAGCGATGGATTCCTGAATCTATCCGTGCAAAGTTTTGGGTTACTCCATTGAACGTATGGCACAGTGGGGCTTTCTCCAAGGTCTCCAGTTTCCTCGCACGCACAGAGCCAAACGCTCGTTTGCTGAGTTTGGCCAAACATCCCTGTGGTAGCAGGACCCTCTTGGAGAAGAGTCTAGAGACTCAGCGAGGCTTTTCCAGGGTAAGTCTGGGTGCCACCGTGGCGATATGTTAACTACGTCACCAGGTCTACAGGCAGTCGTGGGTTCGAACCCGACCGTAACGCCTGTATATTTGGGGGTTTTCCCTCCACATTGAGAAACGTGCGTTTAGAGTACCGTACTTGGCTGCTATAAATATCAACACGATAAGCCACTTCGCTGAGCTATCAATTGTGGCCAGGTCACTTCTGAAAAAGAGCTATATAGCTCAATTTGTTCTTACCATGGTAAAATAAAATAAACAATGTAAGTTGAATTGAAATAAAGGGCATCGGTTGTGGAGTTTAGCAGCGCGAGGCGTCCGGGCAGCACGAGACAAATGCAGCGAAACGCAAAGCGCTTGACTCGACGAAGAGAGCGAGGGAAGGAGGGAGGCGAGTGACTCGGGTGAGTGACGGACGGACGGACGAACACAGACAAGTCGAATAATGAGAGAGGCTTCAGAACGCCGATGAACACACGAAGCACCTTTCGGAGAAGAGGCGGAGCGAGGTGACGGCGCGACAATAAAGACGTAAAGAACAATCGAGAAAGAGAGAGAGAGAGATGGCGCGCGGCAGGGCCGTCGATAGTATTGGACGCGCCTCGCAACGTGCCCCAACAGGTTTGACCGTGCGATCCGCGCGCTCGGCGGCTTCAACTGCGAGCGAGCTTGAACTTAAAAAAAATTAACCCCGTAAAAACAAAGTTTTTCACTATAAATCCTTTATATGCGTGGCGGCTAGAGTCCTCTCGTCCTCTGGCTTGAGATGGCTGCCACCTATGGGTCAGATGATTGCATGCCAGCATTAAGCAATTGGTAATTAAATATATTTTTGTCCTAAAAAGTGTAAAATGTGGGAAAAATTTTTTCACAAACATTAATTGTCACGCACAACGAGTCTGTGTGGAAAATGTCAGCTCGATTGGATCACGGGAAGTGGGTTAAAAAACGGCCGAAAGATTTGCACGGTCGTAAGCAAGCAAGCAAGCGCGCAAGTGAACTTAATATAAAGGATTTTTAAAAAACGCCGTTTCATTTATAAAATGCCACAAGAGCTCCTCTGGACCGCGCGATATTCGCCGATTCCCACCGCACGCGCGCGAGCCACTTTGAGTTGTGTCTGCCCACAAAATTGCGACACAGATGTTGGGCTTAACGCATTTTCTCCAAGGCGACGCTTTATATTGCCATTAAATTTTAATAATTGAAATCTTTACAGCCAGTCCTAAAAATGATGTTCAGCTGGGCATGTCTGTTTCGGGGGTGGGGTGCGGGGTGGGGTGCGTGGAAGGCGGTTGTGGTGGTGGTGGTGGCGACGGTGGTGGCGACGGTGGTGGGAATTGTGGTTGAGGCAGCAGCGTTGGTGCAGCGGTTTAGCGCAACTGCGCCACGAAACTACCCGCCCACGGCGAATAACAGTCGTGAATATTTGAACCGATCCTGGGCCTCCTCTAGGGCGACCCAGACTTACACGAGTACCTGCTGCTGTGTGTGAACATCATCACAAGGGGGAGACAAAGGCGGCCGGGCGTGGTGATGGCCACCCGCCAATTCGCGCGCCTTGCTGTCCTTCATGCGTGCTCGCTTGCAGCACTTGCCCCAACAATCTGTTCGAGGTTATACGGGGGATCTTTGTCTTTGGTGGAGGCGATGGTTGGTTGGATGGGGGGCGGGGGTAGCGTGTAAGTGTTTTAAATCTCCTCGTGTGTTCACGGACTTGATGTCGTTTTTTTTTACGGGGCACCGCGAGTCTGGTGGCTCCGTGCCAGCGCCGTCCATCGCTGTCACCGTGAGACGTGGACCAGATGGGGCCCTCTTATCGAGGCTGCGCCCACCCGCGCAAGGAACTCGTCTCTGCGCAAGGCAGAGAGCGACGTCAAAAGGGGAGAGAAGCAGAGGTCGCAAACGGGTTTTGATTCCTTACCCGTACCCGTACCCGGCCGCACCAGGGTCGCAAATGGGTACCCGAACCCGTACCCGGCCGGGTACGGGTACCCATTCCCTACCCGTACCCGTACCCTACCCGAAATGAGTGACAAACGGTTACTCACCAGTGACTCACGGCCTACCCGTACCCGTACCCGGCCGCACCAGGGTCGCAAACGGCTACCTGTACCCGCACCCGTCCGGGTACGGGTAGCCGGGTATCGGGTAGGGTACGGGTATCGGGTACCCGGTTGCGACATCTGGAGAGAAGCCATCGCTTCTCTTGTTGTTGTTGTTGCTGACGAGCAGCCCCCGTCCTCGAGGCGAGGTTCACGCGAACACTCCCGCGACACTCACCTCGTGAGTCCTCGTCTGACAGCCACAAACCCTTGACACCGTTTCGCCGCTCGCCGCTCGCCGGCCCGTCAACTCGTTCTGTACGGACGTTCGCGAGCGCGACCTTTTCACGTACAGTGACGTCGTGTGCTGAATCTCGCGCAAAGAAATTTGCCATTTGCCAAAAGAATTGGTGCCCTTCATTTTCGTCCCGTCCAGCAAGTTAGACCTGCCCAGTGTGTTTACGTGTGTTGCACTTCTTTCGCACCGTACGTAACTGTCATTTTCTATCGACGTTCACACATCGGACCTTTTCACACATACGCTCACACCTCGGTGCCCAGCGAGTCGAATAAGCCACGGCTATGATGTGCTTATTTAGAGTATATGTGAAAGCAGAAAAGACAAAGATCCCCCATGAAACCTTTTTACAATTGGGGCAAGTGCTGTTAGCGAGCACCTATGAAAGCCGGCACGGCACACAAAGGGGTGGGTGGCCAACACCCCAGTGCTGATATTTTCACACCGCACCAGATTTAAGTTTACGGCTGAGTTGATCTAGGGGGAGGCCCAGGAGAGGTTCACATTCTCGTCAGCGATCTTCGTCGTGAGCGGCGATCGAACTCGGGTCGTGGGGTTCGGATCGCAGTGCGCTACCCACGACGTCACCGCTCCCCACCCACGCGCACGCACACACACACACGGCCAGACCTGACCGATTACAGGGGTCTTATCAAACGGGATAATTGTTCATCAAAGCGTAAACAAAACGCGAGCGCTACCTTGCTAATATTGCGTGGGCGCGCACCGCCCGCACCAAGCGCTCATTACTACTGATCAACAGCTGGGCTGCTGCTGGAGTTTCCTCCGCATCGGTACTAATCGCCTTCGCCCGTTACGCCGGAAATTGGCATCGTATCAAGCCGATGGAGGCAAACACTGGGGGAGACGCAGCGATTCAATCTGTCTACCAGTCCTCCTCCTCCCACCCCCCGCCGTCGCCCCCGGCGATTCGATTCAATGGTGAATTGTCACCATCAGGGATTCATTTCGGATGGAGCTGTCCGAAGGCTGCCTCCTCTCTCTTCACAACACTAATGGAGCCCGTTCATCTGCTTGCACGGCTAACTCCCTGTGGAATATTCCCTACCTCGTTGGACAAGGGACTAGCCTGACCGTCCAAATTATATAAAAAAAAGATGACTTAAACGTTAACCTGTTCAGCCTGGCTTTTGCACGTGAATACTAATTTAATTTGGCTGTAGATCAACCTGATTACAATTTTAATTGCGTGGTAACAAACATGTTCATGGGGGATCATTCTGCGTAACAGGGGCCTTGTGGATTTAAGAAAGGTGTCGTTAAACACTGGATGCTTCAACAAAATGTGAACACGTCTGAGAATTTGCAACAATGCCACGAGAAATGTGCCCCAGGGCTCTGGAGACCACCTGGAGAAGATTCCAGGCACGCGTTGACAACGATGGCGAGCAAGTGGAGACTCTTTGACTTTTTGAAGCTATTAACATAGATTTGTTATTATGTTCCAGTGTATTAGCCATTATTTTTCCATTCGAAAACGATTCCTCCCATGTAAGTGGTAACAGTTTTTTAAACACCCTGTAAAAAGTTTGATTGATTGATTGAAATGCGGTGTTTTTTCCAGGATTTTTCTCTTGCGTGTAGTCACTTTAAGATGTTCTTTGTTCATGTTTTTGTTTTGTTGCGGTTGTACCTGAGTCAAGAGCCGCATGGCTCACAGGGTTATACCTAATACATGAAAACTGAAAAAACTGAAATTAATTGCCAGGGGAGAGAGTGGGGGGCGCGTGGTGGTGGATTCTGCAAAATATTCCATGACAAAATTACGCCCTTAATTGTACCGATAAATCCGCTGCAATTTAATACTGAAAGAACCGATTCTTTTGTTGACGCTCTTGCGAATGGTAGCGTCTCTAGCGGATGACGCAGGTGTCCCGTGTGAATCCATAGCACATCGCATCATCGTCATAACCATCTCTAATGGGAGCCTTCTTGCATCGCCTTTGTGCTGTTCACCTTTTGGCGTTGTTCTCCGGTCTGACACTGGTGCAGGGACAAGGCCATGGAGACGGCTGTCTCTCGTGTAGGCCAATCAGTTTCAAGGACAATACGCACATTATGAAATCACGTTTGTTTGCATGTTTTACCACAAGCATGACGTCTGGTAAATACCGACTCGATGCCTTGCAATGAGTGTGTGTCTAGTTGGTGTTTGTATATCTTATCACCTCCTGGAAGGGCTCAAGCCACATTTTTTTCATCATCATCATCATCGTCGTCATGATCATCAGCCGTGATCGATCCACTGCTGGATGAAAATCCCCCCCTTCCCTCCCTAAGTGGCCGCCACACCTGCGCCATCCTGCGATGCACCAATCCGCCTGCGTGTGCAGTCGAATCATCGCGCGCACAGCGCCTCCCGCTCTACCCGGGGCAAGTCGCTTGCGGGCTGCAGAGACGCCCGCCCGCTCGCCTCCCTGGTTTTTGTTGTTAATTGTTTTTTTACCCTTCTATCTGGCAACAAAACTGACACCTTTTTACGAGGAGTTATGTTTGCATAGACCGCAATACCTGCAGTCATAATACAAACAAAAGACATAACTCTGATAATGTGCACTGTCCTTGAAGTTGATTGGTCCACACCCGAGACAGCTTTCCTTAGAGCCTAGTCTCACATGGGTTGGACCAGATTACGCCAAAAGGCGCACAACTCAAAGACAATGCACCATCAGAGTATGAGAGCTCGGGGTAAGCCTTTACACTATGGGAACCTCATTTGCCAGTAAAAATATGATAATTGGTTTTTTACCCTTCTATCTGGCAACAAAACTGACACCTTTTTACGAAGAGTCATGTTTGCATAGACTGCAATACCTGCAGTCATAATACAAACAAAAGACATAACTCTGATAATGTGCACTGTCCTTGAAGTTGATTGGTCCACACCCGAGACAGCTTTCCTTAGAGCCTAGTCTCTCATGGGTTGGACCAGATGACGCCAAAAGGCGCACAACTCAAACACAATGCACCATGAGGTTCCCATAGCGGATTTTGTTTTTTAAACAAACAAACAAAACCAAAACGAACGCCGAAGATTTCGCTTGCGCCAGTCGGCCAAAGATATGACTTGGGCGGTCGCGGAGGTCGATGTTAATTAACGTGAGATTTTTTTTAGGGGGGAGGGGAGGAAGGAGGGCCGGATTGCTTTTGTTATTTTTCTTTAAGTTATTTAAAATCGTTTTTTGCCGCTTAAATTAAAATCGACGGGCGACGTCGCGGGGTGGTGCGGGAAAACGTGCGGCTGATCGCGCCTTGCAGCGAACGCCGCGGCCAAGAAAAGTTTTTGCGCTCTCGTCACGTTCCACACCAGCGCACCTTTTTCCACCGGCGCTAATTGCCAATTAGCCGGCTCTCCGTATCCTGCGAAGAAATGTGTGCCCATCTTTACTACCGAGGGGCTTGTATTTGTAAATTTCGTCTGTCGCTCAACAGCGCCCAATTCCGACGATTTCCACCGATTTCCTGGAAGTGAGAGTGAGCAATTTTTTTTATTCTTTGTATTGCATACGTAACAAAGTCAAAGGTGCCCCGTATAGCCATAGTGATTGTTGTTAGCGGTGGGGGGGGGCAAGTGTGGTAAAAAGTGACGTGGCCGCAGCACCGTTCTCTGGCTCCTCAGCGCTGACGTTTGCAGACACCGCAGCAGCTACGCCGGTAAGGCGGAGGCGATGGAGGATGAGGTCGAAGGGCAGTTTAGATAGATCCGCCACTGATGTTGGTCGTGAGAAGGGATCAAGCAAATAATGTGTCACGCAGCCCTTTGTCAGGCTACTGCTGGATGACGGCCTCCTCATGCCCGCGGGGTCATCGGGAATTTGAACTCCCAGCGCGCTACTACACTACTGCACCACACACAACACACAACATACACCACATACACCACACACACACAATATACACACAACACACAACATACACCACATACACCACACACACCACACACAACACACACCATACACACCACACACAACACCCCACACACCACACACACCATACACACCACACACAACACCCCA
>CM025655.2:4349313-4367615 GCA_014621495.2 Entosphenus tridentatus
ATTATTATTTCTATAATTTTGTATTATATAATAATACAAATATTAAATAAAATATTTTATTTCTATTATTTATTATTATTATTATTTATTTTTTACCTACGTGACTTTACCGAACAAACCTAAGAGTATGAATCCTTGCAGTCACGAATGCTTCAAATCTAGGAGGAGGAAGAGCCAAAACAAAAACCACACGACGCGAACTCTCTCCCGCAGACCCTCTCGTCTTGGCGATCAGAGCGCTGAGCCGTTGGCATTGATCCCCCGAACAAATTGGCCGCCACCATTCTGCGGCGACGAGAGGATGATCGTTGCAGAAATAAAATCGCCATCAATTGAATGCGCCTGACTCGAGGCGGTTGCCACCTGCGCAGATTTGTGTTGTTGTTGTTGCTGCCAGGGATTGTCCTCGTGTTTTTAGGCAGCTGACCTCGGGGTGGAGAAGCGTCGGTTTTTGCGAGAATATGTGCCGACCCCTTTGTTTCTTTCGGTAAAGTCACGTAGGTATAAAATAAAATAGATCACGACGTTTCGGGCGCAACACAAGCTTCCCCACCTGATGACGGACGCTTGTTTTGCGCCCAAAACGTCGTGATCTTTTCTATTTTATTTTTTACCTACGTGACTTTACCGAAAGAACCAAAGAATATGGATTCCTGCAGTCACGAAAGCTTCAAATCAAGATTGAATACGTGCCGAGTGCGGTTTTGATTGAAGTTGACGGTGGAGGAGACGCGACCTTGGTAAGGGGGAGTTTGCTGGACCGTGTAGAGGTCGTCGTGACATGCTGTGAGGTCATCTCTCACATTCTCTGATGAACCAATTTGAATAAATAACCTTCCCCCCCCACAAGGGTTGCCACCCGTCCTGGTTTCCCCAGGAACGTCCTCTGTTTGAGGTCGCTGTCCTGTAAAATGTCTAAGTCTACAAGACGCCAGTCTAGAGTCTCCCCTGACCTTGTGAAGATCTCGGAGGCTGAGTGCGGAGTTGAGCCTGTTTGAGTACCCGTAGGGATGGCACAGCAGGATTTACCCAAGGGGGAATATTGCCAGGCTTTGTGCACAGATGGGTGGCACCGGCAATGGATGTTTTGGGTAAATAAAGAACAACATCAACATCGTCATGAGCAGTAGAATCATTATCTTCATCCTGGCGAGTGGGGCCGGGGAGAAGGGAGCAAAGGGGGGAAGGGTTGGGGGTAGGAGGAGGCGGGGCTGGGGATGGAGGGGGCTGCTTGCAAGATGTCCGTTTGAGTTTCTTATCCGCTGAGCCTGGGAGGTGTTTGAGAGATACAATGGAGGGACCATCTGGTCCCGTGCCGCCCGGCCAGCCAGCGAGGCGAGACGAGTGCATTTTGGGGAGGAAAAGCCGCAGCCACAGCAGCAGCAGCAGATGTAAGGGGCGGAGGAGATAAACTCGACTACAATGGAAATCCCCCTGTAGCTGGCCCCCCAAAGATCCCCCGTGTCGCCTTAACAGACTGCTGGGGGCAGTGTGCTTTTAGCGGGCGCCTACGACGGCCGGCACGACTCGCGAAGGGGGTGGATGGGCAGCACACACGCCCGGAGGCCCTTGTGTCTCCCCAGTGGCGATAGAGTGTTGCTCCCTCGCACGCGAGTTTCTTTTCTCCGGGCGCTCTGTTGCCCTCCCACATGTATAAACGCTCATTAATTGGCCGGATAATACTTTAATATATGTATAGGACCGGAGAGCTTTGGCAATTGCTGGTGGCGATTCATCGCGTGGCTGCCTTCCTGCTTGTCTGTGGTTCCTCCTCGCGTCTCTTGAGCCATTCGCTCTCTCTCTCTCTCGACGAGAGCGAGAGAATACTGCGATTTCAGTGACGTACTGGAACAAAAAAATCGACCCAGGCATTTGTCAACACGCCGGCCCAAATTCGGGCTGTGGACGTTTTCGTGTGAATTTTTGCCGCGCGATCTCATTGTCGTCCCTTTTTGACTGGTCCAAGGAACAAATGTGCCCGTGAGGAAGAATCTTTGGGGGCTGACGAATATGGGGACTTAATGCCAAACCGAGAGCGTAAATAAACAATGAAGCGTTAGAGGTAACAAAATATTGTAATAAATAAAATCTACGTATTTTTTTACTCTGATCACATTTACAATTTCCCCATACAGAACGGACCACCGGCCCTCAGGATGGACCGGCCCACCAGGCATTTGATTTGCGCTGCACATCGTTTTCTCTCTGTCTTCTTCTTATTATATTATTCATGTGAATAAAATGTCCTTGCTTTCGTTCTTTGTATAACCCCTGTAAACCCTCCCGTCCCACGTGACGTACTCGCTGCTGTCATAAAAGCCGTGCCATGCAGCCTCTGTTGAACCCTCCCTTCCCTATACCATGCCCAGCCGTTTTGACCGGTTTGTTATCTCAATGGACCTGACCCGCAATACACTGACTGACTGAATGACGGGAGAGATTTAAATCTCGCCCTGCTTTAGGATGTGTAACCAGTTCTCTACAATTCACATGTGACGGCGCGATGCGTTTATTGAGAATGTCTGCAAGCGCGAGCTTGCTACGTGCTGCCCAAAAACGAATACACAGAGAATAGTAAAACATTGATTTAGATATTATGAGTAAATATTTTAGTGTTCGGCAGTATGGGGGCATGCATGTGCGCCTCCCCAGGAGCCTCACCCAGGATTAAAACACACAAGGCCCCCCGGATGAAAATGGATTATCTCTCGCCAATCCTTATGCGGTAAAAGGGGTCCACTTAATAATTGACATTTATCATCGGAAAGCCCTTTCTTTCCTTTAATTAAATTAGACTGTCAACCTGCCAGGCCCGAAACTTTATTAGAAATGTGTGCTTTAAAAGAAAGGCAATTACACTCTACATCAATAACTTTAACTTGGTCTGCCATCCTTAAAATTAATGACATATTATACGAAATGCATTTACGATAACAGCAATATACATTCAGCCATAAAAAGCCTCACTGGGTCTCATGTAAACAGCAGCATCCGAAGAAACCCACCAGAGACATCGAGCGATGACACTGAAAACAAAAAAATATATCCATTCAGACAGATCAGGAACCCCACCGCTGTTTGTTAAATAATCACAAACAATTTACAGCAAAACCGCTCCCATCTGTCTGAGTATAGATGTTGCACTTCTTTCGCACCGTACGTAGCCAACCGTGCTAATCTGAGGTGCGGGGGGGGGGGGTTGGGACAACAACAAATCGTTATCCGCTCTTCTTATTGTCTGCATATCGATTCTTACTTTCATCCGTGCCACCCTCTGGGGGGTAAGAGGAATCGCGTGGAAGTGCAAGATTAGTTCATCTGGCTCACGCAAAGCATCGTCCTCTTCGAATCCCCACACCGTGATCTTTTACAGACAACCAGTGGCCTGCAATAATCACCGTGTGTTTGTGTGGGGGGGGGTCTGTGATATTACAAACAAGCCCTCTCACCGTGGGGTTTAGAGAAACAAAAATCCCCCCCTCCCTCCCCCGTAATTGCCGTTTTGTGAAAATTCCTCCCAAAAAAACAATCACCCCCACCCCACCCCAAAATGTCAAAGCATCTAAAAGCACCGCTTTTAAGAATGTATAAATCAGTCTGTGCCGCAGCGGGGAGGTAGGGGGGGTTGTCCCATTACTGTCAAACTCAATCCACTGCCTCTTCCAAAACGTGGCAGCTTCAATTTCTTCCGCCGTTTTTGTTGCCGTTCTTCTCAAAACAGCCCCCCAAACGAGAGACGGGCGGCATGATCGCTGTGATGAGTTATACGCGTCCCTCCCCGCCCCCCGGCCCCCCCGCGCCACCCGCCGACGCTGTAGGGCACACTTATGGTGCCCAAATAATGGGAAAAAAATGCGTTGCCTTGCCCAACAGATTCGTCGACCGTGGCTGTGGCTTTTCTACGCGGTGCCCACCCTCGCAGCCATCAGCTGTCGGTAGCTATTTGTTATTCTTCTTCTGAAGTCATCGTTCTTACGTCGATCCGCGGGCAGGTAAGGCCCACCGAGCTATATAGCTATTTTTCAGAAGCGACCTGACCACAAAAAGAGAGCTCAACGAAAGTGGCTCATCACGTGGAGATTTATAGCAGCCAAATACTCCAAGGGTATGTTCCTAAATGTGGAGGGGAAAAATTGGAGGACCTGGAGATAAATCCACCCGACCAGGGAGAGAACATGCAAACAAAAAATATATAGCAGGCGTCAGGGTCGAACCCACGACCTCATGCATACCAGGCGAGGGAGTTAACATCTCACCACCGTGGCGCCCATTATCGCCGTAGTTTTGGGTACCACCGTGGTGCCCGAAATATGATCGCGGTATGTTGAACTTCTTTCGCACCGTACGTAGCCAACTGCGCTAATCGGAGGTGCGTTGAGTCTGGTCGTCCATTCGACGGCACGTGGAGTAGCGTGGTTGTACAGCGTTCGTACCCCCTGTATGAGAGCACAATGGGCGGTGTTTGGGTGCGTGACGAACGGATTTCACTTCTCCACACTCACCATCGGACAACTCTCTCTCTCTCTCGAGATACAGCCACACCTCGCTCGATGTACGCTGATGCCAGGGTCGACCTGGCGTTGGATTTGTGTTGTTGCTTAAGGATGTAAGGATGCAATCCAAATGAACACCAAAGCCTCTTCTTTATCTGGTAGTTTCACACCTAACAGGCCATGGGTCAATTGCAATTTGTAATTGTATTGTTCGGAATGAATTGCAGCCGCGGTGTAATTATAAATGTAATTAAAGATAACAGCGCCGCTTTACCGTATTCACAATATTAAAATGTGCTTTTTTTCACCCCATACATTTTAAAAGCGTCTAAGCAAATACCCGGGTGTGTGTGCATGCGCAGGTGGTGCATCTGTCAGTCATCTAAATCAACCCATGGCACGTGTTTATGTCCCGTGACCTTCAGACAGCAAGCCTTCACGTGGCCTCAAAGTGCACCGAGCCTGGCACAAGCGTCGTGGCGACGTCACCGCCACTTCGTCGCGATTAGCGGCTGTTGTCGTGGTTGTTGCGACCAGACGTATACAACTCAATTGACACTGGGCACAAGGTGGAGGTGCCTCTTGCTTTCTGTAGCGTATTATAGTCCCTGGAATAATTATAATTCACCCCAGATGTGACACCTAGGCTGTGTGCGAGGCTGCGCCATACAAACGTGAAGTTTAACGCGTAGGCTTCCGTGACCAATGTTACGATTCGGGAATTGATTTTCTCCAATGCTATAGATGACCTGAAGCAGTGATAAGCGATTTATTAATTGGCTGTGTCGGGTGGAGGCAGGGTTTACGACACGCATTGTTTTCTTAACGCACTCCGACCCAAACGTCAATTACGAATAAAAAATTGGCAAGGTTCATTAATGGGAATAAAATACGCTCATGCTTAAGCGCCGCAGTGCCTGGTATGTCACCCATACGATGTCACTCGAGTGTGATGATGGCCTGCTTCATTGTTTAGATGTTAACTACCTCTCCTGGTATACAGGAGGTCATAGGTTCGATCCCGACCCTGACGCCTGCTGTATATTTGGAGTTTGCATGTCTCTCTACCCTTGGCCGCGTGGATTTTTCTCCGGGTCCTCCGTTTTTTTCCCCCTCCACATGTGGAATCAGCATGCTTTTTGAGTATTTGGCTGCTATACATTTCCACGTGATAATCCACTTCATTGGACTATCACTTATGATGTCCAGGTGTCTTCTGAAAAACAATCTATATAGCTGAGTGTGTACCTGGCAAAATAAAACATCGTTTAGTTAAAATTGTCACTTCAAGTCTTTTCTTCTCATCCTATCCATGCATGTTGAACTTCTTCCGCACCGTACGTAGCCGACCGTGCTAATCGTTGACGAGGGTTCTCTCTCGCGTCACACAGCGGGGCCCAAGCACGCGGAGCGCCGGGCACTCGGCACGGAACGGATCGCCCCGCCGCTCGCCATCTCAGGGAATTGTCTTCAATCGTGAACCGCGATTGTAAGCACGCAACAATGATCTTGTTCGACGATGGGAGCGAACGTGGCTGGCGGTGGGGTGGTCAACCACCGCGTCAAGCCATTAGATCAACAAAAAATTACATGAGATAAATCATATTACATTTGATCAATCATGTTACGCTAGATAAAAAATGTTACATTAGATAAATCATGTTACATTTCATGAATCGTGTTACATTAGATAAATCATGTTAAATTTGATAAATCATGTTACATTAGATAAATCATGTTACATTTAATAAATCATGTTACACTAGATAAAAACAAGCCACTCGCCGATAAACAGTGGCTCTTCTGTACTTCATTCGATGCGTGTGTCACTGGCGCAAGAATCGATGCGGGTTGATGCATCGCCGAGTTGCTCTGTGTGCATGGATGTTGAGCTTCTTTCGCACCGTACGTAGCCGACCGTGCTAACCGGAGCTAGCTACTATGAGTAGCTACAATGGGTGGAGCGGCGGTGCAGTGGTTAGTGCACCGCGCTACTAACTTGGCACCGAAGATCGATTTTACCGGCCGAAGGGATGACGTCAGTGGCGAGCGCGATCTGAACCGGTCCAGGGCTCCAGGTGCTTCCCCTCCATCAGCCCGCACCGGGCAGCGTGGTGAAGTATGGTCAAACAACCCCAATACAACGACACGGCGTGGGGGATGCCATCCAGCAGTGGATAGACTAAGGTGTGTGATATTGTTGTTGTTGTTGTTATACTGGGCTTGCGCAAGTCGGCCAAGAGGTTTATTTGTTTTTGGTCGCATCAACTTTAAACATAACACGACGATTTCAAATAATGTATATCAACACAGTAATTACGAAACGTGTTTAAGCTCGGATTGATCTGGTAATTTTTGTGCGATTTTGTTTGTTTGTTGTTGTTGTTGTTGTCACGTTCTAAAAAGTTTCCCGCCTAAATGGCGTGGAAGATAAATTGCTTTTCGCTATCCGAGCGCTGATAGTGTAATTTGGCACGAAATTGTTTGAACGGCGTGAACGCTCAAATAAACAACGCACATTAAACATGCCACGGGAAGCTGCCGATAAAGCAGCTGAAGGTAAGCGACGGAACGGACAGCCTCGTGTCCTGGCGGGTAATTATAGTAAACAAATTTACGTGTGCAATGAAATTGCCCCGTAACAATCATAACCGGTGTTTTTTGTTTGTTAATGCAACATTCGTGCGAACTGCACCTCACAATCGACGCACAAACACATGGAGGGCGCACACACAAAACATGCTACGATGTGTTCAGCCAATTCGTGAGTGTTGACGTGTATGGGAGGATACCGCAGATAACCTACGCATGCGGGGGTGGGGCGGGGCAACGCTCTATCCCATACAGAAGGAACAGATGGAGATTAGTCCGCTCTTGTCTCTCTACCCGTGGGCGTGCGGATTTTTTCTCCAGGTCATCCGGTTGTTCCCCTCCACGTTTAGAGTCAGCATGCGTTTTGAGTATGTGGCTGCTATGCATTTCCACATGATAAGCCACTTAATCGAGGGTCAGGTCGCTTCTGAAAAAGAGCCATATAGCTGAGTGTGCACCTGGTAAAATAAAACATAGTTTAGCTTACATTGCAGCTCTAAATCTTTTCTTCTCATCGTTGAACTTCTTTCGCACCGTACGTAACCAAGCGAGTGTCAACCTCATTTGTGTGATCGACCATCCCTCGCTGCCTCCGACGTGCTGGGTTACAGGCCACGTGCTTCGCCATGAAGTCAACCCTACCACTCACCCTGCAGCTGACCCGCCCCATCACTCTCCTGCTCACGCTGTCCACTTCAATTAGCCAAAACCGCGTCTGTGGTCAACACAAAACCAAACCATCTTTAACATACTCTTGTTATGACGAGGATGAGATGCAGCGGTGGTGGAGTGCTTGAAGCACGCGGAGCAATGGACACGACGTGAATTTGATTGCCGGCCAAGGTGAACATCAGTGGCGAGTGATGTCTGGGACACGCCCTCGGCTGGGCCCCCGCTTCACCAAGCCGCACTCACCAAGCAAGCGTGGTGAGTGATGATAAAATACCGCCTCATGGACGCCACTCTGTGGGTGAGCGGTAGGATAACGGGGTGGGTAAGCTGTAGGGTGACTGGTAGGGTGCCTGGGTGGATGGGTGAGTGCTAGGGTGCCGAGACAGGTGGCCGAGAAATACTCTTTGGTTTTTTCGGTAAAGTCACGTAGGTAAATTTTTTAAATAAATTAACTCACGACGTTTCGGAAGCAACACAAGCCTCCATCATCAGGCGTAACTGCTCCAGTAAAATTGCTGTAGCTACAGCAATTTTTTACCGATAAAAACAAAGAGCATGAATCATTGCAGTCACGACAACTTCAAATCTAGAATTAAGGCCGAGAAATAGGCTGCCCAAATGGGGTGGGAGGTGGGGGTGACTGGTTGAGTGAGCGGTTGGGCGAGTGGGGCACTTGGCTGAGCGATAGGGTAACCGGGTGGCCGAGCGGTAGCGCAACGGGATGGGTGGGCGGCAGGGTGGCTGGGTGGGTACGCAGCAGGGTGAATCGGTGGGCAAGCGATACGGGTGACTGTGCGTTTGACTGACAGGCTGAGTGGGCAGGTGGGCTGAGTGGCCCGTGGGCCCTGCGGGAGGGTGGCCACTTGCGCGAGCGGCGCGGCGTCCAGGCGGGCACCGTGACGGAGGCAGAGGGAGTTGCCCGGCCCCTCGGCACGAGTTTGATTAAGTGTGCTCGGCGAGTGGCATTGAGACGCGAGGCGGCCGATCGATACCGCGGGGGAGGATTTGGCTGCACCTGCCGAGAGGGCTTCAAGCGCGGCCACTTGGAAAGGGTGTCCCCCCCCCCCTCGCTTGGGGCCGTGCACGCGAGGGCACGCGGACGCGAAAACCGCATGACACTCGGGGCGGTTCTACTTACAACCTCGCTTAATTTGTGTGGTTTCTTTTTGCGTCGCGTGCAATTTTTAACCCCACGGACGGTTTCGGCCCGGACGCAGCGGGCGCAGCTCGCCGACGCGTCTGCGTCGCCGGTGCCACGCGTCGTTCGGCGGCTGACGAAGCTGACGGATCGCGTCGGCCGCCCTGCGTCGAAACGCCGGCAGGGCGCCCGCTGCTGCGTCAACGGAGCCGCTCCGCTCGGCTCGCGACGAGGCGCCCAGCGCGCTCAGCCAGCGGCGTAGCGACGACGACGATATTGTCGGCTCAGGGTGTGCAGCGATCGGTCACGTGGGGTCCCGATATTCGGTTTGTCTCCCGCGGTCGCATCGAGGGTAAATACATGGTGCTTCAAAAAACATGTGAACACTACGGAAGATTTGCAACAATGGCACGAGAAATGTGCCTCCGGGCTCTGGAGACCACCTGGAGAAGATTCCAGGCACGCGTTGACAACGATGGCGAACAATTGGAGACTCTTTGACTTTTTTAAGCTATTAACATACATTTGTTATCGTGTTACAGTGTATTATCCGTTATTTTTCAATTAAAAACGATAGTCCCATATAAGTGTTAAAACAGTTGTTGAAGCACCCTGTATTGAGGCTCCTCTTGCCTAATCACATCATTAAGCTCACGGTCCCAGACATTGAACGCTGCAGGGGCGCTCATGGTGATTGTCAAGGTGGCCCCAACTCGAAGCTTTGGCCACTCGGTGGGTTTTGAGCCAAGCCACCCTCTGCCCCCCCCCACGCTCGCCTGGCCACTGCGTGGAGCGAAACGTTGGGACGTCGCGCCGTCACGAACGCTTTCGCGGCCGCGAAAACCGAGGCAGCGGTCGCCTTTTCCAGACACTTGCGAGATGCGTGCAATCATCCCTTGTCACCTGTAAAGTGGGGGCAATTTTTACTCTTGCGGGGGGGAGGGGGACGCGTGGTCAAACAATCGCTAGTGCAATGCGCGTGAGAGAATTTTTATTTCTTCATTGGGGGAGAAACGCTCAAAAACAGAAACAAACAAAAAATTAACCCGTAAAAACTAAGTTTTTCACTGTAAATCCTTTATATGCGTGGCGGCTAGAGTCATCTGGCTTGAGATGGCTGCCACCTATGGGTCAGATGATTGCATGCCAGCATTAAGCAATTGGTAATTAAATATTATATTTTTGTCCTAAAAAGTGTAAAATTTTTGACAAAAAATTTTTGACAAAATTTTTTACGAACATTAATTGTCACGCACAACGAGTCTGTGTGGAAAATGTCAGTTCGATTGGATTACGGGAAGTGGGTTAAAAAAACGACCGAAAGATTTGCACGGTCGTAAGCAAGCAAGCAAGCGCGCAAGTGAACTTAATATAAAGGATTTAAAAACGCCGCCCGCCGCGGCGGTCGCGCTACACAAACCCCCTTCTCCCCCTTCCTCCCCACGTATTATGAGGATAATGTTTAAAGTTTCGGCCGTAAAGTTGCCACGACACTGTGGAAACGAATTGATACGCAATTATCTCGAAGAAAGCAATCGGAATCCGTGTTCATGCGTGAGGAATTCCGATGAGCTACACGGCTCGTTTTCGGCGATCTCCAGCAAAGACATCTGTGAAACGAAACACACCACTCCCCCTACCCCCACCCCGCCCTCCCACCGCTTGATGGTTCACGACAGCGGCACGCGAATTGTGGGGGGGGGGGAGGGCACTTGGTCTTCACAAAAAAATGTAAAACCAATTATTCGGTCAAACTACTACTGCTGCTGCTTCGTTGGTAGAGGTGCACCCAAGCACAATAACAAACAAAACTCAACACTTTCGTCAATAACACTGTGTGTGTGTGGCCTTAAAAGTACAAACATTTAATAGGCGACGTTTCGGGCAATAGCCCTTCTTCATAGCACCCAGAGATGCCAGTAGAGGGATAAATTGTATGATACGAGTTTGAGACTACACTTTGCACCATGGGGCCCGCATGATGAGAATTCTATTTTCAAAAACACGTTTCCTGATTGATCAGGTTTTGAAAGTGGCTCATGAATAGTCACGCTAATAGTTGAGTCCCACCCAAAACCCTTCAATAATTAAAAAGCATTACCGTTAAACAAACAAATTTATATTAAAAGAAAACATTTCGAAACGTTATTTCATCTCGGATCATTGCGAGCGAATATAATATCGAGGCCTGCTTCTCAACGGGGCCACGGCAGAAGCATCGCGAGTACGCAAGACCTGGCCACCTCGTTCTGCTTCGCTGGACACCGAAGAGGTGGGGTGGGGGGTGGGGGGGTGGGGGGTGGGTGTCCTCACTTCATCATCCCTGGCCACTCACGGCCGTCATCGTCTGTCCGTCTTGTGTTGTCACGTGTCTTCTGAGTGGCCGCCTCAACTTTGAAGTGTCACTTTTAACCCCCGTTGTACAAATATAAAAAACAGATTTTTTTTCTTTCTCTAGAACTCGCTTTTTGTTTGGTAATAACACGACTCTGGTGATGTTGATGCCTCTATATAAGGAACGAAACAGGTGGACTTCTCAAATCTGGCTGTTGCCTGATGAAGCTAGTTGTAATTACTGGCGAAACGTCGTACTCAGATTGTACTGTAAATGTTGTGGCTTGGCTCTCCAACACACCGGTGGTGCTGTACTAGTGACGAATTGGCCACGTTCTGTTTACGTGACAACCCTTACTAGTTGGCTGTGTCGGGTGGTTGCGGGTTTTAACGACACATTTATATATTTACGCGATCTAACCTAAAAAAATAACCTCTATTATGGATGATGTGGCTGCTGGTATGGCATTGGCAGTGGTGCACAAAGCACAGCACTGTGTAACAAAAAAAATTGTTCCTGGGTAGTAAATGTTGTTTCCTAATAGCTTATGCCTCAAAAGTACAGAAAATTGCTATTATTCCCCACAAACTTTGCTTTTGTGACCAGGGCAGTAATATTTAGAACTGTACCTATTTGCAATGAGAAAACGTGTGCATTTGTGTCTTTCGTTCACGTAAAGTCCTGGTCACAAAGGCAAAGTTTGTGGGGAATAATATCAATGTTCAATACTTTTGAGGCATAAGCTAATGAAAAAAATAACGTTTAGTACCCAGGAACAAAAATCGCGTTACATTGCAATTAACAAACAAAAACAATTCCGCACGTCCTGTGTCACTCACCACTGGGGGCCTTCAAAAGTTCACGTGCTCGACATCTCCTTCCCTGCGAGCTGCGAGGCCACTTGCACGAGGCGTTGCCTCTTGCGTAATCTTTCTGCAATGCGCTTTCATGATTTTAGCTTCGTCGTGATGTATGCCTGTACGTACGTACGTTGAACTTCTTTCGCACACGTGACGTAGCGCGATTGAAGTGCTTAGCAAGGACGCCTTTTGACGTAATCTGGTCCAACCCATGTGAGACGAGGCTCTAAGGAAAGCTGTCTCGGGTGTGGACCAATCAACTTCAAGGACAGTGCACATTATCAGAGTTATGTTTTTTGTTTGCATTATGACTGCAGGTATTGTGGTCTATGCAAACATGACTCCTTGTAAAAAAAGGTGTCAGTTTTGTTGCCAGATAGAAGGGTAAAAAAACAATTATCAAGGAGGTTAAGTTTCAGGCGCAGTTTGTCTTACCAAGTCCGCTTTTTTATCGTGTGCGCCGTCCGTCTCGCGTTAGCAATTTTTGAATATTGCATGCGCTCTGCAATAACCTTCTAACTGAGTAATGATCCCAAGCACTCATTCGTTCTGGCACCCCCCCGACGTTCTTAATGTATGTCTGGAGGCGCTGTATAAATAATACACAATGATGATGATGAACGGTTAAAGCAATGGATTCTTGAATCTGTCTGTGCGGCGCTTTGTCTTACCACGCCGTACGCGTGGTGTGGATTCTCTTTCCGAGTGCTCCTCGTGTCCTACAGCATGAAACCAAAACTCTCACGGAGGGAAACAAATGGCCAAAACATCCCCCAATGTGCAAGCCAAACATCGAGAGTTCTGTGAGGCTATTCTGGGTCAATAAAGGTCATCATCACCGCCATCATGACGAGGTTTGCTGTAGCATTCCACTAGGGTCGGTGACGATCATTTGCTGTCACTACATTTGCTGTGTGCTACGAGAGTCTACACACACTGGAGGTCGTCGGAGCGACGATCGTCGAAAGAGCCGAAATGGTCTAGCAGAGGGAAGGAAGCGACGGCGGCCGAGGTGCGGTGGGGACATCAACGGCACCGACCTTACGAGGGCCTCTCCCGAAACCTCACACGATCCAACTTCACAAACGTTCCAACAGCTATTTCAGTTCATCGATTATAATTTTCGGTTCTCAATGAAGCAAAATTCCACTCACAACAGGACAGCATTTTTAAACGCACGAAATGAACAACGCGGTATTTAAAGAATCACAAACTCAGGTTTTTTTTTTGTTAAACGATGGCTTGCGACCTCATATTTAATTTACGGAAACCAAGCATCGGGAGAGCAGTGGATTACATCAATTATTCATTAAATATGCCACCGCGCGCCGGACTAATGGAATCCAGAGTTGGTACGTGGGGCCTGACCTGGGCATCGCAGAGGCGCTGGCGTGCGGCGGTCACGTAAAGCAATTCGGCAACGGAGTTTAATTATTTAGCCGCGGCCGGGCAAAGCCGAGTGCCGTTGCAATTTGGCAGGTTGAATTGTTTTCAAAGAGACCCCGCGAGAGTGTTGACGGATTTACGGCAACCATGGGCGACACGGGAGCCACGACGCGCGGTATGTATGTTGTATGTACGTTGAACTTCTTTCGCACCGTACGTAGCCAACCGTGCTAATCGGAGTTGCCGGGGAAGGACAACAAACTAAGCACAAAAAGCGCTTCTAAAGAAATCAGTTTTCAATCTAGATAATTAAAAAGTGCATAGCTCCAGTAGCTTCCTAATACCGGAAGGCAGATCGTTCCAGACGGCCGCAGAAGCGCATCCGAGAAAGCGCGCGATGCGGTGACCGTCTTAGTTCGATGGCCAGCCAAAAGCCGCTGCTGCGAGGACGACCAGAGTTCGCGTGGTGGTGGTTTATGCCCCTAGACGAGATCAGCTGTGAGACATCGATGACCAACGAAAGCGACTTCGCATCCAGCGGGCCGCCTCGGCTGTGGCCAGATGCGCCCCTGAGCATTCACCCAGGGGTGCGCATCTCTTGTCTTACAGGCCCCGAGCTATCGGTAGAAATTCCACATTCCTACGATGATGAGCGAGCCTCTCCACTGCACAACCGCTGTTAAAGTCCCTGCAAAGTGGTGCTCTATGTATCGACCCCGGCGGGATGATGGCGTTGAGTCAACCACTCCCAACGCCCCCGCGACAGGATTTGAACTCGCGACCCTTTTAATTGCGAGCCGCTTGCTCCTATCCCTCCGAGCCCCGTGGCCACATCGCTACGAGACCATGAAAAGCCAAGACGGCTTGTTCGTCGCATTAGTTACAAAGTAGCGTCCGTGTCAGACGAATTAAGCGCCCCGTTCATTATCCCCCGTGCGGATTTCTAAAGATTCTGACCATCTGCTCGGAACGTTCCCTCTGACCGCTGGGAAACGGTTTTTGGCGGCGTGCGGTGAAAACGCCGCGTTCCGAAGTGAGTCCACCGCGGTTCGCCCGCCGTGGCCGGCACCAGTGTACCTGGCTGTGCGCGCGTGACGCTGATTCTGCGGATTCTCTCGTGGGTTCGCGTGGGTACTGGCTCAGCGATAAAGGAATCCATTTCTTACGATCAAGACGCAACGCAAAGAAGCATCGGAGTCGATGCTTGAGATGACCGAGACTGCCGCGTGACTTCCAAGGGGCTAATTTTGTAACGGAAAGACGTCTGAGATGCCAGAAAAGGCATTCTCAAGAACGGACCTTTCGTGTGGCGTCACTGGCATCTTCCGAATACGCAAACATTTACAATTATACGTGCCGGATACAAACACATTATAATAATATGTTTTTTTACATATAAAACATTAAACATCTATCTGTCCCCACGTGCCAAATAGAATTACTTTGGAATTAAATAGAATAAAAAAAAAACAACCGTGCATGATTGTGTGTGTGGCACTCTTTGGTGTGGTATCACACCGCAGCATCATGCTGTTTTTAATTATCCAGTGGATTGCAGCCCAAGTTTATCTCTTCCCCCCCCCCCCACCCCCCATAAAGTAAAGAACGATAATTGTAATTTCTGTGCTGGATATCTTTCATGTAGGTCATGGGGTTTGCTTGGCCATACTTCACCATGCTGGTCAGTGCACCATGGTGAGAGGGGGGGGGGGCACCCAGAACAGGGTTCAGATGTCACCGCATGTCCACGGTGTGGGGCGGCAGGGTTGTCCACGGAAATGACCGCTGTTGATTATTCATTGTGCAGAGTTGGCCACCAGAGCGTGTCGGTGGCCAACGATGATAGCCCGGTTGAACGTCACAGCTGAAAACCCGTTAGTAGTCCATCACTAAATATCGTCATCAATTTGCCGAGCGGTCATTGTCAACCGTGATAAATCCACTTCTGGATGAAGGTTTCCCCCCCCTCCCCCCCGAGCCATCGTCACCACCTCTCACGGTCTTCTGCGGCGATTCAACAATCCACCTGGCGCCTACGCAACGGGATGATTGAATCTCTACTGTCTGCGGCTATCGCAAGCCACCGGCTATCATTAATCCTAGCGACGCGCGCTGCCCAACAATGACGTCTCCGAAGCTGTGTCTGTCCTCAAATCCACGTGTCCCCTTTTCCCCCGTCGCTCAAATTGTAAGTTGAAGCGTGCGTGAACGTCACCCTCGGATGCGTTCTCCCGATCGCATCGGTGTACGCGTCCACGTCGAACTCCTTTGGCAGTGCACGTGGCCCAAGCGCGCACGTCGGGGTGCGTGGCTTCGCAACGTTTGCCTGTGAACCCAGCGCCGTGTGGAGGGAGCGAGAGTTGGTGGACCTTTGGGCTTCGAGGCGGTGCCGTACCCTGGCTTGCCGGGAAAAGGCGGGTGCGGTAAAGCGTGGACTCACATCATTCGTCCCTTTTGCACGGGATAGAGTGTTGTTCCCTCGCTCACGCGCGCGGGTTTTCTGCCGGTGCTCCGGTTTACCTCCCACATGCATTGCGGAACACGAAATGATTGTCACCAACGTGTCACTGCTGTATTTAGGGGACTGCAGAGCGTGTCTGCTCGCTTCCCACGTTGCCCGCGGTTCCACGACGATTGTGAAAGATGCAATTGCCAGGAACGACGACGCGCTTTATAAAACTAAGCATTATTATTAATACGATGACGATGACCAAATGAGACGCACGCGCACACAAACACACACAACGGCTGTTGGGGCAAGTGCTGTTAGCGAGCACCTATGAAGGCCGGCACGGCACACTAAGGGGGTTGGTGGCCAGCACCACGTTCCGTGAGCTAGTATCGAATTCGGGTCGCCGAGCTCGTAGCGCAGTTCTACACGCACATCACCATCACAACAAAACCCTCAATGCTGTAACAAACAGAACATAATTGACTGTGGTCTCGCCGGAGGTTGCGACTGTGGATAACGCTGACAATTACAAAGGAATCGACTCTCCTGCAGCGGGAATGAGGTCACGATCTCACGCGGCATATGTTTGAGATATCACGCCCCAATTGGTCGGTTAATTTTTCGCCCAGTGTCCACTAACCCCCCCCTCCCCCCCCGATATGTCCGTGCGAGACTTCCAAATTTCGTCTCGGCCACTAAACCGGATCAAATGAAAGACACGGGACAAAAAAAGATGAAGAAGCAATTTACGGAAAGGCACACGTGCAAACAATACGACGAGACGGTGCATTCAATGAGAGCTAAGGGGTGCAGCACTGCAACTGCCGGCTCATGCCACTGCTTGCAGAAGTCCCTCCACTTTAAGGAGCTCAAAAGAGCCCCTCTTAGTCTCGAGGGTGTTTTGGCCTACTTCTCCGCACTGCTCAGACGTCTTGGGAGAGGGTGAGAATCTACCCCCACTCTACTCCGCTACCCGCGACCTTATCTATGCACGTCCGTAGAACTTCTTTAGCGCCGTACGTAGCCAACCGTGCTAATCGGAGGTGCGAATGAACACATTCCCATCGCTGGGTGGGACAGAGGCGGGGCGGGCACGTGGATGGGGGTGGGAGGTGTTGTTTCAACTGCCGCGCCCGGAGATCGTATCGAGAGCCGGCGAGCTCGACAGAGTGCAGGTTCCGGCGTGCTGACCATGAGGGCGCCGCGGGAGAAAACTGAAAGATGCGAAGGAAAAGCAATTCATGGAAGGGGGAGCGCGCAGAAAAAATCAAATCGTCGAGCGAAAGTCTGCAATGAACGGTCGCCGCGCGAGAAAATCAACAGCAGCAAGAGCAGCCTTGGGGCCACGCAGTCGCGTGGCTCAGCTCGGCGAGTGGACGAAATGTAATTAGTTTGGACAAAGCCTTCAATTATAAAGGTATTAGAGGCCTTGAGTGCATCTGTTAACAAAAAAAATGTCCCGCAAGGACAAACCGTCGCGCCCGGAAAAAATAAGAAGACGACGACGACACTTTTTGCTCGACGAACAACGCAAATCAGTTACACACGGAGCAAGCTTTCGCGACCAATATCATCCATAATTGAGTTTTATTTTTATTTGGGAGGGGGCAGGGGGGGGTTAGATCGCGTAAATATATAAATGTGTCGTTAAAACCCGCCACCATCCCGACACAGCCAACTAGTAAGGGTTCATGTTTGCATAGACCACAATACCTGCAGTCATAATGCAAACAAAAACATAACTCTGATAATGTGCACTGTCCTTGAAGTTGATTGATTGGTCCACACCCGAGACAGCTTTCCTTAGAGCCTAGTCTCGCATGGGTTGGACCAGATGACGCAAAAACAAAAAAAAGGTGTCAGTTTTGTTGCCAGATAGAAGGGTAAAAAAACAATTATCATATTTTTACTGGCAAACGAGGTTCCCATAGTAAGGGTTGTCACGTAAACAGAACGTGGCCAATTCGCCACTAGTACAGCACGCCTTACTAGTTGGCTGTGTCGGGTGGTGGCGGGTTTTTACGACACATTTACATATTTACGCGATCTAACCTAAAAAAATACTCCATTATGGATTTTGTCCACGACAGACGTAACGCCGAGCCCACGGGTGAGGAGTGTGGGGGGGTCGGTTCTGCTGACGTCTGAATGAGCAGGGGCTCATGGGTGGAAAAGGTCCGCAACGCCGTGGTTGGAGTGACCTTTTGATTCCGACTGCGTTCCGGAAGGAATCAAGGTTTCGTAAAAAATTTAATTTGACTCACAGATAGACCACGAGACTAACACTAGAGACCCACAGACACGAGCAAAACCCCACCGACACGCATAGAGACCCACAGACGCGCACAGAGACCCACAGACGCACACAGAGACC
>CM025655.2:4368259-4392457 GCA_014621495.2 Entosphenus tridentatus
TTTGAGCTGTACGCATTTTGGCGTCCTCTGGTCTAGCACTAATTGAGACGAGGCTCAAAAGAAAGCTGTCTCTGGTATGGACCAATCAGTTTCAAGGACAATGCATATATTATCCGAGTGTGTTTTTTGTTTACATTTTGACCACAAGTATTGTGGTTGATTCAGACATTATTCCTTGTAAAACGGTTTCAGTTTTTTTGCCAAAAAAGGAGAAAAACCCTATTATTATAGAGTAAAGTTAGTTTATTTTTGTTTCAATAGTTTAGGTTTAGTTTCGCATCGTACATCGCCAACCGCGCTAATCGCTTGGCTGTCATACTTTCCGCGATGATGTTCAGCTTTCATCGTCAATTAACATCGCGGTCTGACGTTCAATAGCTGTCCGAGGCCAACTCCGCTACAGGGGGAGAGAAAGGGCCACGGAGTGTTCGTCGGTGCCAGCTGTTCCGCCGTTGTCATCGTCTTCGAGTTGATTTAGCCCCCAGAATGTAAAGCAGCAGCCCGGGCCCGACCTTAAGGCGCTCCCAGAGCGCCGATCAACAGCGCGTGGCCTTTGCTTGCTTAAGAAACGCAACCTTGACCAATCTGCTTTGTTTAACAATCACAAATCTCCAGCTGCTACGAGCCGCAGCCGCTGCGCAGAGCCAGAGACGCCTTGGGATGGGTTCGCGTTAAACGGCAGCGAACGGCCTTCGCTTAAGAACAGAAGGTTCGAAACCCTTCGTCGTATGTTTGCCGCTTCACGTGACAGAATAACGAAACGACAGAATCTGACTCACCCCTCTGGCCACACGACCGTCTGGGAGGACACCTTATGAACAGCGGGTGTTCAAAGTTCCCATAATCACTGTTACGTTGTTTTTATCTGACTATTTTGGTGACTTCGAAAACTTTTCGTTTAGCCATATTTCTTTGTTGTAGTACATAGTTAGACTGATAACTTTAATCTAAATTGTCTTATGGTTGTTATTGTTTGACTTGCATCCCACTGGGATTTTTGCACACAGCGTTGATATACGGTGTTTTTTCTGGAAGACTTTGCTGTTTTTTCCTGGATTTTTCTGTTGCGTGTAGTCACTTTAAGATGTTCCTTGTTCATGTTTTTGTTTGTTGCGGTTGCACGCGAGTCAAGAGCCGCATGGCTCACAGGGCTATATCGAATAAATGAAACTGAAACTGAAAAAGCAAGCAAATGTCTGGATCGGTTTTTTTCATTCAGCGTCTCATCGGCGTGGTCCCCCGCGTGCTTTCAAGCGCACCGCGGCTATGAACCTGGCTACCCGAGTTGGATTCTTGGCCACGGCTAACATCGGGGTGAGGCAGACGTCTGAACTGTACCTGGCGTCTCCCCGTTCACCAACCCGCACGCTCGCCAGCACGGCCAAATAGCCACCGCGCATACCACGAGGGGAGGCTTTTGTCCAGCAGTGCATCGATAAAGGTCTGTACATTTTTTCGATGCAAACCGGTGCCAGACGCCGTTCGGAAAGATACACCAAAAAAATGTTCAATCGATAACGAGCGCAGCCCCTCGTGGCTCGGTGTGACGCGGACCTGCGCTGACACGTTCTCGCCTGGTCAACCCGCCGTGTGCTGCGGCGATTGTGACGCCACTTCCAGGGGTTTTGCAAGATCGGGAGATACACGGAGAGGTGACCTTAATTTACAACAAGAAAAGGAAACGCGTTTTTTAAAAATAACACTGTGGTGTGTGTGGTGGTGGGTGGGCGTTAAAGAAAAAAAAAACATTATCATGGGCGACGTTTCTCGTCTTTGTCCCTTCTTCATGGCACGTGCATTTTTTTGGGGGGCGTATTTTCTTTATTGAAGTTGTCCGTCGCGTGGCACACTTCCGCCGGCGAACACACTGCCCGGCGTTACGGGTCGTGCGCGTACCGAATCGCAGAGCCTACGGTGGAATATCGCAGCGTTGGCCGCTATTTTATTTTAATAATCGCAAAGGGCGGGGGTGGGGGGTAACATATAGCAGATTAAACTTGAGCACATATTCTATTCATGTGTTTACATACATCAAAATTATATTTACATACATTTTTTAATGTGCTATGAAAAGGGCCAGGAGGACCACTGCCCGAAACGTCGAACGTTACATATATTTAATTGAAAAGCCACGGTGTGTTGAGTTGTTGTTGTTGTTGTTGGCTGTGCTTGTGCACCACTGCCAACGCAGCAGATGCAGCAGCATCGCCACGGAATCACTTGGTTTTGTTAACCTGCGATCAGGCAGAGGCTGTTTCAATGCAGTGGTGGTGCAGTGGACTGTGCCGCGTGCCGTCAGCTCCGACCACCAGAGTTCGATGCCAAGCCGTGGCCTTGCTGAACACGGTGGCGAGTGATTTCTGAACGAGTCCCTTTGCCCCCACCCCCCCCCATGAGTGACACCAAACAACTTCTGGCCTTGACATTCTAACAAGTAGTTCAAATGGAGAAAACATTGTGCCAAATGTCAGCTTCCCGAGCCCTTCTAGAACATCATTATAATTGACTCACTGCGCCACCAACGTCTCGACGTGTTGGAGAAGACAATCCGCATCTCGACACATCTCGGAAGCTTGGAGGTGCACCCACCATGCATAACAGGTGGTACAGGCCACGGTGCCACGCCGTGGGCGGCAGAGGGTGCGGTGCAGTAAACTCCACTGTTGTACTACACTTTCACGCTCCCCGCCATCACCAACCAATGTGGTGAAGTGTGGTCAAATAAGCCACTCAACCCAAGCGGTGGGTGGAAGCCTCCAACACCCATCACCATGGTGAAAGAGTTGCGCATGCCGCTCCCTCGGCATCGTGACCTACCCATGCCAACCCCCATCACCAAGCGACCCACCAACCCCAGACTCTGGGCACACTTGAGACCCGTCCCTAACCGCTGCTGCGCGACCGACGAGGACGCCTCCGTTGTAGCACCTCCGATTAGCTACGGGCGGGCTACGTACGGTGCGAAAGAAGTTCAACACACATTGGCAGGAGGGGCGGCCGAGGGGGGGAACCACGCCAATCCGATGGGTGGTCACCATCGTCAGTCATGGTCTATCCACTGCTGGACGAATCCCTCCCAAAGAGGCCGCCTTCGCTCGTGGTGAACTCGTTGCGACGGCCCACCTCGCTCCTTGCGCGCGAGCGGATTTCATCACTCCGTCTCCGCGGCTGGACGTGATCTCGGACGTGTTTCTTGCCTACTCAATGATGACGTCACCCTGCTGCTGCTCTATTTAAGACCGGGAGCAAGAGCAGAGCCTCACCATTCTGGCGAATTGCCCGATGATGCTGGATGCAATTACCAGCGAAACGTCGTGCTTCTCAAAAATTGTAAATGTTGTGGTTTCACGCTTCATCACACCGGTGGGCTAAAGTAGTGAACTATTTGTCTTTTGTTAACGTGACACTTTAAATCGAAATGTGACACTTTGTTTTGCTGATTGGCCGTGTCGGGTGGTGGAGGGTTACGACACATTTATAAATAACGCGATCTAACCCAAAAACGTTGATTATGAACCTACTCATTTTGGCTGCCAATCTCGACCACGCGGATTTAGAGAACGAACGCGGGCCAGCGACCACGAGTGGGTCCGGGCAGGACGCGTTGCTGGAAGGGACGACGGCCGGTGGACAATGCTGGCGATGGAACAGCGGCCAAAGGGGTGGGGGGGAAGAAACCCCACACGCCCAGGAGGACGACCATCACGAGGATGGAGCGACATGGAGTTGTGACATCGCAGGGCCGCTATGGATGGCAACAGCGTTCAGCAATGGCTAATTCGTGACTCATCGTGACTTGTGTTTTCTCGTGAACTTTGTTGTTCAGTGCGCACGACGCTCGAGCACTACTCCGCGTTGTTCCCCTGGGGCGACGCGGCACAACGCCGCTCCATCGCCAAGGATTTTTTAAACAGATGACGTGTCGCTCCACACGAAGCTCCGGGTCTTCTCGGCCACAGTTGATGCCCTCGCTTCTCCACGCTTGCGAAAACGTGGGCCGTGGTTGTTTTTTTTTCTTCCGTTTTGTTTCAGGAGGAACACCCCGCGTGCGGGTTGAGACATTCAGGCTGGCCCTGTGGCCCGAATTCCACAACTGCGGTTCACCGACGACGTTGCACAAAAAAAAATCACTTAAAATATCCAGTCTGTGATACCAGGCACAGCAACGGTTAATTACAACAGCTTTTTAAAATATCTTATCCACCAATTCCAAGCACGTACATCGCAGCAGATGCCCACGCCTGGCTTTGGGGGATTCGAGGTTTGGATCCGAGGCGGCTTCCCTAATGCAGCCAAACACAAAGGGGTGGAGAAATATGTAAAATACAAACAAAGGCAAACATCCCCCCCACCCCCACCTATAGCCTTAACAGACTGTTGGGGCAAGTGCTGTTAGCGAGCACCTATGAAGGCCTGGCACGGCACACGAGGGGGTGGGTGGCCAGCACCACGCCCGACCGCCTTTGTCTCCCCATTGGCGATGTTTTTACACACCGCACCAGGTACTCATTTAAGGCTGAGTCGACCTAGGGGAGGCCCAGGACCGGTTCAGATAATCGTCAGCGGTGTTGGCAGTGAGTGGGAATCGAACTCGGGCCGCCGGGTTCGTAGCGCAGCGCGCTAACCGCTACACCACCGTTCCCCAATATGTGTATGTGTAAAATACACACACACAATACACACACACACAGTGCCGTGTAAATGCAATATAATTATCGGTGAGCCCGCACCCATCGAGCGATCTACCGACCCACTACTACTGGCCGTGACAATCGCGTCCTGGCACGCGGCTGCGAGGCTGGTGATTAAATTCATGGTGCCCCCCCCCCCTTCCCCAAGGGATCGCCACTAGCACGCAGACAAAGATCTCCCCTATAAAGGCCGGCACGGCAACATTGAGGAGGGTGGGCGGTCAGCACCACGCCCGGCCCACCTTTGCCTCGCGAGTGGCGATACTTTTTTTTATTTACGCATCGCACCAGGCAGGTATTCATTCGAGGCTGAGCCGACCTAGGCGAGACCCCAGGACCGGTTCGGATAGATAATCGTCGACGATGTTGGCTCGCGCGAGCCGCAATCGAACTTTATCGCCGGGTTCGTAGCGCAGTGCGTTAACCGCTGCGCCACCGCTCCCGACTACGCGCGCACCGCGCATTCAAGTCGCACCTCGCCTTCAATTAGCGCGTCGAAATTCCACACGCTTTACGTGCGGACGATCAGCGGCGGTGAACAATTCACACCGGTGGGAAACAAAAAAAGTCCCGAATCTCAACGGGGACGTCCGCGTGCATTTGCATGCTAATAGTACCGCTCACATGCCCCCGGGGATGAGCCCTTGCTTGCTATGCGTTCTGGACTCGGTACAACAGATGTTACGCCAATGCGTGCGTACGGAGTGGCTGAAAAAGTGCCTTCGCAAATTATGGGGGCTCCGGCGCGTGATGCCTTCGCAATTCGGCAATATTTGTTTGAATCAGGATTCCAGTGGACGGTGGATTTGGAGAGGATCTGACCGAGAAATCGCCGCGCCGGTGCCAGTTGCGTTGTTTTCTTCCGCAACCAGGGATCGAACCTAGGAGTTCGCCGTGAAGGTGCTGCTGACTCAACGCCGCTCGAAACAGTTGGCGAATGATGCATGGAAAAGTCGTGATGTGCATTGAAGGGGGATTTTCTGTGCTATTCTATGAAGAAGGAGCCATTGCCCGAAACGTCGCCTATTACGAATTGTTTTTTCTTCCCATCTTAAGGCCACGCGGTGTTATTGACTAACGTGTGGAGTTGTGTTATTTGATTATAAATTCGTGGATTAAAATCGATTGTTCCGCTCACGACAAATGGATTGAATTGCACCCGTGAAAATCAATGCGTTGTTGAACTCCGATATTTGAACGGCGTTGTGTGTAATGGGTACACGGCGGTCACATTATGACACCGCAGTGTCAACAAAAAACAGGATGACATTTGAAATTTGACCGCGAACTCTGAATCTTGACCATTCATTGAATCGCCACGGTGGGGGTGGGGGGGGGGGGACAGTGGGTAGCTAACTGTTGAAACCTTCACTGCGAACACGTTACCCGTGCCATCGATTAAAATCGATTAAAATCTATTCGTACGCTCGCGATGCCGTGCATCGAATCGTGCGCGTGAGAAACGATCACAACAACAACACCGCCAACGAGAACTCTGGGAGCTGCTCCACACGTGGGAACAACATCGCCCATGAGCAGAGGTCCGTCAACCTGCGGCTCCGAAACATCGTGATGTTGTTATTGTTTTTTAATTAATTTTTCTATCTACGTGGCTTTACCGAAAGACCCAAAGAATATGAATTCCTGCAGTCACGAAAGCTTTAAGTCAAGATTTTAAACGCTATTTTACGTAAAGTTAATGGGCCACTGGAATGTTTTGGTGACGACAAAATGTACAACAGTCAAACTGTATTATGAAAGAACAATTAAGGGGATGGGGGGGGGGAATAAATAGACGCAGTTTATTCCATCACCTATTTTTCTTGTGAGAATGTTTAACATCCGCTGTATACTCGCCGTGTGTGTGTGTGCACAAGTGGCTCTGCGTGCGATGCGGATCTCGAACTATTTTGGTCAAAGACAAAAACAACAAAAAGCCTCTCTCCTCCTCCTTATTAGAAGGGTTGTCGGACCCCCCCCCTGCCCACGAGCCAAGGCCACTGAGGCATTGACGGCGCGTTCACGCACACGGCGCAAACTAAACGGAGGCAGAAAAAAAACAACGGGGCACACAATAGCAACGAAAATTGCAGAAACGAAACAAATGTCTTTTTTTATTCTAGGATCGTTTCTCCAAATTTCATCACGTCGCATGGTCGGAGGAGCGGTTGGATCGCCGATTAGTCTCCAGAATGGTTCAGTGTGCCATTCCTCCCCTCCAGAACAACAAGCGCAGCTCTTAAACCTCCCACATGTTACCTCCACCCCCCGCGCACAAATTTTCCCGCCCGTCGCGTGTTCATTTCAATAAAAGTTCAGCCAACCATGTAAAAATCACAAGAACAAACAACGAGCTCTGTGCATAATAAGTGTCACGCGCGCCACCTGTAACGCCGAACAGCACGCGTGCGGTCGGATTGGACCATGCGTCAGAAACGCGAAGAGCAGAACGGCTTTGATAGAATGTCTCCAGGATCATCCACGAAGCACCGCGGCTTCCTCCTTTGCGATGTTTAATTTTTGAAACCCCCCTGCCTCGATCGAACCACGTCGTCTCCCCAGCGGCGTTCACTTTTGAAAATGTATAAAATATGAATCTGTATGCCGGCAGTGCGGTTCGTTAGGCTAAATGTTTACGTTGTGACTGCACCTCTAGTGTACACACGTGTTCTCTCATAAGCATTTACAGATAAATTATTGCTGCACTTACGACGAAATTCTTGCCTCGCTCCCAGCTCCCATTACCACCACTACCACCACCCCAGTCTCACCGCATAGACACTGAATCTGTGGCACTCCATTCACTGCTATAACTACAAAGGATGGACAATGGTGACTCACCAACATCATCATCATTGACATCACAGCTACCAGCACCATGGTGTGGGTTGTTGATGTGTTCAAACCTCGTGGCTCAGCGGCAGAGCAAGCAAGCCGGCTCGCAGTCAGAAGGTTGCGAGTTCAAATCCTGATTGCGGGGGTTGACTTAGTCAAATCTCATTATTCGGGAGCCGATACGACGGCTGCCACTGTGTGGGTGAGTTAACAGTGGCTGGTTATTATGTGGTTAGACCCCCACCCCCACCCCCTGCCGCCAAAGGAAGTTGGAATTTCCACCACTGGTTGACTCAGGGCTGTAAAGAGGCGATAAGCACCAATGGCTTTAATGCTGATTTTAGCAGTAAATCGTTATGACCTTGACCTCTAAATTACAAAAAAGAGAGAACGGGGCGTATCATGGGAAGAAGACGATTTAACAATATCAGAAGAGCGAAATAAACAGTCGTGGCGCTAGGCATTAGCCAATTAAGCAAAAGCTTAGGGCTCCAAGTCGTTGAAGTCATGGAACAAGAGGGGTATGATACATCGAACTGAGATCCTTATATACTTACATACAAGCGTGTCGTTCTAATAACACTATTAAATCATCTCCATTCTAACCAATCATTGCCGTGATCGCGTCGTACAACTGTGAGATAATGGAGTTTCACGAGCTTGTCCCAGCACGCACGCAGTGTCTGTAGTGACGTGATGCACCCAATCGAAAGTCTGCCCAAAGGGCTGACACCAGCGCCACGCAGACATTCTTCGTCGTGAGCGTTGTTTCATTAATTGCGCAACTGGCAATGGGCTTCTTTGTTTAGTTTGTGGAACCAAGTGCAAACTCGAGAGACCAGGAGAAGAGTCTCAACTGCATGAGCGACCTGGGCCATCGACACCACAAAAGCAATAGCAAGTAAAATGAAGTACAGCAACGAAGCAAATCGTGATCTTAACAAAAATAACTGTGTCAACGAATAAATGCCCTTGGAGGATTTACAGATTTCCCAGGACAGCAGCTACATCAATGAAAGCACGACGATCCTAGGAAACTGGGAAAACTCAACACGTTCGTCGATGAAAAAAAAATATATAACATGCGACGTTTCGGGCAATGGCCCTTCGTCGCAGCAAAAAAACCCCACAGACACCAGAGAGGTAGAGTGTGGAAACTGGGGCGGTTGGAACGCGAAGCTGGCGCCCGTTAGCTGTCGCGTCGCCGTGGATTGATGGCGCCGGGCCGGCGTCTCCCGCCGCGGTCACGCCTCGACGAGCGTTTCCATCAGGCGAGGGGTCGCCGAGGATGCATCCGAGGTCACGACCCCAACGCACGCTCCATAAATCCGGCTCCGGGATAAGCCCCAAGAGCGCGCTGCCCCGTCACGCCGCGCTAGTCGCGTTACCTGTCGAGCGCGTGGGGCGGCGGTGGTGCTGCATTGGGGTCCACGTGGGTTGGAAGGGGGTCCCGGGCGCAGAGCTACGGTGCTGAGTCACGTTGCGTGGCACAGGGACGAGCTGCCGTTATTAGGGGGTCCCCGAGGCTCAAACGGACAGACTAAAAGAACGCGCGCTCTGAGACGTTTCGATCAACTATGGGCACGGTGTCAATGCGAGTGTTATGATTATGATTGCGAAGAGGGGGGTAATTGGACATGGGGCACCATCGGTAGGAGCTCCGCCACGACTCGTGACAGCGCGCGGACGAGGCGTTCCTGTGGAGTGTGCAGGCAGTGCGACTGCACCGGGGCTCCCGAGGGCCGAAGGGGTCCACGGTGGTGAAGGGGGGGGTGGGGGGGGCACCATCTTGTTGCTGTTTAAGTCGTGCTCCACCTTTGCGCGTGCCACGCGCATTTGGGATCCATTAGGCCGCTTGTTCCCCTCTCTCGGCTGAAACCTCAATTTCCCAACCTTAACCCCAACAGCTCTGATACAATTTCCTGCCCTGCCGTTTGGTACTGCTGGAAATTGTACCGTGTGTGCGCGGAGCACATTTTTATATATATTTTCTTTATTATTTTCTGACTTTTTTTAACCCCCCCCTCTACGCTTTTACCCTCCTCCTCCTTCATCCCCAACGATGTTTTCAGAATTCACGATGTCCTTTATGCACCCCGCGCGACGAACACGCAGCTTGACGGAATAAACGCTCTACCCGCGGCAGCGGCGGAAGCGTCTATCTGCGCGGACGTCGGATGAAAAGTACCGTCAGCAAAGCCGCGTCACTTAAGATTATAGCATTTTTGTTCTGCAATTTGAACGAGATGGGGAGGTGGGGCGCGGGGTGTGTGGAGTTGGGCCGCGTGGCTGATAAAACCGTGCGCACGACATTATTACAACAAAAAAAAGATGGAAAAGGGAAAATTACATTCCTTGAACATTTTTGATGCAATGTGAAACGCGTCAAGGTGGATCGTTCACGATTCGTGGACTCGCACTGCTTTGTCATGGATTATTTTACCAAGCAAAGAGACCACGTTGGGGCGGCGCTTAAAAGCGCGCGGCAAGGCCATGGCAAATGGGGCTCAAGAGGTCAGGGACGCTGATCCAGCAACCGCTGAGGCCTGGGTTCGAATCCAGGTTTACACTGGCGGGGATTCGGCCACCGGGTCCTCAAATGATGGCATGGGCCCGGTCACCGATAACTGTAGATACCCCCCCCCCCCATCCCCGCCCCTATCACATTCACTTTGATTTGACCACTCTTTGGGTTGAATTCTAGCTCTGAGAATGAAAAATTGGCTTGGCTGTCATGGAACCTCACTCTCATATTTTGAGTGAGTGGAATCGTACTCGTCTTCCAACACACATATCACAAAAATGCCGTTTTTAAATATTTGGTTGAATGTATTCATCTTATTTGACGTCCAATTGTATTTCATTGCATTTTTTTACGATCGTGAAAGTAGACCCAAAATTCAAATGAACGGCCGTGAAGCACGCGCAGCAGCGCGGACGCGTCGGAGCGCGGGTGCGTTACGAGCGGTCACACGCGGGCGCGGCTGCTGCCCGGCATTCGCGAGGCTCCTCCGGGGCAGCGCCACGACGGAGCGCCACGTGACATCTGTTTCGCGTGGCCGGGCCCTGCCACGTTGCGTCACCTTGCTCGCTCGCTCGCTCGCGCGCTCCGGGGTCAGGTCACCCATCGTAGGGTCGCAGAGGTCACGCCGCGGCGGGGTGACCAGGGGGGATGTCTCGGGACGTGGGTGGATGCGAGCGGGAATTAAGGGAGTACAATTTAATTATATACAGGCCCTCCTACCCTCACCTCATTACTCACGCTGAAAAAAACCCACGTTAAAAAAATAGTAAACGTTGATAAAAAAAAAAACACACGCACAGCAGGCAACCGTGTCCAGACAGATCTGTAATTTGTCGGATGACCATGACTACTCTGTGCTCTTCTTCAACCCAATTGCGCGATCAGCATTGTGTCCTGAGACGCAGCAAAGGGAACTTTACGCTCATTTGTTTTATTAAATGAACCCCGGGAGACTGGTAAATGTATGATGATGATGCCACTGCTAGACTGGTCAACGTGTAAAGGTGTTCCCGGCTCTTTGCCCCATGGGTCAGAGCAGAATTCGGTGTTACGGTTGTTGACAAACATCTATGGAGACCTGTTATCGTCGGTACCTGACTAATGAAAGTGGAGTACGTGATAACATGTTCATTAAGTAAAACAACATTATTTGGTAATACTGCGTTGGCAATGGTGCAATAGCACAAACAACAACAAGCATGGTGAATTAAAACTCCCCTTTATTGTAAGGATCGCTGCAAGGCGGTGGTGGTGGTGGTGGTGGTGCTACCGCGGTTGTAAAGATTAAGCTTTGCTGGACTCGCTATCCAAATTATTTGCTGCGTCGGCAGTGGCGCACAAGCACAGCACAACGGTGACCTCAAATATAACAAGTATATTACAGGCGACGTTTCGGGGAATGGCCCTTCGTCACAGCACACAGAGGGGTGAGAGAGGTAGAGGACTTATTAAACAAGGTTATTGCATAATTCACCCTTATCGGCAGTTCAGAGACGTTAGAGCCCTCGTTTCTTTTACTTCTTACGTGGTGCGAACAGCAAAACATTTGATCGCGACTCACGGACTATGCGGGAACGGGAACCTTGCAAAACCCAGATAAGAGAACGCCCAGATCTGTGAACATGAAGAGGCGTTACACGGTGGGCTGTGAGCACCAGGGGTCTGGGCAGCAGTGAAACCAACACGGGAGCGGTGAATTTCAATTATGTCAAGACCGACATGGGTTGTTGCGACATCAGGCAGCTTTGCTGCAGACGCCTCACCTGCGGCTGAAGGGATGACACCCCGCCGCCTCCTCGTAGCCGAGCTGTTGTTCACTCCAACACTTCCGTGCGATGGAAATCTCTTCCACCACGAGTGCTCTGTGCGTCTCTGTGTTTAGAATTGTTGTTACGTATATAAATGCATTACTAACTAGCTGGAGTATGAAGCTTTCGTGACCCGCAGGAACCCATACTCTTTGGTTCTTTCGGTAAAGTCACGTAGGTATAAAATAACATAAAGCACGACGTTTCGGGTGGAACACGAGCGTCCATCATCAGGTGGGAAAGCTTGTGTTGCGCCCGAAACGTCGTGATTTATTTTATTTTATACCTACGTGACTTTACCGAAAGAACCAAAGAGAAGAGCTGGAGTAGATACACAAAAAAATAGCCAATACAGTTGTTGTGTTCTCTACGTTGTTGCCGGCAGCGACTTATTGCACGTCTGTCGCAACAGCGTTAAACCAATAAACAAAAATCTTGCATACGCATGGAGTATGGGACGCTTTAAATTCTTTGCCAGTATTTTTTTATTTTATTTGTTTAGCGCTTTGTTCATTTAGTGTTTGTTTGGAGTTTTGGAGAGTTTATGTAAAGCGCTGCGAGGCCTTGTGTGAACGGCGCTGTATGAAATCCAGTCTTAGTTGTTATTTTACTGCAGACGTTTGAAGTGTGTAACCAGCGGCATTAACAGGCGTGCTCACGGCAGAAGATCCATAGGTCGCGGTGACCAGCGCTGGATGTCCACTCTGACCCGTGTCTCGCCTTTGGCTGCCACTCCCAATCATTGGTATCGAACTCCCCCAGCCGTCCTGACCAACGCCCCACTCGACTCGTCCTTTCAGCCAATGCGATGTCCCGAACTTGCAGACGATCTCTGACCCACGTGTTATTTTTCATCATCATCACGATCATCACAGTCATCATCACGATCATCACAATGGAATGTGTTAATGGGGTGGGAGACGGTAGGTAGCCTTTTCGTCGTGCCTCCGAGAAATTGACGTCGTTAATTCGAATCCAGTTATCAGCAGTGGAGCGAAATGCTGATTAATAAAAGGCCCCAGTAGGAGCAAGAAACCAATCATACGAGGTCTCCAAGATAACTTACTGAACATCAAATGACTCTCTAGAGCTAAGTGTCCAGACCTCGACATTGTTCATTTAGCATATTGCCATACTCAGTAGAATAGAATATTTTAATCCGCTCCCACATGTCGTTAACATTCCAAAGCTAACACAAAACGCTTTCAGCATGTGAAGGAAATCAATGGCCACAGATCTATAAACACAGCAACAACAACATACCGCGTTACATTCCGACGTCCCGTATACATCCAAATTGCGTTGCATTCGCAACCTACTTACGCATGTACACAAAGACCCCCCGTACAGCCTTAAGAGACTGCTGGGGCAAGTGCTGTTGGGGAGCAACTATGAAGGCCGGCACGGCACACACGAGAGGGTGGGTGAACAACACCACGCCGAACCGCTTTTGTCTCCCCAGTCGCGATGTGTACACAGTGGTACTCATTTGAGGCTGAGTCGACCTAGGGGAGGCCCAGAACCGGTTCATATAATCGTCACTGGTGTTGCCCGTGAGCGGGAATCGAACCCGGTTCGCCAGGTTCGTAGTGCAAAGCGCTAACCGCTACGCTACCGCTCCCCATACGTACACGCGTCTTTACGCGCGTACGGATGCAAAACGTGCTCCCAAATGCAACGTCCGTGGACTCCACGATCACGACAGCATTCGCGTGCAGAATCCGCGCCGCTAATGAGTCCAGCGATCACAACGCCCGTTTCTCGAAGCGCGCTCCGCTGCTGCCGAAAGGTAATTTGAGGCCGCGTCCTCCGAAGGGTGGGGGGGTGAATGGCTTTGAAGAGAACGTAATTCATAAATAAACATCTGCGCGGCCGTTTGTTGTGCCGCGTTCAGTGTGGGTCCTCGCTTGTTCTCGGCTAACGCCTCGGTCTCCTTCCACCGAGTGGTTTGCGTGGGGGGATCTTTCACTCCTGCATATGCTGCTCACATCTGTGCGTGCCAATTTCAAACCCATCAACGTGAAAAATGTTTTCTAGATTCTATATTCTGAAATAAAAGTGGTGAATAAAAATTGTTTAAAAAAAACATCTAAGTGCCGTCGATAACTATTTGTGATCGTTTCGCGTATAAAGAAAACACAACTTACAACAACAACAACCCCTTTGTCCATTCGCTGCTGGATGAAGTGTTTCCCGTGCTGTGTCTGCCATGGGGGTTGTTTGACCATACTTCACCACGCTGGGCTGTGTGAGTTGGTGAATGGGAGGCGCGGGACTGGATTAAGATCTCACTTGCAACTGAACTTAGTCGTTTGCCCGGAATCAAAGTTGGGTTGCCCGCTCCACACCGCACTTGCACTATGCCGACCACCACGTCACTGCACCCCAGCAGCATTGCGTTCATGAAGAAGCTCCAAGCACGTGGAGCGAAACGTCGAACATTGCGCCGGACAGCACGCGGCACGACCCGAACGCGCATCGGAGAGAGATGCAGCTCGAGTACAACTGCAACAATCCACGGAAGTCTAATTGCATAGCGTTGCGTACAAACCGTAGCATATACGGTAAGTCCTCGCTTAACGTGTGTTCACACAAGGTGTTTTCGCAATAACGAGGTTCTTCCATTAGGGAACAATTTTCGCACAACACAGAGCGTGCCCGTTATAACGCAGACCGGTATCACGTGGTCGATGACGAATTACTTTCCTAAGCTGCACGACTATGCAGTGTGATACAGTGCGTGGAATGATACAATAACGCGGCGGCGTACCCTCAGTTATTTGTCCCGCCATCTTACTGTGTGCGTGTATCATATCTCGCCAAACTTTATCGCGACATTAGTTATCGGGGAATTGTTTTTTGCTTTGCGCATTTTTCGCTTAACGCGGCACTTTTCAGGAACGCATCTACCGCGTTAAACGAGGACTTACTGTAACACAAATCTCAGAGGGCACCCGGGTGCACATGGCAAGCTAAAAACCAAACAATTTTATTTTTATTTTACCTGGTAGGGCCCACTGAGATTGTAGCTAATTTTCAGAAGCGACCTGACCGCAAATGATAGCTCAACGAAGTGGCTCATCACGTGGACATTTATAGCAGCCAAAATACCCTAAACCCGTGACGAGGGGAAAAACTCGGAGGAGCCAGAATCAACTCCACGGGACCACGGCGAGAACGCGCGAGCAAAGCTCGCTGGGACACGTTGCGCAATCTTTGCGTTTGCGGCGAACGACATCGCGCGGAAGACGACGAATGGGTTGGCTCTCCGGAGCGTGCGCGTTCAAATCTTCCAGACACCTCCCTGCACGGGAAACACCGTGAAGCAAAAACAAAAAAACCGCGGCGAGCGGGTTGTTCAATCGCGCGTCGCCGGGCACCTGGAGCGTGACGCTGTCAATCAGGAACGTGCACAGGTGGAGAAAGTGCCCCGCGGGGACTCGGGAGTGATGGCTCCGGGCAGCCGGAATGGGCAGTCGCTTAACCTATAGGGGCGCGCTATCCTGGCTCAAGCCTGCTTGGGGATTTTGACATCTAACAAGATCCGGTTTGGTTTTGGTCATAGGCACGTTCCCGTGACCGGTGTGAATTCAAAGCGGGCCGACCCGGACTTTGCGGACGGAGACGGTTTGGGACTCAGCTCAGGATTACAGCAAGCGGTGTGACAGGGCCGAGCAAGGCTCGAGCCACGCTGGGCCGACTGACCTGTTTAGAGTGGGACATTGTGGTAAGGTAGGCACACCGATTGATGTGCAGGTTACGGTTCGGGGTTAACTGAAAACCAATTGAATTGGCATTGGTTATTTTGGTGACGAAAAAAAACTGTCTCGAAAGGTGCATTTCCCGTTAACTGTTTGCAAAAAAAATGGTTTAATTATAAGTTTTGAAATGTTATCTTGATTATAGCAAAAACGAATTATCGGCTACATGGGGGGTCTTTGTTTTGCTTTTTTTTGCTGATATGCAAATGTGTATTGCAAACAGTGAGATAATCGCTCGGAACACGGCTGTCTCTCTCGCTGTCTGTGTTGCGAGAAACTGTGACGCAACTACAGAGACAAACGGAGATCCAGAAAGACAAACCGAGAGGAATTGTCAAATTCATTTTGTTAAAGCTTTAATTCGATTTTCCCACCAATGATGCCTATTAGATAACATCCATTTCAACTCCCATTTTTGACAGAAATTTTACGTTTTAACCAAAGGGGTTAACCGCAACATAATCATTATCGTAAGGATTAAAGTGCATTTGATAAAGGCTGTGCAATGTGTATCGCCTTGTTTGAATGCTTATTATGTATGCATCAATGCAAGCCCTAGCTTAGGGTACGATGAAAACGCACACAGCATGTGTGTCTGTATAGGTCGACTCAGCATTAAATGTGTACCTGCTACGGTGTGTAAATATCGGCACGAGAGAGAAAAATGCGACCGGGCGTGGTGCTAGAGTGAGTGTAACAGTGTGAGTGGGGAGCAGTAGTGTCGTGGTTAGCGCACTCCACTACGAACCCGGCTACCCGAGTTCGATTCCCGCTTACGGACAACACCAGTGACGATTATCTGAATCGGCCCTGGGCCTCCTCTAGGTCGACTCAACCTCAAATGAGTACCTGGTGCGATGTGTGGACATCGCCACTAGGGAGGCAAAGGCGGCCGGGCGTGGTGCTGGCCACCCACCCCCTCGTGTGCCGTGCCGGCCTTCATAGGTGCTCGCTAACAGCACTTGTCCCAACAGTCTGCTAAGGCTATACGGGGGATCTTTGTTTTTGTTGCTATCTGAGTCTCGGTGAAGTCTGACCGTCTCGCCTCAAAAATAACAATAATATTTATTTACAAAGCGCTTTTCATCAAGAATCTCAAAGCGCCGTGCATAACACACCACCAGTCACCTCAGCATGGCAATAATAACTCGTGAAACTACAAACGAATTCATGGAAAGAGTAATACAAGCACACATTTGATGAATTCGCTGCGAGCTCAATAAGCGGAAGTGCATAAATGCAGCTTCAAGATGACCTTTAAAAATTACGACCTTTCAAAGGCGTTGTGGTCTTGTGGCGCCTGGCAGCAGAGTACTTGGGCATCAGTGACAAGCAGCCTCGCTGAGTCGTTGAGGGACCACGGCTAATGTTCCCTCCTGTGTAATAGTTGGGCACGTGAGTAATAACTGCGAAATTGCCCGAGTGATCGCAGCCATTTTCACTTTGAACACCCCTGCTACAAAGTGTTATATATTCATTGAAAGTTTTCTAGGTTTTTTTTAGTTTGGGTTGGATTTTCGGTTTCAGTTCTCAAAGAAAGCGGTTAAAACAATAACGGTTATCGGTTCGGTTCCACATTCTGCGCGTTGACTCGCTATGTCCATGGATGGTGCCGCGCTCACTTTCAACCCGGGCTGCCCTCGTGACGAGAGTCGCGACCTCACGCGGATCCAACGGCGAACGGAAACGCGAAGGGGGTCAATCGCGGCTCACGTCAAAGGGGCACATTGAGGGCCGCGTTGATTTGCGGCAACAACAGCAGCAGCAGCAGCAGCATCAAAAGACTCGTGGAAGGTGCTGACTCCTACTGCGTGAGACTTGAGAGGTCAACGCAAGGCTAATCTCTGTGGACACGTTCACAAAGATGCAATGCGGGCGCCTATGCAATGTGTCGAGATAGCAAATGCCTTGTAGACACTTGTAGGTTTCGCAAAAAAAAACTCAAATTCAACGACATTGACAAGCGTGACCTCAAAAGGCTTGCAATGAGTGGGAAGCCCTGGTTCGAGAAAGTGAAAACTTGATCGGCAGACTCTGGCTAGGCGACACGGAACCACGACGCGAGATGACTTCAGCAGCTCCGGGGCGTGACCTCAGCCCGTTACGGATTTGACAACTACGGCAGGCTCTGCCATTCCGTGATCGGCCTTTTTCAGTCATTGCAGGGATTGTTCAAATCGTTAAAATCAAGTGTTCTTCATTGCAAGGTCCGCAGGCCACTGGCGGTGCCTGGGGGCCTTTAGTGCGACTCCTGACGTGCTGCCCTCGACAGAACACAGCATGCGAATACAACCCCCATCGTGCTGCTGTCAAGCCCCTGATGGTTTCAAATGTGTGGTGGTCCTCACACTGATGATATCCTATCGGCGAAAGTGCCGGGGGGGGCGGGCCCTCTAAAAATGAGTGAAGAACACGGACTTGAATCCTCTTTAAAAAAGCTAAAGCTGAAAAGCTATCGCCTTCCGCTGACGAAAGGATGCCCTGGATATCCCTGTGACATCCGCTTCCTCTGCACCGTATCCACGGCAAACGGCTCGCGAAGTATCCGTTCGAGAAATGCGAACGGATACTTCATCTCGACGGTCGCAAATAACGACGGTCGCACAGTCGGGATAACATTTGGGAGAAAACACGCGCATATTTTTTGTTGTTTTTGGTGTTGCTGCACCAATACATGAGGCTCAATCACAGGTCGTGCAAGGTGAAGGCCCTCTCTCGATTTCGTGGGCCCAGCGACGACGCGTGCACCCAAATGCCTTTAATCCGCCCTGACCTTAGAGGGTCGCTAGAGCCACTTCGCGATTGAAATGTTTAGTTGTTTACGTGGTGGTTTAGTTACTGCAGCTACATACTATTAACATTCCTTCCCTTTATTAATGTTACCCCCATCCCCTCCCTTGGATGCTGCTAATCATGCATAATGCACGGGCATAATATGACTTTAAACCCCCCGCCAAACCTCCTACGCATTTCACAAGTAGTACTAATCGCATATCTGCATTTGCCATAAATATGCTAAATTCCTCTTGATATGCAAATTATTTTGTCAAGGCGCTCTTCCCCCCTCCATCACAGCTTAAATAGATGCTCCAAGCCTGGGGTGTGTCATTCAGACTCTGTCTTCTCGACAGACCTGTTCTCCACCTGAGGACGGCTGCTTGCGTTGTGGCCGAAACGTCGTGAGAATTATTTTATTTTTATTATTTTATTATTTCCATTCTACGTGACTTTACCGAAAGAACCAAGAAGAAAAAAAATGCTCCCCGTGGTTTACCGGCTACGCCACTGGAGCGGTGTCCTTCATTCGACGGAGGGTAGCGACGCGACAGATTGCTCGGCTCTCCCTGTGCCGACTCGAACAGTGGGAGGAGGTTTCCGCATTTGTCTCCGTTTACGCGTGCGTGTGCGAGTGTGTGTGTAAAGGGGAGCGAGCGGTGGTGTAGCGGTTAGCGCGCTGCGCTATGAACCTAGCGACCCGGGTTCGATTCCCGCTCACGGCTAACACCAGTGACGATTATCTGAACCGGTCCTGGGCCTCCCCTAGGTCGACTCAGCCTTAAATGAGTACCTGGTGCGGTGTGTAAACATCGCCACTGGGGAGACGAAGGCGACCGGGCGTGGTGTTGGCCACCCACCCCCTCGTGCGCCGTGCCGGCCTTCATAGATGCTCGCTAACAACACTTGGCCCACCAGTCTGTTCAGCCTTTAAGGGGGATCTTTGTATTTCTGTGTCAGCAGTCTGGTGAAGGTTATTGGCCAGTATTTGGGTCTGTTGTCTGGCTGTGAGTGTCCTGTTGTGTGTAGCCCAATTTATTGCCTCTGAACCGAGGACATGTTTCGCTGAAGCAAACAAGGACCGAGTAAATCAATACATAAAATAATGACACTTATAATACAAACATCAAATATAATGCGGGGGGCGGTAGCGTAGACCACGGCCAACATCTCAACCAGTCCCTGGGCTCTCCCCCCTGCGTCAACTCAGCCTTACTCGAGTCCTATGGGCAGCGTCAAAACCTCACACGCCATGTCGTGCTTCATCGTCAGGTTTCTAGCGAACAGCACTTATCCCCAACGGCCAGAGAAGACGACACGGGGGTCGAGGGGGGGGGGTTGTCTTCTCGTGTCCTGCTGTTCAGGAAATGACACCCAGGGCCGTCCTTAGGGGGGTGCAGGGTCATAACCAGGCAAAGCATAACCGACGCCTTGAAACTAAACCTAAAGTATTACATCTAACACCGTGATGTGCAAGCACCCCCCCCCCCCCGCCAAACTGCGGGGCCTGGGGCGAACGCCCTAGGGACGGCTCTGATGCCCATGCCGTCGGGAGATGGGCGGTTTGCCCGTGGCGGCTGGGACGGGCGCGAGGAAATCCACCACAGGGGAGCGCACTAATGCCCCCCCCCCACCAATTAAGTTGTGCGCCTATCGCCATCAGCCCTCGTCGATGCCGTTCGCGGCTTCACTGCCGCATTAAAATTCCACGGCGGCCGGTGGTGACGCTCGTCTTTTGAAATGTCAGCCGGTGGCCGCGGCTGAATCGCTTATCCCGAGACTACTTGTGATTCTAAATAGCTACGGAGCGTAATGCTGCCCGTTTTCTTTTTAATCTCCGCTTTGTGTTTAGCTTCGGGTTAAATCGCGCAAAAAAAAATGCCGTGGCATTTGAGTGCGCAACGGACGTTAATGGCGTATTTTCTAATTTGTTTACGTGTCGACGCCCGCTAACGACCCGCCGAGCTCCGATGTATTCATTCATTCCAGACGGACGCTCGCAATTGTTCGCTCCGCGGGTCGAGACGGAGGTGGGGGGGGGGGCCCTGTTGACTGGCATTTAAATCGCTCGCGGGCGCCCCGCAAAGCCATTCCCAAGGGGGCTGACGCTCGCCACGTTTAAGCCGAGTCATCCGGGAGTGCAAGTGCGCGTCTCAAGGTGGCGGGCTGGAAGCACGTGGCGCGCGGCGTTCACTGCCAAGATGACTTAAGCCGCACCTGAGCTGTTAATTGGCGTGCCTCGGCTTGCCTCGGCTGTTAGCGTGAATCATGAATATTGAACACCCGCGCGATGCGAGGTCTGCCTGGCTGGTGGCGTCCACGCTGGAAACAGCCGAAGGCCGCCACGGTTGTTGGGAAGTGGAGAGAGAGAGAGAGGAGAACTCGGAAGGCCGCCATCGACAGCCGGCGACGCGCGCGCGAGTCGGCTCTGGCACGGTTCGACACCGCAAGGCAGCCAGCGGGGATGTCCCCTCTCGCTCGTAGTCTCGGCACGATATCCGACGTTTCGCTCCACGTGCCGGGAGCTTCTTCCGCAAGCGGCCGAAGAGGTGGGGGGGGGGGGCAAGGACTGCGAATAGATTGGCAACGCGCCGGACAACACGCGGCACGACCCGAAAACACCACCCGAAAACAACACAAGCACGACCACCAAACGCCTACGCAGTTGCACCGCCCGTTGTTATATTTCCATGCCGGGGTCACCAACGCCGAAAACGAAGGGGCGGTCGACAACGAAAAATGGACGCACGTTTTAACGGGGGGGGGCAGGGGGGCGGGGAGGGGGAGAGATGCAGGCAAGCAGTGCGTTAGCGGAGGAGTGCACTGTCTGTCCTAGGTTAGCAATTGGCATCGTTGGGTACATTGCCCAATGGTGGTGGGAGTTCTCGCGGCGCGTGCCGCGGTTTAAACTGGGCGACAAAGGGGTGGCCCCGAATAATCTTGAAATAAACGGATGAAAACAAACAGAATTCATTTCAGCGCTTTGCTTTCGTTGATAAACAACGCGTCTACAGCAAGATCGAGTCAAACACACACGAGGCGCGTATTGTTATACATGGGTGAAACAGTGTCCAGAATAAACACCGCAGTGGAGACCCAAACATCATCACACTTCATCGCTTTCACATTCCTCCTCCTCCTCCTCGACACCGGTGGTGTAACCATCAACCGCATCAGGACATCGACAACAGGCCGATGCGCGCATCTTCCTTCATCAACGGAGAATTCAAGACACGAGCCACACGAATGCGAGTGTGGCCACGTAACCCAAACTATGGTGGACCATTTTTTTTCGATTTAAAGCTTTCGTGACTGCAGGGATTCATCTGCTTGGTTCTTTCGGTAGAGTCACGTAAAAGGGAAATAATAAAATAATAAAAATAAAACATAATAAAATAATTCTCACGACGTTTCGGCCACAACGCAAGCAGCCGTCCTCAGGTGAAGATAATTATTTTATTATGTTTAATTTTTTATATTTTATTACTTCCCTTCTACGTGACTTTACCGAAAGAACCAAGAAGATGAATCCCTGCAGTCACGAAAGCTTTAAATCGAAACCTTAACAGACTGTTAGGGCAAGTGCTGTTAGCAAGCTGCGCCTATGAAGGCTGTAAGGAACTGCACACGAAGGGGAAACTGGCCAGCACCACGCCCGTCCGCCTTTGTCTCCCCAGTGGCGATGTTTACACATCGCACAAGGTACTCATTTGATGCTGAGTCGACCTAGGGGAGGCTCAGGACCGGTTTAGATATTCGTCACTGGTGTTGGCCGTGAGCGGGAATCGAACTCGGGTCGCCGGGTTCGTAGCGCAGTGATTAGTGCTGCGCCACCGCTCCCCACCAATTACAAACACACCCAAAAGCCAGCACGTTACTTTTGGTGTTTAATTCACATGTGTTGTATGTGAATGGTTTCTGTATAGCTTCTGCAGCAGCCACTAGAGGGGCAACCATTCACCACAATGACAAAACCACAAAAAAATAATTGATTTCTCGAATTAAAACGTGACCCCTGAATCATTACAATTCATCAAATCTCCCGGTGGGTGTGGGAGATGTGTGGGGGTGTGAGGATGTGGGGGGAGGGGGGGGCGAGTGGGGGGCGTCGAATCGTTCCACCCCCTCGTAAATGGCCAATCTGAATCTGTTTTCCATTATTGCGGCCGTCACTCCACCTTGACACATCCTTGACTCGACTGAAACACCCACGCATAATCTACACGCGTTCATTTCAAGGTCAGTGGGGGTTTTTTTTTGTCAATTTGTTTTCTATATTATGGATTAAATTATAATACAGCCATTTATTTATTCAGGAAAGCCTCAATGCCTGACCACCAAATCACCCTGAATGGGCCCAACCTCGTCACATCTCTGAAGCTCAGCGGGATCGAATGTGGTTAGCTAGCACTTGTATGGGGAACTGCCTGTGAATACCCGGTGTTGGACGCTAGGCCTGTGATGTGACTCGGAGATTGCAGTAACGCAATGGATTATTATTACTGAAAGTTATCTAAGTGAAGCTGTAAGCATTACCCTGTCCCCGTCATTTGGGTGGATTTTCTCTAGGTACTGCAGTTCCTGGCCAATCCATCCTTAATGAAATTGGCCAATATAAACATGTGGCAGGATCCTCCTGAAAATGAATCTCGAGCCCCACTCCTTTTCGCGAGGGTATGGTGTGAATTGTTCTGCCAATTCGTTATTGAGTATTTTATCATATAACTGGAGTACGTCAAAAACCCCACGCCTACAAGGCGATAATCTATTTGCTGCATTGCCATTTTCTGTCTACCTTGTAGCCCCGCAAACAAAAACTGAAGAGGCCAGGCATGGCATTTGGGTGGAAATCCAGAACGGAGTTGCCAACCAAACCAAACACTTAGCACTCGCCCAACCTTGAACGCTAACCAGACCCTATCGCGAGCGACACGGGCCAACCAAACCCTAGCCCTGGTCCGTAGCACCAACCAGACTAGCCCACTGGGCCATAGCCAAATAACCCTTCTAGCTAACCAAACTATCCAACCACACCCTAACCCTGCTCCGTATCACTAATCAGATTAGATTTCGACTTAAAACTTTCATGACTGCAGGAATTCATATTATTTGGTTATTTCGGTAAAGTCACGTAGATAGAAAAATAAACAAAGTGAATATTTTAAAAAACCGACGATTCGATCGCAACACAAGCGGTCGTCATCAGGAAAAGGGGGTTTAGCCTCTAAAGGCAAAACTGTTTATAAAGGTTTAAAATGTCCGTAGCCGAAGTGTCAGCAGCATGGGCGAGGCAGCTAATGTTAATCAGAACAGCTCACCGAACCATAGTCTAACAACCATTCTGTATAGCCAAACAAGCCCACCAGACGTCAACACTAGCCCGACCCCGTCTCTTACGCGAACACGAACCTCCGGCGATCGACCCAACGTCGTTCACAATTTGTGTCCGCGTTTCACTTTTTTGGGAACCCGACGCACGCGTGTCTGTCTGTGTGACAGGCCGCCCGTCTCGCGTCTCACATCAACGTGCCGACTCTTTCCGGTGCGGCAAATCGCCACGGCGACCACATCATTGCCATCTCTCGCTGGCCGATGGGCCCCGCGGTGAGTAGACTAGCAGTGGATAGAACACGATGCTTCCAGCCGATCCGTCGCGAACGTGAATCTGGCCCATTTGGCGTTCGAGACGCCATCGCCCTCTCCTGACGGCCGAGCAGCGCTCGACGTAACGGGGCTTAAATTATAAGTTTAGGTTTAAGGGGCCGTCCATAAATGACGTCACGCACATAGGCCGGGGGGGGGGG
>CM025655.2:4392857-4429123 GCA_014621495.2 Entosphenus tridentatus
CACATCAAGATTTCAGAGAAGGCGTTACGGGGTCCTTCAGGAGTATTGTACAACGAACAAACGAGAGGCGTTTGACGGTGGTAAACGAGGCGCGCGAATCCAACAGTGCTAATATAATACGCAGGTGTTGAACGCGCACACTATTTCACCGACATACGTACAGCGTGGTCCAGATGTCTAGTGACCCCCAATTAATTGAGCCCTAACGTGGTTATTTATTAATTTATTTCATATTGCTTGCATTGCAATACACATCCACTGGTATGTTAAAATATTACGTCTGAGAAAATTAAATGGGAGTCACAAGACATCCGGATCACCCTGTAGAGTACGGAGGAGGGGGTGGGTGGGTGGGTGGGTGAGAGGTGTGGTGGAGATGGGGGTGGAATGAAATAACTTGCGGATTGTTTCAAATGCCGCGCCGGGAGGTTAAATCGAACCGGTAACCTCTGAATTCTTCATTTTTGCTCGAGATATATTATTCACCAGTGCATAACGACGGCACACGGACAACATTGTAACGAACGAACGAACGAAAACAGATGGATTTGAGAGATGCATGTTTTTGCTTCAGTGGCAAGGGGGTGAAGACAGCTGGTCATGGAAGATTAAAACATCGTGCCTGATTCTGTCAGACTGCGGGAATTAAACCACCACGGCTCGGTGTTTTCGACAGTGCGCTCGCAAAACAGCCGATTCCCATCTCTCAATTTCCCCGCCACGGTAACAACAATGCTGCCACCGGCGGTGTCTTCGCAACGGCGGCTGGATTAATGCGGCAATAAATATCTGATCGCAGAGGACCGACCGGTGAGTGATTTCGGCCTAGGGCCAGTGCGGTTATTGAATCTGAAAAGCCCCATGAAATGCAACAACAACAACAACAGCAACACATCCCACCGCGCCAGTCCTCTCACTCGATATATTTCCGAGCAAGGCAGTGACCCCCAGCTTAAGAGGACTCGATATTAATCTTCCCCGCTTTGTCTCTATCCGTGACGTCGCCCCTGCTCACGGCCTGTCGCGTCGGCCACGCCGAGAGCTGCCGTTTATAAAAGCCGGTTCCTTCGACTTGCGGCAGCAGCGCAACGCGCCTATCGCTCGGGACGGGATTCTAATCAAATGTTTGTCAGAGCTGGGACAATTCGTCAATTAAGGCAAGGGATGTATTTAGATTTGAGGTTTCCGCAACCTTGGTTAGAATTCATATTCAAATTTTATTCGGACGTGACTGTGCGTGTGACCGTGCCACCGGTTGTTGCTTAATTCTGCGTTTGCCCTCATGGTCAACGCAGATCAAGGGTGCGAGGACTTGCGTAACAACTTGGTGGCAAAGTCGCACCACGAAGTCGCGCGTGCATAAACACTCGTTCGCTGGCTGAAAACATCTTAATATCTAGAGGACTGCAGCGCTTGGGCAATTGTTGACAGAGCCGGCTCACAAACTGGCTTTTGCCTTCCGGTTCGTTTGTGAGTTTCTCGGCGATTTTGAGATGCGATTTGCACGATTGACAACGCTTTACGTATATATAAAACATAGTTGCACCAGAATAAAAGTTGAAATACGGATTCATCGACGAATGGATTTCTACATTTACAATGTGGCAGCGCCCCACGTTCGCTTGCACAGACGTCTCACGCTATCGTGAGTCAATCTCCCGTATCACCCACAGCACAGCTTGTGGCAAGTTCTACATTCATTGTCCAGAGAGTGGAATGGGCCACGCTTTGTGGGGTATCCATGCCCTCCTGGTGCCCTGGCAAAAAAAGATTACTGTATTGTGGTCCAGAGAGTGAATGTGTTACAACTAAATGTGGTCCTGAGCAACTGTGGATGAGGTGAGTGAAAATGCCCGATCTCAAATGTCGTTAAATATACGTTTGATGTTATTTGTGTCATCTTAGTCACATGACCGTCTCAACATTCATTTGAAATACATATACTAAACAAAACAGAACAGAACTAGAAGTTTAAGCGATCTGGTAAAAGCGAGACCAAAAAAGCTCATCTTGAGTTTAATCGCGACCCTTGAAACCTAGCTATTCATAGACTCGCGCTTGAGGGTGAGTGAGTTCGGGTGAATGTTTACATTCTATTATATCAAGACTGACCACTGCCATGGGAATGTGGAATTTACACTGCTGGTTCTGGTCTGTCAATGCAGATCAGCGCCGCGCCATTGCTCGTTTGAGCAATGCTTTTAACCTGACTTGAGTGCACACATGGGCCAGCCAAGGTAACAGAACGCGAGTAATGACGGGCGGTGGTGGTGGTGGTGCACGCTGCACGCTGGTAATCCAGCACTGTGGAGGGGACGAGGGTTGGTGGATCGCACAAATGTCGTGAAACTCCCTTCCCCCCCCCGTGGGCGTCGAGGAGGTGTTGTTACCCTGGCTTGCCAGGAGAAGGCGGTAAAGCAAAAACTCTACCTGTTCAGTCTGTTTGGGATATTATGGTCCCCCTCGCACATGCAAGCACTCATTATTTGGATCGAAACATATTTTTATATATTCTTGGTTCTTTCGGTGAAGTCATGTAGATAAAAAAATAAGAATGAAATAAATTAAAATTAAAAATAAATTAAAATAAAAGCAACGCTTTTTTGCTTTTATTTCAATTTATTTAGAAATTTAATTTTTTTTAATTTCATATATTCGTGACTTTACCGAAAAAAATCAAGAATATGAATTCGTGTAGTTACGAAAGTTTTAAATCAATATTTTTATATACCAAGGGACCGCAGAGATGGGAAATGGTTGGCGCCGGTTCACTGCCTGGCTGCCTTCCCGCTTGTCTGTGGTTCCTCCTCGCGCCTCCGAGTCAATCTCTGTATTTACATTTATATGGTAAATAAGAGTGAATTATTTGATAGCCCGCAGCATTCACTGTAACTGTGCAAAAAAACAAACTTGAACCACTAAATTGATGCCACTTTAGGTGGTACCGATAAGTGACCGGCCCCTACTGGACATCTGTAAAAAAAAGAGCTTCATTGCTTATTTGCGTTCTGCAGGATAAATTACTACTATAATGAACCAAGAATGTCTGTTTGTGTGTAACGCGCGTGACGTCACTCCATATGCCCCCCCCCCCCCCACCGTCATTAATATTCATGAGCAGGTGGACTTTTACACTCACGCAGAAGAAGGTCGAGCGGAAATATATTTTTTCGCAAATTCGCTTTAAGTTTGACGTTTCTTTATAAAAAGTGAATCTAATAAATAATTATACGCAGGAACAAAGTGGATTTGTTATCTTTATTAATTTCTTCAGCATCTTTTTGTTTTTTTCGGTAAAGTCACGTAGAAATAAAATAATTCTCACGTCGTGAGAATTATTTTATTATGTTTTATTATTTTTATTATTTTATTACTTCCCTTCTACGTGACTTTACCGAAAAAACCAAGAAGATGAATTCCTGCAGTCACGAAAGCTTTAAATCGAAATTTCTTCAGCACTTGAGACAAAAGGTAAGTCCAATTTATGCTTCTTCGTTATGGTAAAATAGACCTTTCTCGGTGATTTTCCAGATATTGTATGGAATTCCAATTTATTTCAACCCCAGCGACCGAAAGCAGAAGAAAATGAAGTATCAGAGCAGTGAATTTTTACAAATTGAAGGTCAGTTATATGCAGTGCTACAGTGACATGAAGTGAGGTATTTTATGACATACTTTTGAGCAAGAATCACTGCCATTAATAGTACTACAGTGAAATGCAGAGAAGTGTTTGATAACATACTTTCGTGCAAGATTCACTCCCATTACATTTACACAAGATACAATTATACTCTGCTCAATGCTTTCGTAAATATTACAGCTTCCGTCCTAGGACGGGCAAACAAGCTCGTAAATAAATATTCTGATCATGAAACATCTGGCGTGGGCTCACGGACGAGAGGAAGGAGGAGTTCAACTGATCTGCCTCCTCGTGCCTCGGATCTTATTCCTACGGGCTGAGGGCTCCCTCTGCTGCCCGCTGACGGAATGCGTCTCACAGCAATGCACACAAAAAATACTCAAAACACATTCCTGCGGAGGGAGCTGGTAGGAACGTTGGGCTGCTCGGTCAATGGCCAGGGTCAATGGCGGCGTGGTGTATTCCGCAAATATGCCCGACTGTGAGGGCGGGCAAAAGCCGGCGTGAGAAGGTTAAGCGTTGAGTTTTATAAGGGCACCACGGGGTGACCAGACCCTCCCCACCCAGCCCCACCCTCCCCACCCAGCCCCACCCTCCCCACCCAGCCCCTCCCCACCCTCCCCTCCCCACCCAGCCCCTCCCTGCACGATGGACATAATAATCACCTGTGGGCTGGTGTAACCAGGAGGTTCCTACCAGTATAAAACTGTGTCTCAGTCCTCCGACAGGGATGTTAATTATAATCATCATCATTTATATTTGTACGGCGCATTTGTTCCGTAGATACGCCAATACAGATGATAGCCGCACTTTATCCATCATCTGTTATGATCTATCCACTGCTGGATGAAGACTTCCCCAAGCCGTCGCTATCTATCGCGGTCCATCCTGGGATGTATTTATTAATCTACCGAGCACTTGCGCAGCAGCAGCAGCTGATTTCTTCAGGTGGAAGTGTCGTGGTCATCTTGTTCAACTAGCTGCGGAGCTCGCGAGCCCAGGACAGTCTCATTCGCAAGAGCCATCTTGGGAATCAGAATGACAAAAAGTAAACTCAATTAAAATAAAGTACGGCAATGAGGCGAATATAAATCATAGTAACAAAAACAACGATATCACGTGATACATTACAATTTTCACGAATTCAAATAAATATTTAATAACACGTTCCTTGCAGCGTAAGTTGACTTTTCCGTAATATTTTTAAGTATACCGATCATAGTACACGGTGGTTCAGATGTCTTGTGAACCCCATGTTATTATGTAAAACTTAAGATTTTTAGACTTAAAGCTTTCGTGACTGCAGGAATTCATACTCTTTTTCACCTGAGGACGATTGCTTGTGTTGGGATCGAAACGTCGTGATTTATTTCTTAATTTTTTCTATCTTTAAGATTTTTTTTTTAAGTAAGGTTTATTTAAAACATGAATGAAAATACACAGGAAAACATGTTCAGGGCAATTAATTGGGGGGGGGGGGGGGTTACAAGACATCTGGACCACCCTGTAGATTGAACATCGCTCCATCTCCTCTGTCAACGTCTCTCGTGTTCCATTCCTTGGTTGCCATTCCGTCGTTGGTATCGACCACCGCCCATCTTCCCCTCTAGTACCACGCCCTGCCTTCTTATCAGCGAGCACGATGTCCTCCTACATTTGCCCATGTTCTCCAATCCACGTGCTCCACTTCACCGTCACTGGCTTTCACTGTAATTCCACGCATGCATTTTCCCAGTGCTTGCCTGCACGCCCTTGTAGCCTTTGTTCAATTTCCTTTGTCAATGTCCCTTCCGTGGTCCATGTCATAGCAGTCATCAACGTATCGTACTTACCCAAGGCCTTCAATAAAATGAATTAAATTATCAAAATACAAATCATAACAGGCATCCGGCAAGGAGGGTATATGCTCACACCACGACATATGAGAATACGTTTTCCAATGATTGTATTGGAGAATCAAAAGAATTAATAACAGTGGCGAATGTACTAACCATCTCAGATTCAATGCACACAAGGTCGTTCATAGCAATCAACGGTAATTCATGAACCTCAGGAAATGATGGAAGAACCGAACAAAGAAGGCTGCAAAGTGGGGATAAGGATTAATAATTCACATATGCTGCTGTATGTACAGTATACAGGCAGAGGAACACACGGATTAGACCAGTGGCTATCAACCTCTTTAGGCTACTGAACCCCTTTGTTGAATTTTGTTTTCACCGAGTAACCCCCTTGCCAGACCCAACATGGTTCTAAGAAATAAATGTATGAATAATTAACGTAAATATTTGAACCATTTGTCCATTTTGGGAGGTATCCTAACTAGCTAATAACTTGCAAGCGAATAATATATTTAAACGGACACTCTGCATGCGTGACGTAATTTGTTGGCGCTCGCTGGTTCCTCTTGTAAACCACATTGTTTACGACCAATGAGTTTAGAAATGCATTGCATATCGTCCTAGGTTACCATGTGGATTTTAATTGTATCGTAGTTATTTCATATTGGCAGATTCATACATGATTATTCACCAATGACTCTTACGTATGAAACAATTTCACACGTTCATAAATCCCCCCCCACCCCACGTAGCCCCCTGGGACATTGCCACGCACCCGCAGGGGTCTGTCTACCCTCGGTTGAAAACCACTGCATTAGAGATACATCAATAATTTAGAGACATTAACTGTAGAGAGAAGTGAGCTTGGGCAGATCACGTCCGCTCTAAGGGATGACGGCCGGTGGTCAGGACGACAGGTGGATGTCAAGGGAAGGAAACAAGCACGAGAGGACGTGAAACTTCGATTTAAAGCTTTCGTGACTGCAGGGATTCATCTTCTTGGTTCTTTCGGTAAAGTCACGTAGAATGGAAATAATAAAATATTTAAAGTAAAACATTATAAAATAATATATTATATTTTTAAATGATGTTTTATTATTAGTAGGTCAAACGTTGAGTTTTATAAGGGCACCACGGGGTGACCAGCCCCTCGCCACCCAGCCCCACCCCTCCCACCCCCCACCCAGCCCCTCCCCACCCAGCCCCTCCCTGCACGACGAACACAATAATCCCCTGTGGGCTGGTGTAACCAGGAGGTTCCTACCAGTATTAGTAAGGTATTGTGTCACGTAAACAAAACTCGCCAATTCGTTACGAATACAGCACACCGGCGCGTTGGAGAGTAAACCTACAACATTACAATTCGAGAACGACGTTTCGCCAGTAATTGCAACCGGCATAATCAGGCGAGAGCCACACATGGCTGAAATGGTAAACAATTACCACGGTTTATTTGTGTTTTCTTTACGTGACAAACCTCACGACTCGGCTGTGTCGGGCAGTGACGGGTTTAACGACACATTTATATTTACGCGATCTAACCAAAAAAACACTCTATTATACAAAAAAAGAGCTTCATAGCTTATCGGATTTCTGCAGTCTTAATAAACATTCCGATTTACATTTATTAGAGCACATAAGTATCCGCCAATAACCGTACTGGTCACGTGGCGCTCGGGGGAGAGGGCGGGGGACCAATAGGGAACTCGACATTCGTCCGCGGCGCCTATCCGCGGCGGGAAATCTAAATCGTCGTCATGCGCGCATGCGCAGTTCGGCCGCGTTCGTAAAAAGTGGCGGGGCCAGGCACCCCTCTGGTGAGGCGAGCGGCGCGCGAAGTTTACTCCGTGAGGTAAAAGCGACCCGTCTTGTCGGCCGACCCTTAATCGGCAGCGCCATCTCCACGAACGCGCGTAAAAACAACAATAAAACGCTCGTGGGATTATTTGGCACAACGGGAAGTGGCGCGAGATCGTAACGGAGTTTTATTTTTTTTCTGTCGGTGGAAGAGGGCCTGGGTTTGTGGGAAGCCTACCGACTTTTCCTGAAAGACCCTGCCCGGGGTGAGGGGGGGTAGCGGGGGGGGGGGAGTTCGCCGCGGGAGCGAGGCGGGGGTAGACGTGTGATTTGTTGGGCGCAATTGCGCTATAATGTTAGAACTGTTGTAAATGTATTTTGTGCGTGCGCGGTACAAAAAAAACCTGCGACGTTTCGGTGTTGGGAGCTTGTGCGGGAGACTGGACAGAGCAAGCGACAGATACGATTCGTGAGAGAGATTCAGACGCGCGGGGAAACGTCTCGAGTCAACATTGACGGACGCAGAGTGAGACGAAATGGGGGAACACAAATGCAAAACAACCAACTGTGCTGGCTGTACGCGCGTCGTATAAAGTCGGGCGATCTAAATTGCCCCCCCCCTTCGACTATTTAGATCGTGAGCACCTCTGGTTGGTGTGAATGGGACCCGTAGAAGACACACGTGCGTGCGTGGGTACGCACACGGGCAGTGTTAAATGTTTCCAGCGTTCATTTACTTAACGCGCTGTTGTTAATTATCTTTTCTCCTGTTCTTGTTGTGGGGAGCTGATCGGCAACTTTTTTGTATATATATGCTCATGTCGAGGTCTGTGAGTGAGACAGTGGACGGATTCAGGAATAGTCTCGTTTAATGTCTCTTAAATACTGAGTGATCGAAGAGGGCAAGTGCAGCATTATTGTGGCCCATAGTTTGAAACTGGCGACCAGAGTATACCGTAGACTGCTCAATTCACAAACAGGAGGTCAGGAGTGAAATTTAGGTTCAGGGGTCGGTTAAATCCAAAACCCTTCTGGGTTCGATAAAGTGAATATCACGTTGTGGTTCTTTTTACTGACAGACTGACCCACTTTATCCGAAAGTGGAATTGTCATCAATATATTATTAATGAGAACCCCTTGAATAGGGTAGGTGAGTGTGCTGATTATCACCGCACATAAATGTGTAATTTCCACGACTGGCTTTGTACTGCCATAAAAGATGAGCACCGCACTATTGTTTATTTGAGCAGGTAGAAACTTGAAATCCTATTGCGACTTCAGATGTCCTTTAGAAATGCAGATCTGAGGTAAGGGACAACTGAACCACCCAGCAGGAATGGGTTCAAAAGCTTCACAGTGCTTTTCCTTTTCAGCCCGCTTAGGAGGGAATCTAAAAAAAACCCAGCCCATAGCCTCACACATCACATTGACTTTCTTATTTTAAGGAGAAACATCAAAGTGACATCTGTCATCGCTTGAGGGTTTCCCCTGTGATATGTGGAATGACAAATACCCATGTTCATGACTTTGCCCAGTGTGACCCCACGCCTTTTAAAATAGCGGACACTAACTTAATGGGCATCCTTTCTGGAATTAACTTGATGTTTTCAACAAGTATGAAGCTCGCTGAGATGCATTATTTACAAGTGCGTTATTATGTAGGGTCACTTGGCATTTATATAATTGTAATCTCGGGTAATAAAACACAGTATTTGAGTTACCAAATTCGGTGTGAGTGAAGCTGAGACAAAAAGTATTCTTTTGTTCGTTATGACAGGACATGCTAAACGCGGTTTTTGAAATTGAATATTTGCTCAGAGATGTCCTTGAGAAAACAGAATAACTTTGGTAGCACCTTCCCAGTCGTGTGCATATGCATTGAAAATGTGACTTGTTAGTCGTTTCCTAGCAGCGAAACATGTTTACAGCCCACGCTGCTTCAGTCAGGGAGTTGTCAGTTGTGCAACACGATTAGGGAGTAAAATGTCTGGTTTATAACATTCTCCAAAACATTTTAATAGAGTTACGGTCTCCATATATTTGTGTTTTTAAGTACAAAGTAAAGTTCGTACTGAAATGTATAGGATTAACATCACAGAGGCATGTCATAACAGGAGTAATTAATTGCTTTTTCAATTGACTAACACACTTCGTCATGCTTATCTTACTGCCCTGGGGAATTTATCACCAAGTATTGCAAGCAAAGGAGTGGTGCAATGTTCTTTGGTACTGTTACTTGTCCAGTGCCCAGCATGCCATATGGAGGTGACAAAAACATTCTACTCCTTCTTTGAGCCGTTCGGCAGGATAGGTGTGTCTGAATTAGGGCCAGTGGTCACGGTAGCACCAACGATGACTAACCGTCGCTCGGTGTATATGTTCAATAATAAGGCAATTTGGATTTTTTTGTCAAGCTAAAGCTGTGGTTAAATCATTATAGGCATGTAACATTTAACACCAACGCAATACCATGCAATTTCTTTGAATGGGAACAACACAGGGTAATGATTCGTTTCAATGATGTTTTTGTCTGTTCTGTCTCTTCTATTACTTTCTCGTTTGTACTGTATTTTCCATACTGCTTGTGTTAAGGACATGTCATTTATAATGCCTGTCCTGTGCTGTTTGCTTTGTCTGCATTTGTATTTTTTTGCCTCAGTTATTCATTCCAACCATAAGCTTTAGAGAATAATGTTAATACATTTACTTGAATTTGAAAATAACACTGTTACATATTACGATGCGTTTATCGTGAGTATAATGAATCTAACTAGATTCGAAGCTTTCGTGACTGCAGGAATTACTCTTTGGTTCTTTCGGTAAAGTCACGTAGAAAGAAAATAAATTAAATAATAATAGAATACGACGTTTCGATTGCAACACAAGCAACTGTCATCAGGTAAGAATGAATGAGAAAACAAACCTAGTAAACTTAGAAATGTAATGCAATTCAACACAGAGAGTCGGCTAACACAACAGTCAACACCCTACCTGGTTGATTACGTTCTTCCAAAGATTGCTAAATTTGAGAGAGACAAAACACAGCCACGGAGACACATAGACATACACACAAGCAGATAGAGACACACAGAGACACACAGGGAGAGACAACATAGACAAACAGAGAGACAACGCCTCTGTGTCGAGGTCTTAAATAGAGAGGGGGGGCAGAGAGAGAGAGGGGGGGGATTGGGGTAGAGAAAATGAGAGAGTTGTGTGGAATTTCTGCCCATAGATGATGGAGGAGAGACAATGGACTTATAATTATTATTAAATTTATTTTCTTTCTACCTGACTTTACCGAAAGAACCAAAAAGTATAATGATTCGACTGCAATGTATAATTCGTTACATAGCTACTAAATAAGCTAATACCCCCTTCATTGGACAGGCCGCGAAGATGCAGGAGGCGGTGAGGTTGGTGTCGTGTGGTGATGACATCCGCCTGTGGGATGCACCGACCCTCACTCTCATCGACCAGTTCAACCCGCACAGCACCGCACAGAGCATCTCTTCGCTCGCAGTCTTCGGCCATCCTGACAATATCCTTTTGTGAAAATAATGTACAAAGTCCTTTTGTCAATCCAGGACTGAATAAGGTTCTCCCTGCGGCCGGTCAGTGTGGTTTGGTGAAGGTAGTGTGCCAAGGCCAGTTCAGATATCACTTGCCACTGATGTTAGCTGTGGTTGGGAATCGAACTCCGGTGGAAATGCTTGGATCCTTTAGCCACCGCCACTTGTTACCATCTCTCTTTATGCCATACGTCAGTGCTGTGGGTCAGAAGCAAGGAGTGCTAAAGTGCTGTCAACCGTTTCGAGCCGTCTGGAAAATATATTTTGCTCTGCTGAAGATGAAGACAAATGGCGGCCCTCTTACTTGATGGAGTGAGACCTCCTGATTGTGTCTTCCATCACCGAGTTATGATGAGGCTTTTGGAGCGTCTTGGCCATCTGCCGTGTTTCATACCGATCTATGTTTGCTTTCATTAGCCCTGGTTAAAAATGCTTTTTAAGCGCCGACCTTAAAGATAACATAAGCCCCCTGGAGTGCAGTGACCAAAGAGCTGTGCTTCTTGACGATAGCCATTCTGCGGTGCCTTGCACGGTCATGAAATCAAAAAGCTTTTTATTTTATCGTGTGCATGCACGCGGCAGGAGGTGCTGATGCTAAGTTGCATTTGCCTTGACATGCGACTAACGTCCCTTTGTCCTGAGTGCCTCTGAGAGTGGCGACCAGATAACTCTCACAAGCTGCAAGGTGGCTTGCATCACCGTTCTTCAGCTTGCCGAGGACGTAAGATCCAATTTCCGATGAACAATATAATTGATCAAATATGAAATGTAAATGATCGCAAGACTCAAAATTGCACAAGTAGTTTTTTGTTGTCAGTACATATCAAGGTTGTGCATCCTCGACTATGACACAAATTTCAATCGTAAAGGAGAATCAAATACTTTAATTTTATGGTAAAGTGTATTATATTTTTACACCAATCTATTGACATCACTCTCATAAGTTTTAATACGCCAATGCAAATACATCACTAGAGAGTGCTATGGTGTCACCCTTGATCATAACCTTCAAGTAATTATTGTGCTTTTCATCTTGGACAGCTTTGGTGCCTGTCACTTAAAAGACAAACAATTGCAATGTATATTTCATTTTGAATACATAACGTTTGTTTTTGACGCATCAGTTTTTCTTTTGTTTTTCATTCCCCCCCCACACAGAAAGGACAGACTTGTGTTTCCCTCAGCTCCAACAGCCAGTTTGTCCTGAGCGGAGGAAAAGATGGCTCCGTCAACATCTGGGACCTTCATACAAAAAAGCTCCAGAAATCATTCACTGTGAGTTTGTTCAACACCCGCAGACTGTAGGAATGTAACGATGTATTTATTCATCTGCTAAATCGAGTCTTGCGCTCTTAGTGTACTCATACAGCCCTACTGTCAATCCACTGCTGGATGAGGGCCTCTCCACAAAGTGAGTCGTTGGGGTTGTTTGTTCTCACTTCGCCATGCTCATTCGTGAGGGTTGGTGAAGATGGCTCGAGTACAGAACAATTGAATTTGGCTGCACTGCCATGTAATCTTTGGCATGTGGTCTATTAAAATTTCTTGGCAACCTGGAAGACAAATTGCGCCCATTGTGAATGACTGCAGGACCACAGCGCTGCGGTCACGTGCGTCTCTTACAACTGGAACGACAACTATGCGGCGTCGGGCTCCCAGCAAGGAGAGATTGTTCTCCACAACACGGTCACCAACCAGGCCAGCGCCCCCTTTACGCATCCAAAATGCCAGGTGAGTGCCGTGTGGTAGTGAAACGTGTAATAAAAGACTTCGTCACACACTGCTGGTCTCCGTTGCTCTTTTATTTAGCTTCTTGCTCGCACCCCGCTGGTCCTGACAGCGGACCAGCGTCTCCTCACGCACTTCCTCGTCAGTCCTTCCGCTCCCCCACTCCGCACACCGCTGGCCGACGGTGTGCCGAAGCTCCTCCAGCCACGTGGCTGATGGCGCGGATCCCCTCCGGCCACCCAACGTGGTTCAGCTTCTTCACTCCAACAACTGACCCGGAGTCCTTCCGGGCTCCCACCTATATCCCCTTTACCACGTGATCCTGTCTCCTCCCCTTCCGGACCGTCAGATCCGGCCTTCCCATAGCGCCCTGCTGGCTCCACCCCCATTCACCTCGCTTCCGATTGGACCCGAGGTGAACGGCGGGCCCTCCCATATGCCCCCATACTGGGCTCCGCCCCCCAATACCCCGGGCCGTATGATTGGGCCAGAGCCCAGCAGTGAACCCCGTTTACGCTCGCATTACACATGGGTACGTAAATACCGTATGTTTTGTTGCTAAATGTGTATTTACATATTTAGTCATTCCTTGATAACCAAGTGAGAGTCTTGTGTTCAAGGCATACTTGGATTGTACACAGATTTGCTTTCATTGTTTTTTTTACTTTTGATCTTTTTACTTAGAATATGTATTGCATTTGTTGGCCTATCGGCTGGTTGATTGTTGGCTCAGGTCTCTGAAACAAGTAAGGCATTTGGCTGGCGAGTTTTCTTCACCAACTAACCGCATTCCCATCTCCCCACTGCAGCGTAAAAACCCCTTCAGTTTTTTCCCTCATTTCATTTAATGTGTTCCGTTTAGATCTGTTTTCAGATAAAGTAGAATGCTCATGACTGACAGAAACGCGTGTTGCCTTCCCTGCGGCCCAGCAGCCAGTGCAGGACCTGCAGTACTCGTACTTCAAGAAGGCGCTCTTCGGCAGCGTGTCTGACGACGGCTCCGTCGTTTTGTGGGACGCGAACGCGCGGCGGCCCCACCACTCGTTCACCACGGCGCACAGGGCCCCGGCGTCAGCGCTCGCCTTCTCCCCCGTCAATGACCTCCTCTTCGTCACCGCCGGTCTCGACAGGCGGATCATCCTCTACGACATGGTCAGCAAGAGGTCTGTCGCAGTAGATGTTTTGCCTGTTGGCCGAGTCGGCCGCTTGAAAAAGCAGCTTGGGGCTTTTCCGCGGGATATAAACTTCAGGTTCTGAAAAGTGCGTGTTGTGGATTGGCATTTTCAGGCTTCAGGAAAAAAACGAGACAGAACTAATGGTACAATATGAATTAGAAGAATAAAAGAAAGGTTAATTATTTCATTAAAGAAAATATTTGACCAGCTAAAAAGCCCTTTTTTAAAAGTGAGACCTGCATTGAGTATTCAGAGCTGAACTGATGCTTGACAATTCATTGCTCCGATTAGCTCCCTGCATCTCCGATTAGCATGGTTGGCTATGTACGGTGCGAAAGAAGTTTAACATGCATACATACATGGCTGAGCAATCGCGCATTTTTCATTTGTTGCAGATCACAGATCAAACCTGAGCGGTGCGTGATTAATTCTTGGGGTGCCTAAACCATAAATCTGTGTTGTCTGCTTCACAGTGGACGTTAAAGATCCTGTGACAGTTATTAGAAAAAGAATAAGCCATGTGTGCTGGCATCATGGTCAAAATTTGCTACATTTGATAAACTAATTGAAAACTACTAAATTCGGGAAATCACTTAGCAACGGATGAAAGCCAAAGTGCAGGCCGGTACTGTGTACACCCTGTGTCAGAGGTCGCAAACGGGTTTTGATTCCTTACCCGTACCCGGCCGCACCAGGGTCGCAAACGGGTACCCGTACCCAATACCCGGCCGGGTACGGGTAGCCGGGTATCGGGTAGGGTACGGGTATCGGGTACCCGATTGCGACCTCTGGGATGAAGCCATGTTGCAGGCACGGGTGGGTTGATTCTAGGAACTTGAATTGTGAGAAGAGACAAGACGTTGGGAAATGAGTGACAAACTGTTACTCACCAGTGACTCACGGCCTACCCGTACCCGGCCGCACCAGGGTCTCAAACGGGTACCCGTACCCGTACCCGTACCCGGCTGGGTACGGGTAGCCGGGTATCGGGTAGGGTACGGGTATCGGGTACCCGATTGCGACCTCTTCCCTGTGCCACACAACGGCAGCTGCCCCTAGGATCTCCTTGGCTAAACCACAGTCGGGCATTGAATTGGTTGAGATGACATGCGATGTAAGGGGCTTTGAGTTGCTGAGGAGGCATTTAAGCAAGCGCCCTAAGAATGCCAATCCTTATCCACCATGCATCTCCGTGTTTGTTGAAACTTCAAATGCCGTGTGTGCAAGCGTTGGATGTTAACGAAGTTTGATTTTTTTTTCTCTGCGGGTAGCATACTGCGCTCCGTGACGGCGGAGTCTCCTCTCACGGCGGTGGAGTTCATGCCGGATGGATCGACTCTGGCGCTGGGAACGTCACGCGGCAAGCTCATCCTCTACGACCTGCGCATGATGTCGGCGCCTTTGCGCAGTGTCTCAGCGCACAAGACGTCCGTGCGCTGCCTGCGCTTCCACCACAAGCATGGCGCTGCCAAAGTGAGCGAGCACAACCCCCCGGCCGTTGTCTCTCACACGAAATTAAACAACTCTCCCCTTGTGCTTGGTCCTTTCGGTAAAGTCACGTAGGTAGAAAAATAAAATAAAACAAAAAATAATTGTTTGTTTTAAAATTTCTACCTACGTGATTTTACCGAAAGAACCAAAGAACACACGCTCAGGTATGTATCCATTATTTAGTGATTCTTCTGCGGCCTTGACAGTTGTGCACAAGCACAAGGAACAATAATAATAATTAATAATCTCAACACGTTCCATGTCAATAATAACAGCAACACTATGTGGCCTTAAATGGGAAACATATAACGGGGCTTTGTAAGGCAGGCTTATTGACAAATTAATGTTTGTTTTGACAATAAAATTCTCACGACGTTTCGATTGCAACACAAGCAATCAATGCTGTGGTTTTCACACCTGATGACGATTGCTTGTGTTGCAATCGAAACGTCGTGATAATTTTACTGTTTTATTTTTATAATTATATTATTTCCCTTCTACGTGACTTTACGGAAAGAACCAAGAATATGAATCCCTGCAGTCACGAAAGCTTTAAATCGAAACTCTCCCCTTGTGTGTGAACTTAGCCTAAAAGTCTTGGGACTGTTTGCTTTGATAAAGACTGGCATGAAATATATGATCCAAATCCAATACAAAAATCGTATTATGCAATACTGTGAGACAAAGCATGGTGGCGCAAGACTGGCGGATAGGGAGTGATTAAATCAGCTCATTTTTGCACGCGCTAGGTGGATTATATCATTGTGAGACCATGGGAGATGGCGACGGCTTAGGGGGGGGCTTCATCAGTAGATTATTTCTAGCTGATGATCATCAGTTTGTGTGCAGGTTCTGGGTGGATTCTAGATTGGAAGTTTTCGTGACTGCAAGGTAAAAAATAAAATAAAAATAAATTAAATCACGACGTTTCGGAGGCAACACAAGCTTCCGTCTGCAGGTGGAACCGTCACGAAATCTTGTGTTGCCTCTGAAACGTCGTGATATAATTTATTTTAATTTTATTTTTTACCTATGTGACTTTACCGAAAAAAACAAAGAGTCTGGGTGGATTGTTACATTGCACGATCACGAAAGGTGCCGGTTGCTTGGGAGGTGGTAATGGCCTTCGCCCAGCAATGGATTGACCATAGCTAATGAAGATGATGACTGTACCACATGTGACCACATTTACAATTATACTTCCATGAGGATTACTGAGAGTTGATACGTTATCAGTGTAAATATGCCACATGCACTGAGAGATACATGTTACCATGTTGATCTAATTCTAAAAACAGAAGAAAGCTACATTTAACACGGGCTTGTTATTTTTTAAATTGCGCGTCTTGGGATGTATTTCTGTTATTATTGTCTACCTTTAACCTTCACGTCACTCAGCTGTCATCCACTCTCTTGTCTCGTATAGTCGGAGGCTCTAATTAATAATTTGGTGGAATCCACTTTTTGTTTGATTTTCAAGATGGGCAATCCAAATTGGCAACAGTTAGTGGCAACTTTCTAAATTTTCTGCCACCTGTTTTGGAAATAGGCCTTTTCAAGAGGAAAATATTAAAATAATTTAACAAATCATTATTAATGCTGTATTAGCACGTACAAAATCCCAGCACCTTTGTGATTAACGTTGCCTCAGAGCACAAAACTACATAGAGTAATTGGCAAAGGCTTTGGGCAATGGGGAATCTTTTTTTAAAACGTTAGCCTACTTATATATTTTTCTCACATGAATCAGATTTTTAGTCTTTCAAGATCATTGTTAAGTGTAACATTTATATTATTATTTCGTGACTTTTAACACGTCTGCCTTTTGTTCATTACTATTATTTGTCCAAAAAACTTGGCTTATATATATTTCCTGCCCCCCCCCCCCCCCAAATATCTCCCCATCCAATTATTTTTGTCCTTGTAGTCATCTGCGTCAAAAAGTGCAGCGTCCTCAAAGGCCGTGGAAGCGCCTTCATCTTCCCTGGCCGGAAGCCGAGGAGGTGGGGTTGCTGTTGCGGCGCTTGGAGCAGGTGCAAGCGGCAGCAGGGTGCCAGCGCCAACAAGCGGGGTCATCGCTAAAGCCGTCATTGTGGGGCACAACGGGGCAGGTTTGTCCACTGTTGAAGGCATTATCCATTTAATTGCATTCAGAGGTATAGTCATAGTAGTATGAGTTGATAATTATCATCACTTAAAGCCAGGTAAGAGCTCAGGAAGAAGAACAAATGGCTTGGAGAGCATATGCGAGTCGGAGACATTATATATTGATTGCTAAGAAAAGTAAGGTGGCTTGGACAGGACATGTCACGCGTGGGGATGATTGTTGGTGGCCGAGGCTAACTAATTAGTGGCAGTCAAAGGAACGAACATGCCTGAGTGGAGGTCAACCGCAGAGAAGAGGCAATGAAATTGTCTAGATTTGAATTGTTGCACTGCCAGGGTGAGAGATGGTGATGGCTTTTTTGGTGGGGGGGGCAGGTGGGGCCTTTATAAAGAAAACGGCTGACGATAATGTTTTAGGCTTGATCTGCAAGTTGGCCAAAAGATGGCGATATGATGATTAATAGCAGGGTTTAAATAAGTACAGCAAAACAAAAAACATGCATGACCAACGCAAACAGAGAAACAATGTTCCAGCTCGTTGTTATGCGTTAATGTGTTCGTCTGCTGACATTTGGCGTAATGGGCACATGGCTGTGTTGTCGCGTCTGGCATTATGAATCTGGCCTCTAGAGGTTTGGTGCAGAACAGGCATCAGAATTTAATGGTGTTGATAATGATGTGTAACTTTTCTCACAATCGGCACTCAACCAGTGGCTGTGCTATGGAAATATTGGCCCCCGTCATATGAATGTAGAATTTCTACCACTGCCTCGCAGCCACCGGCAGAGATGAGCACCCCACCCCATGCTCGTTTTAGATTTTGATATTTTTTGACAATCATTAACTATATAATATATTCATAGTCTGTTTTATGTCTGCTATATGCCATTTTCTTTAAATTGTATGCAGGTGTCAGCCAGCTCAAATATAAAATCACTTTTGGAAGTGTATTATAAATGTTTCCAATGAAATAACCATAATTAATTTAGCTTTGTTGATTTGTGAGGAAAACTACAAACTTGAAACTCGGGCTATATTGATTACTTTTTGCTGGAAAGTCACAGGCATGTTTTTCACCCAAGCAGACGGTATACTTGTTTGATAGTTTAATGTCTACATTGTTCGTGCGCTCCTGATATACTTTGCAGGCTTGGTGCAGCCCACCAACCAGAACGCCCAGCTCAGTGGCCAAGCGAATCACCTTGACATGCTGGGGCGAGATAGCTTTGGCGATATGTTTTCACCTGTACGAGAAGGTGAGACGTGTGGAGGGAAGAAAAAAAACACATTTTATCTTTCACAATCTTACCGGAATTGTCAATTTTGGATTACGAGTCTTATTTATGAATACACTGAAATTTTGTATGCCTTTTTGGTTAATGTCAACCATGTTAATGGTTTGAATATATTGAATGCATACTGGTTTGAATCCAAAGACGACGCACCATGGTGGTATGAATTTCTAGATGATGATATAAAATCTGTGAACATGTAGTAATCGTGAATACATAATTCTTGCATGCATGTCTCATGAGCCAAATGATCCATTTTTATTTACTATCATCCCTAATATACATATATTTAAAATAACATTGTGTGAACAAAAACATCTGTTCCAGTTTATAATTAATCATTTTAATACAGAGTTTCAAAACAAATGTCTGCTGCCACACCTTTAAAGTCTGCTTTATTGTCGCTGCCAGGGTTGAGCTCGGAGTTGAATTCCTTGGAAAACAACGATCTGTTATCCACAGCTTTCACCAAAACCAGCTGTAAGTGGCAAGCAGTGCAGGTACATTTGTAAATATTCCCATGCTCTCAAATAACTGTTACGAGGCCAACACAAAAGACGGTAAAAGGCACCCTCCACCCGACTTCCCCTTTGCTTGCAGTGTCGGATGGCATCAGTCTGTACGCCGCCAGCGCTCACCGTACCCCCGTCAGCCAGGGAGCTGGTTCCACTGCCGCTGCCACCGTAACCGCCACCATGGCGTCGGCGGCGCCGGTCACAGAAACGGCGTACACGACGCCGCTGCATTCTGCCCTGCCGCTCATCGACAGGAAGGACCCTGAGCTGGCCCTGTTCGTAACACCAGACTCGGTGACGTACACTCCCAAGGAGGTGACGTGGAGCCAGGAGGCCCGGAGCACGGCGCCAACTTCTCCCGGCCAGGTCAGTGTGTGGCAGGTGCTTGGGTTTTTGAAGAAATGGTTTTCAGAGAACGTGTCTGATGGCCAGGACTGCTGCGTCGGGCTTGCCACCTTCCATCTTCACTCTTTCCTCTCCTTGGCCATCTCCGTGTTCACCCTTCAGTCCTTCAGATCCTGATCTTACCACTCAACTAGGTCTGCCTCTCGGTCGCTGACCTCGTGCTTCCGTCTTAATCATCTTTCTTCTTACGACATGTCTGACCTTTCCGAGTCAATTTTGTTTGAGCTTGTCTGAGATCGGGTACTACTCTTTCCCTCATCTGTGAAAAAGAGCTTCATAGCTCATCGGATTCCTCCAGTCTAAATAAAGATTCTGATACATTTTTTGACACGATCTAGTCTTGTGATCTGTGAGATCCATCTTCATGCTGCAGTGTACAACATCTGCTCCTCCCTGGTGTTTAGTACTGTTGGTCATCATTGGTCTTTGACTGTTGTAAATACTTTCACAGTCATCTAGATTGGATCGGAACCGTCCTCGCACATCACTCCATTTCTTTACATTTCACCTACACCTTGTGGGTTTTTGCTTTGTTTATTTTGTCCAGTCGCTATCCTGTTGTGGACCCTAGATACTCAAATATGTGTCAGCTTAAGTTAGAGGGGTCTGTATCGCCATTGGAGATTGGAATTTCCACCCCTGGTTCAGGGCTGCCAATAAAGATAAGGACCTCCCAAAGTTTGCTTGAATAGGAATGCACGTTCATTTTCACATGATTCACTCTTTGAAATAATATAATTGGAAATGCAATAGTTGTTGCTGAAGAAAATGTTTCTATTCGTATTGGTCTTTTGCAGGGGTATTTAAATGTACGCTCAATGTTGGCCAGTACGCGTTTAAATGGAATGTCATCAAGTGGCACTTAGACATTGTTGACCTTTCCGTTGACTGCGCAGGAAAATAGCACAGCGCTCAAAAATAGTGGCACATGGTACACATTCAGCATTCATATACTTTGGTATATGTGGAAATTATTTAATTTTTGTTTTATTGTTTTTCTTCCTTGGCATTCTTTTTCAATTACTAAACATAGACCTAGTACCAATCTTTACCGTGACACTGATCGTGAATGCTTCATGTCATCGAGTTACTTTTCAACATTATATTCACAATGCATGTGAATGTTTTATTTTTCAAATAATTAAGCAAAATTTTAGTTCTTTAAAAAAAGTGTTATTTGTAAAAGTGTTATTGTTGTATACATTACACTTTGCTCCCGTCTTCCTTGATTACAATTTTTACACACGTGAAGAATACTGATGTTGAAGGATCCTTTACTGTGTCAAGCATTTTTGTACTCTGTACTCTGTTAACATGCCTGGTGTGTTTCTGACAGCTATGATTTATTTTTATTGTTTGTTGTAACTTTCTGAGCCACCCCAACTGGAGAAGTGTGAAAAAGAGTTTCATTGCCCATCGAATTTCTCCAGGATAAATAAAGATTCTGATTCCAATTCCGCTGTGCTGACACCATCGCTGCGCCCATCACCTGCTTGTGCTCCCACAGTTTGCCACGAGGCCGGGCTCGGTAAACTCCAGCAACTCCGAGCCGTACACGCCGACGTCCGCTGGTAGCGCAGCTGCCCTGGGCGCCAGCCCGCACCTGAGCGGGCGCGAGCGAACGGCTGGCAGGGACGCTCGTGTCTCCGGCACTCCAGTCCTCGCGGCCACATGTGAGCCCTGTTCTGTTTATCGGCGTTTGCGGGATGGTGGTAGAGCGTGGGAAGGCGCAGGGGGTAAAGTTGCAGGCATGGTAATGATTCGCTCCCTCACGATTCAATCCCTTTGCCACAATTTGGGATTTAAAGCAAGAATCGATTCGACTTCGCTTTGTAGTGAATTTGGCGCCTACAGTGGCTGCATGGGTCACGTAAATCGATGGCATTCAAAAAATTATTTCTGCAAGTATCATTTCTGTAAAAATACCTATTATTGATGAATTGACGTGTCCACCTGTACTTTTACCCTGGGCCATGCTGTGGCGTTGTCATCTCCCAAGTGGTCTTTTATCATTTCAACTTAATCCCTGATGTTGTTGCCCATTTAATTTACGCACGCGATAATGGGATGCGGTTGTATTTAAATGCGATATAGATTGAAATTGTTGTTACATGCGAAGTAACCCGTGCTTCTATCAGTGACTGTCCCCCTCTCTGTGAAGCATCTTCATTAATACCGCTTTGTCTCTTTGTCTGCCCTGCACACCACTGTACTCTTTTCCCTATTAAAAAAAGTTAATTATTCCAAGTCCTCTCAATGTAAGGAGCACCTTGAGATGCAGACACGTGTAGACGCTATTATGAATCCCCATTGTAATTGTAACCAACGTTTAAAATAATAACAAACCTTTTATGAACGTTTCTCACATCCCTCTGTGCGAGAGTGAAAATTGCTACAAGGAAATGCCATGGCCTCAAAGATTGTTAACATAAATTGTAGATAAATTGAGCCACTGTATTTCCAAGAACAAATCACATGAGATAGATACCACCACCGTTGTCACTAACACTGGCATATAACAGAAACATGCAAGTGTATAATAGCCCGACGCTTAAGGCAGTGGCTCTCTTCTTTTGAGATGATGATGAATGTTAGTATGGGTTTACTATGTCCCACTTTGCCCAATGGAAGTCTGTCCTGTACAGAGGAAAACGAGGGGATCCTCATGAGATAATTGCCAACGCATAAAAAGTCTTTCCATCACAATTTCATAAAAGTGAGTTTCTACGATCCTGTACCATTAAAAATGTATTGAGATTTTTGCACTGGAGTGAATGTAGTGACCCATAGCAGCTCGAGGAGTTACTTGAACCAGTTATCTGCAACATATATGATACAAATATATATATTGTTTTTTGATTTGGAGCATTCATGCATTTGTATATATTAATACAAATCAATTAATCGATCCATGTGACCTGTGCAAGAGGCAATATATCATGTCACCCACTGGGTTTATTTAACCTATTGGGGGGAGCGGTAGTGTAGTGCTTAGCGTGCTGCGCTATAAACCTGGCGACCCGGGTTCGATTCCCGCTCACAGCCAACACCAGTGACAATTATCTGAACCGGTCCTGGGCCTCCCCTAGGTCGACTCAGCCTGAAATTAGTACCTGGTGCAGTGTGTAAACATCGCCACTGGGGAGAAAAAGGCGGTCGGGCGTGGTGCTGGCCACCCACCCCCTCGTGTACCGTTCTGGCCTTCATAGGTGCTCGCTAACAGCACTTGCCCCTACAGTCTGTTAAGGCTATACGGGGGATTTTTTTTTATTTAACCTATAATAGAGTTTTTTTGGGTAAGATTGCGTAAATATATGTGTCGTTAAACCCTCCACCACCAGAAACAGCCAAATAGTAAGGGTTGTCATGTAAACAGAACGTGGCCAATTCGTCACTAGTACAGCACACCGGTGTGTTGGAGAGCCAAGCCACAACATTTACAATCTGAGTACGACGTTTTGCCAGTAATTACAACTAGCTTCATCATGCGACAGCCAGATTTTTGGAGAAGTCCACCTGTTTCATTTCTTATATAGAGGCATACATTATGCATGCGCATTATGCAGGCCCATTGATCTTGTCCTTCCTGTCCATTGTGTGTATTAAAACAGCCGTACCAACGGTAAACCCTATTGAAGTATGGTGGCCTGTATAGGCATGCGTTTAAACAATGTATTATTCGCTTCCACGCAGCACTAAATATAGAATATGACCCCTATATTCTTGATGTTCCTTATGAAACAATGGGAGTGGCAGAGCATTATCTTAAAAGTTTTCATGCATTCGCTTTCTTCTGTCTGTCTTAGGGATACGATAAATCTCGTAAAGATTATCCGATATGAGTGCCACATTAGTATGAAGTGTTTGTTGCTATTCAACGACTTTCTCTTTAGAACACTGGCCAAATTGATCAAAGGGTTTTTCAAAACTTGAAGACAAAATCCAGCACTCAAAGAATTTGCCTTAGCATCTGTGCCCTTGTGGTATCTGTGCCCCCGCGGCTCCCCTCCCCCGTGCCATCTCGTGTCACGTGACGCGTAACGTCATCTTTGTTGTTCAGCTTATCGCTGCTTGAGACCTTCCAAGAACAAATGCATTTTGGAAAGTTATTACGGAATCCATGCACATTCATGGTTTTTATTATTTGCTTGTTTGCCTTCGGTCTGACAGTCCAATGTGTATACGCCAACAAAAGTTGCCTCTATCACCCATCCCTGAAGCCTCGTGCCCATCTGCTGTTCTACTCTTGCCCCCCTTGCCTTGCATTTTAACCTTCTCCCTAGGGCGACGCTCATTGATCTAGGAGGGCTGGCGTTGCTCCTAAGAGCGAGCCAGCGGCAGGAACGACGTCTGCTTATTTTCTTTTTATGTCTGGGTCTGCTGGCGCAGCGTCCGCATTGTATTGATGTCGCTGCGCCTGTTGTGATCCTGCGCAATCTTAACGAGCGCTTGCTTATGAGCCACCTCAAAGTCACCGGGGTGTAAATGCAAACTGGCACGCTTTGTGCGTTTGATGGTGCACTTCAAGTACGGGCAAGTCCTGGCTTGCCATGCCTCGCGTTTGCAAAGAGGCGGTCGAGAATGCACCCTTGAACCCTTGCGCTTAACAAATAGGCTTGGGCAGAAATGAGAGCACTCGTGGTTTTTTTGCGTGCGTTAAATTGTTGCTCTTCAGAGGCCAGCATGAAACCAAATAACTCAGTTGTTGCCGGTCCACACTTGTGTACGCTTCATGCGTTCTGTACCAGTACACTTGCACAGTGTAGCTGCGGTACGTGAAAAAAAAAATATCCGCGTGATTTTGAGTTTGGACATTTATCCTGCAAGTAAAGAACACGTGATCTTCATGTTTCTTTCTGTGCTTGCAAATGTAACGTGTGCTTTTATAAATAAAATCATTTATAGTTGTATAATTTCATATGGAGTGGCTCAAGAGTGGTTTGTGCTCTACGCTGTGAACCTACGACCTGAGTTTCGATCCATGGCCAGAGCTACCAGTGATGTCTGAACAAGTATTGGGCTCGGCTTAGAACTACACACCTGTCAACCCATACGGTTTACCCGTATTCTTTTACAGGGAAATTGAGTTTTCAGATCCATACGGTGTACAGCCCTTTCAATACAGGCAAAATAAATTGTCTTTATATTTCTCCCTTGTGATGGGACTTTGTGGGATGAACGTTGAGATTCATAAGGGCACAGGGTGACCAATAAGGTCTGAATTGAGCTGTAATAGGGTAGGCACTGATAAGGGGTTGACATGTATGTAACTATGGTAAAAACAACCGACACAGCATGGATAGGCCTTCATCCAGCAGTGGATTGACAAAGCTGCGACAAAAATAGGAGTGCGGTGGCATCGCTGGAGGGTGCTGTGGCAGCAATTCTGATGGTGACTTTTGGTTCTTCGTCTCAAACAATGCTTCGAACTCATGTGGGGGTCAGACCAGGATACTCAGCCTAGGTATGCGTCTATAAAACAACTGTATTTTTAGTTTGCCTTACAATTTGCATGCTTAAAAAATATATATTATTGCTCTTTCAAATCACCTTGAATGCAACTGAATCTTGTGAGATCTTAGAAGCTAAGCATGCATGCTTAGTATGCAGATGGGGGTGTCGGGCAGAGGTCGCAATCGGGTACCCGATACCCGTACCCGACCCGATACCCGGCTACCATTACCCAGCCGGGTACGGGTAGCCGTTTGCGACCCTGGTGCGTACGGGTACGGGTAAGGAATCAAAACCCGTTTGCGACCTCTGGTGTCGGGGTTCGTAGATTTGAGCTGTAAGGTGACCAGGAGATAGCAGTGAAGCGATGGAGTCTTGACTCAACCAATGCTGGGGCTTTGAGTGTCGTGCCATACATAGTACTGTATGCATGAGTTTTCTTCACATTCTGTTTTCCTCCCACGCGTGAAAAAACAATCGCGGAATTGGCCAAACATTGCAACGCAGGACAATCTTGAAAAAAGTCTCAAGACTTTAATCTCTCCTGCATGAAATGCTTCATTATTTATTATTATTAATCACTTATTTTGCGTGTACATTTTCTCGATCTAGACGCGGCGGTGACGCCACCCGGCAGGCCGGCGGTGGAGGTGGCGGGAACGCTGGCACAGCGAGTGGCGGACGTGGTGCAGAACGGCGAGACCCACCGAATGCTCACCCCCTTCCAGGTCGACTTCATCCGAGGCATGATCGAGGACACCATGGAGACCTACACGTACGTGTGTCTCTCCGGGGGGGCGCCCCCCCCTTGCGTCGTTTCTGTTCTCACTCGGGTTGTTGCGCGGCGACAAACCTTCCGTTCAGAAGTCTTGCGGTGAGCAGTGCATCATGTTATATAGGAGAACCGCCTAGGAAGATTGTCGCACGCCTACTTGTGTGTTCCCCTTGTCATAGGTGACATTTTTATGATTGTGATGTACTCATTTTGGGGATAAAATAACGAATTTCATAATTAATTATCTCAAGTATAAATTGATGGAATCTTGTTTTTTGTGGTTGCTTAGTCAGATATTTTGGCAATGCCTTTGATCGAGCATTTTGACAGCAAGAGTTGTGGTGGATCACCTACATTTGTGAAAAATTATCATTTGAAAGGCATAGGCCAAACCCTAATCCCATTTGAAAGAGGTTTTCGGAGATGAAAATTTTACGCGATTATTATTATCATCGTTAAGAGACCTAGCAATTTGTGTTTGTCATGCAGGGATGCATTCCATCGGGACATGGTGAACCTGCAGGTGGAGATGCTGCGGCAGTTTGAGATGCAACAGGTGAGTCGGCACGCCGCTGTGAAACAATCCAGGGTGTGCGCGTATTGTTAGCAATTCAGATTTGTCACTTCCATCGTTCAGAGCGACGTCAACCGGAGTAGACGTCGCCCGAGGGTATCGTCACTGTTTCTGCGTCCTCTGGGTCACATGCTGAAAGCGGAACCTATTGTACAGCCCTTTTTTCAATTTGCGCTGGAAGAGGGCCTTTTGCGCCATACGAGCCGTGGAGGCTATTTGTTTGGTCATTGTGGTTTGATGAAGGCAGCGAGAATAGATGTTTGGGGTGCCGCGGTGGCGAGATGTTATAACTACCTCGCCTGGTATACAGGGAGTTTGCATGTTCTCCCCGTGGTTGTGTGGATTTTTCTCCGGGTCCTCCGGTTTTCCCCCTCCACATCTAGAAACACGCGTTTCGAGTATTTGGCTGTGATATATTTCCACGTGATAAGCCACTTGGTCGACTTTCATTTGTGGCCAGGTCGCTTCTGAAAAAGAGAGATGTATAGCTCAGTGGTCCTTACCTGGTAAAATAAAATAAAAATATAGTTAAATAGAGTTTGCTTACAGTGCAGTACATCAATGGATTTTCCCCGCATTGCAGCTTGAGTCACGCTCATTGACGCACGTGCGGTTTGCATGCAAATGATTTGTCACTGCCCTGTGTTCAAGACCTATATGTGTTTGGCTCGGTGTCCTTAGTAGTGGGCGCCCGTTGGCATGCACACTTCTGTTTTGGTTACGTGGATAATGCGTTTGGAATGAGAGTGCTGAATGCAACAGTACAATCTGGCTCTGCCTTTGCAAAAAATGCTAAATTATCTCTTGCACAATGAGAACTGATGCTGTAAAGCAGCTTGAATCGGCTCAGTAGTTTGTTTGCCAGGGAATAAGGCGTGCTGTTCATTTTGCTTTTTGAAGTTAATCCAGCATATAAAATAAACATTCTGAGTATCCTAATGTTACTTGCCAGTAGGTTTGTTTGATTTTTCTGGAACAGTATGTATTCATGAGTGTCATTTGTTATTCCCAACACTAAGTAAGAAATGTTGGGAATATAACAAAGTTAGAAACATTTGATGTTATGCTTAGCATGATGCTCGTCGTAACTTTCACATGGCCAACAATTCGAATTAACTCCTTTTCTCAGTTTTATTTGAAGTTAACATGAGAATAAACTGTGCTTGCACGAGTCTGTGTATGCGGTTGTGTGTGAAAGCGGTCGGGCGTGTAGCTGGCCACCAACCCGCTCATGTGCCATGCCGGCCTTCATAGGTGCCCACTAACAGCACTGCCCCTACAGTCTGTCAAGGCTACACAGGGGATTTTTGTCTTTGTGTGCACGTGTATGTATTTCTATATTGTGTGTGTCTGCATGTGTGGGGAAACGTGGTTAGCCCACTGCGCTCCAATCGTTTGTTTCCCTTCCAATACTAATTTCGGTGGCAAGTGATATCTGAACTGGTTCTGGGCCCTCATCTGGTTTGACTCAGTACGTGGTGCGATGTGCAAACATTAGCGCTGGGGAGAAGAAGGTGACTAGGCGTGGTCCTGGCCTGACCACAGCCTCGTACGCTCTGCCAGCCTTAATAGGTGCTCGCGAACAGCACTTGCCCCAACGGTCTGTGTATGTTATATGGGAAATATTTGTCTTTGTCTGCATGTGTGACAGCATGTGCTTGTGCATGGGTCGTTGTAGGGTATGCGTGTTTATACGTGATTGTATGTTATATTTGTGTGCGCGTGTGCTTGGACTCACCGGACCGTTCAAGAACGTGATGGAGTCCCTCCTGGAGCGCTACTCCATCAACTACACCCTCGTCGCCGAGATCGAGCGCCTACGCGAGGAGAACAAGAAGCTTCGCTCCAACTACTGACCTCTGACCTTGTCGAAAGTTAGATCCACATCCGAGCGATAGGTTGCCCAACTCGATTGCGTGCAACTGAATCGCATATGTGTGGATGTCTCCAGCAACCGTTGTTCACAGCCGAGAGACACTCTACTTTCAAGCATTGATCAGCCCAGCGATTTGTAGCGACGTAATTTCGTCGTGCGCAGCACACTTGCGAACTTTCAGTCCGTCGTTTCAATCATAGATGCGGCGTTTCATTTTGCCGTGGCTTTTAGTTTCCTTGTTCCGCAACTACTCGCTCGGATCTGGACAAAGCAGTTGCGAGCGATTACTTGGCGCGATTTCAAGAGCGTTTTGATTGCGCAACTGTTGGCTTGAGTTTTGGGCCACGTTAAAGACGACTACTGACCCTCTCCCATCCACTTCTGCTGGAAGTTTTAAAGCAATATGTGTGGAGATCACGTTCATCATGGACGAACAGCAATAACCATTCGTGTTCTATGTCCCTCTTGTAACACGCTCATTTGCCATTTACCTGTATATATGTGTCTATATTAATGTGGGGAGCGGTAGTGTAGCGGTTAACACGCTGCGCTACGAAGCCGGCGACCCAAGTTCGATTCCCGCTCACGGCCACCACAAGTGACGAATATCTGAACCAGTCCTGGGCCTCCCCAAGGTCGTCTCAGCTTTAAAGTGATTACCTGGTGTGGTGTGTAAAAACATCGCCACAGGGGAGACGAATGCGGTCGGGCGTGGTGCTGGCCACCCACCCCCTCATGTACCGTGCTGGCCTTTAAAGGTGCTCACGAACAGCACTTATCTAAAAAAGGCTGTTTAGGCTTTCAGGGGGATCTTTCTATATTCACGTGTGTGTATATATGTATATTTATGTACCTGTCCATGCCTGATAAAAACGTGATTAAGGGCTAAACATTTTGAAAAGCACATTGAGGGTACTGTTCCATCATAGCAGAAATTGTTCAGAAAAACGTGCCCAAATTCTTGCGATAAGAACCTTGTTTGCGTAGGTCACTTGGCTCAGGAGTGGAAGGCAAACTGTCGGTCACGTGATCGCACAAAAAAATGTCCGGAGCCGCGAGGAGTATGTGGATATGCCACACTCCTGTATGCAGATAATGCAGTAGCAGCACTGGTGAAAACTTGGAACTTTGGTAATTTAGACTGCTTGCCTGCACTGGCGGAACCAGTGGGGGTGGGGTGGCACATGCCCCCCCCAATGATCCGATCGAAGTTAGGGATTTCGATCGGATCATTGGGGTTTATTAGTAATAAATCGGCATTTTGCGACCCCACTGCCACTGTAGCATATTATTACGTGCCAGGGACTCTATGAGATGATAGGACAATAGTCTGAGTCCATAATTGGCAATAAGTAACGGCAAAGCAGTTGTAAGTGACTCAGAATTGTGCGCAGTTGCGTATGCAGTACACGACTTCCCTGAAGGCAAACACCTTCAGCGAGCGCGATGCCGATCACACAACGCGGTTCGAATTCGACCCTCGATCGATGGCTGCACCATCGCCGCACACGCGTCGAATAAAAAGCAAAGGACAAGTCCTTACTAACAACTATTATTTTTCATTGCTGGAGGGGTTGCCCCCCCTTAACGTGGTCCAGTGGCATTGGCTTTGGAGGGCATGAGACATTTAAACCGTATTCATCGAGTGCTAATGCCTCATTGGTTGTTGCTGCACAAAACACAAGAAATCAAATGTTAAAACAGGCTGTGGTGTGCAGTTTTATCTGAACATGTACAATTAAAACCAGGGGGGGGGTCTTTATAAAGGAGTTTATCAATAAATAGCACGTCGGTTAGATATTAACAGCCATAACCTGCCTGGACGAGTTTCGAAAAATTCCAGCGTGGTGCAGTAAGCTATCATCAAAAAATGATTACAGTACATGTACTCTACAAGTCTTCCGAGTTGTACAAAACTAAACAGCACAGTTTTTTTAGCCGTACATTGTAAAAAGAGACACGGGGGGGGGGGGGGGAAAATTTAAAAAAAGTTTTAAAAATTATTAAATTTTAAAATTTTGTTTAATTTAACAGTTTTAGCACCTGGTTGGAGGGAGCGGGTCTGTGGGAGGGCGGTAAACTTGTCCGTCCCCCCCCCCTAGAGTACAGTGACAAAAAATAACCACGTTTCGTGTGTGTGCTGTGTCATGTGTAAAAAAAAGGGTCCTGATTAAGTAGCCTGTTTTTTTTATGAGTGCCTTTCCTTAATCCGTCGGTGTAAACCCCTCCCAAAGGAGGAATACCGTTACACGTCAAGATGTTAAAAAGCTCTTGAGTCGGTGCCTTGGTCTTGTAGAGGTTTTGAAAGGAATGAAAAGTAAAAAAAACCCTCAACTGTTGAAACCTCTCTGCATTCATCCTGATTTGTACCTAGCACCATTTTTCGACATCAAACGTACCATTCTTGTCCTTATAGTATGCCTGTTCAACCTCTTATTTGATCATTTTCAATGGGTATGCATTCGGATGCATATTTCTAATGCCAGCCTTTGTACGAGTTGGCGTTCTATGTTTGGTATGGCACTTAATAAACTGACGATTATTCATGATACAGAATTGCGCGGCTGTGAAAAAAATATCCCATCAATGTCTGTTCACGAGCGTAGGCCATTGTGTGCCTGCGCCATTTAAACACTGCCGCCCACATTTACGAAGTTACGGAATGTTTCATTGCACTTTTCAAAGGCCACCCCTTCGATTATAACCGCAGTATGTTGACTTATCTTCAACGGCGCCATTACGTGGCAATGTCTGGCTTGCTATAATTAGAGCACTCGATTTGCAGTTGGAAGCTTGTGAGTTTAAATATCAATCGGGAGTTGACTCAATCCCGTCATTTGCCCGATGTTGATAGAGTTAAGCACACTTTGTGGGAAGTCGGCAATTGTTTTTGGTTTTCAAAGAACTGGCCCCTGCCATGGGAATGTGGAATTTGCATCCACTTGCTCAGGGTTGCAATTGGAGGTAAGCCGAATTCTATGCTCACTTGTTGCAGGCAGACTGCCCAATCTTGAGTCGTGCAATACATGAGAGTGGGCATTCAACAAGAGTGAGTGGCTGGCCAGGTTTGCAAACTGAAGGGCCCTAACAACATTCGAGTACAGAATACATAGTTTGTACCTAATTCTAAAGACCCATTGTAAATCGTGCCTAGAATAAACAAAAAAAACATGATCGTGACAAATGACAACAATTGAGAGTATAATTTTAAGAGCAGAATTATTTTAATGGGCACGAATTTTGACTTAAAGCTTTTGTGACTGCAATAATTCATACTCTTTGCGTCTTTCGGTAAGGTCAGCCGTTCGCCTGTTGGAATTTTTTGACCCGAGGACGATTGCTTGTGTTGCGATCGAAACGTAATTTTTTCATTGTTTTTTCATTATTTTTCTATCTACTTGACTTTGCCGAAAGAGCCAAAGAGTATGGGCACGAATTTCTGTACGTTTCCGCCAGGCCTGGGCACAACAGAAATGTAAAAAGTCACCATCCTGGCGGTTCGATAAATTGTCGCGATTCAGAATCGCAATTTGATGAGTAATCCATGCTGTGAATTCAATGGCTGGGGTCACATGAATTCGATAACATGCGCAAGCTCTTTTGTGAACTGAACGCCTCCCTACGTCAGTTAGGGTGGTATTTGACCATACTTCCCCACCACGGGTTAGTCAATGGCGGTACCCCAAGCCCAGCCACTGATGTGAGCTGCAGCCAGGAATCCAACATCACTGGCTATATAGTGCGGTGCGCGTACCACGGCACCACCAATCCCTCCACATGCAACGTATGTTGAACTTCTTTCGCACCGTACGTAGTCGACCGTGATAATCGGAGGTGCGGGGGAAGGACGACAAACTAAACACAAACGTATGGCTATAACAACGTCGGTTAATCTTAATGCGTATATCTTGAGTGTAAAGGTCACATTAGTCGATGACAACGCACCGTAAGTCCTCTGGTGTGTGATACATTGCATTGAGCACTAGGGCCGGTGGCGATGTTTGTCCCAGACGCTAGGGGTTGCTGTGTTTCTGTGTTGTTGCCCAGTGGGGTGAGTGATGGGCATTCTTTGGCTGTCTCTTTTGTGACTCCATTTGAATTGGCGAGCTCTACGTTTAGCAATCATCAGGCGGGCGCGGTGTGTAACAGATGAAGTTGTATTTGGACAGAGATACATGGGTCAAACTCAAAAATGTACTTTTTTAAAAACCATTATTTAAATCACGTCGAGCAAGGCACTAAGTAAAAGAGTATGAAGTTTTTTTTTTATTTAAACAGGTGAGAACTCCGAAGAACAGAATGTCTAATTTGCAAGAATGACCCACATCACTAAGTGACAGAAGCAAAACAAGATAAAGTACCGCAAAATAGAAATTATAACCTAAACAAAGTGTTGGCTAATATTGTCCCAAAAGATTTGAATGTGTTGCCACACTCAATTCAAGCAGACCACCATCATCATCATTATTCTTATGTGATTGTAAATGTGGCCGTATGTGGTACAGTCATCACAATTATTAAACATGTTCTATCCACTGCTGGACTAAGACCTCCCCAAGCTGACAGTCTCGTGATGCGTCGCTTCAGTATCTGCACGCAAAAAATGAATACATCGAATCCACATTGGTCATGAACACCACCTTTTGACAAAAAAATATATATGAGGCTGATGTTTTTGGCAATGTAATTTCTCTCTGCTCGGATAATCTCTCCAGCAATTATCTCCCTTTGTTCAGTGAACATATTGTACGTGCATTGTATTGTTCGTATTAATGTTTGCCCTGATACTGATATAAATGACAAATGATGGGATGAAACTTGAGGTGTGTGTGGTATCCAGCCCACCACAGCCCTTCGTCGTTCGATCAAGCGAGTTTTGTGCAACTCCCAGAGCCACTGGACTGCTGCAAAGGAGACAGCAGCAGTGCAGCGTGTGGATTCATGAACCCATCTGTGTAGGCCCTTTGAGCGTTATCATGTGTGGTGGGTTCTTTGGAGATTATCCGGTTCCCTTTCACGTGCAACCAAAACGCGAACTAATGAGTTGGACTATAACAAAAATCACAATGTAGGAACCTTCTGAAAAATTTAGTTTGAAACTTGAGCCCCTTCGTGGATAAATACATTAATAATAAACAGTGCGGTCGGGGCAGGGTAGTTTATACCGCCGTTATATGAACATAAATGACCGTCTTATTTCTCAAGACGATCATTGGGACAGGGCTTGTCTCCAATAACAGCTCTGAGTCGCTGGTGGAAATACCACATTCCTGGAGTCCTGATCCCATAGGAGTGCCGCTTTTGGCTAATTCCCACCCCTCTTGAGATTAAAAGATATAGGGTTGAATGTCATGCGACAATCTCATTGCAGAGGACATCGGAAGGTCTTTCTGCTTTCCAACCGTGTAATGCAAAGTTAATGCCTCTGGGTCGTTCTGTAACGCACAGAGCGCACCGTTATGTGAGATTTCCGAAGGGATTCTTCTTTTCATGACATGACATCGATAGCACAATTGAAATAAACGGGGCGGGCGGTGGGGGGGCGACAAATCAATGGATATACAAACAAAAAAACAATTGCATTGATAACATTTATCCTCATGAAATATGTACTGGTGTGTGTTGTGATGCTCAATAACAAAACAAGTCGTCCTAAGAGAAAAGAGCACAACCACTTGATTTCCAAACAAGGTGGTACTCAACTCGTATCAAACCTGCAATGACAGCTGATGGGCCGAATTGAGCCGTGACTTGGAGCCGAACTCGCCGCTCGCCTTCCGACGTTTCCACCGCCTCTTGAGTCGTCTCCGGGCGCCTCGCTGTGGGGGACCCCACCGCTTGGCAGTCGATTGAGGAGCGACCCCTGGCCTGCTTGCCCCCCTGTCTGTGCAGAATCGTTCCGCTTGCCCAGTGATTGCAGCGATGAGCTCGGAGAGCGTAATTATACCTGCGAGCGCTACACGCTGTCTAGGCTTCCCGTGCTGAAATATTTATCAACGCCCGCCTATCGCTTACTCATTGTGGTTTTTTTTTTTTAAAACACTCCGGAGGCACTGCAAAGAGGAGCGGCGCTCAAAAATAAAATCTGAGAAGGCCGTAACATTGCCGTTGTGCGGTTTTGGTTGAAAAGTATTCGCCAAACAGGTGCTCGCCCCGGCAGCTTATCCCCAGCCGTCTAGTCAACCATCCGTCAGTAGTAATAACCATCTCACTGATCTTAACCCTGACCAACACGCCACTGTAGCGCTGACCCCGAAGCCGAGCCAAGTAGCCAACCAGCCAACCAGCCACCAGTCACAGCCATATAACCAACCGAGCAAATAATGCTGACCCCCTTCGCGGATCATTAGCGACTAGGAAAGCGGTCACCGTCCAATAATTATTAAACCAGGCTTTACACTGCTTGGCTTAGGGGTAGAATGTGCGTTTTTGTTTATTTGAGGCTCCTGTATTTCTCTCCGTTCGCTCGACGTCTTCACCGTGGCGGCTTATTGTTGTTTGTATGTATGTATGAATGTTGAACTTCTTACGCACCGTACATAGCCAACCGTGCGAATCGGAGGTGCGTTGTCGGGACCCTACACTTGCATCCTCTTTGACTTGTCGTGTTTGGAGAGAGCCTTGAGCCGTTGCCATACCTGAGTGACTCCGTTGTATGCAACTCGGTTGCCACGCGACTGAATCACTTTCATGCGGACGTCTCTGCAACCAGTTGCTGTAGTGCAGCGGTTACCGCGCTGCGCTACGAACCCGGCGACAACGAGTTCGATTCCCGCTCAAGGACAACACAAGTGACGAATATCTGAACCGGTCCAGGGCCCTCCGCTCGGTCGACTCGGCCTCAAATGAGTACCTGGTGCGGTGTGTAAACATCGTCACTGGGGAGACAAAGGCGTCCGGGCGTGGTGCTGGCCACCCACCCCCCTCGTGTGCCGCGCCGGCCATTACAGGCGCTTGCTAACTTGCCCCAAAAGTCTTTTAAGGCTCTACCTTTTATCCTGATCACAGTAGAGTCCAGTAAGGCAATCTTTCTCTCTCTCTCTCGCGGCGATTTGTGTTTTCTACAGCGACGCGAGTTCCGTCGCGCGCGCACCTCGCGGCGAACTCCGATCCCTGAGCCGCGTGCGATTGACCCTCGCCGCGCTACCACTCGCTCGGGATGATGCCGGACAAAGGTCACGTCGAGAGCGACCTGCTTGCTCAACCGTGCGTTCGTCTGCGGTGATATTTGTGTCGACTCGAGGTTGGTGGCGGGGGGAGGGGCAGTTGGGAGAAGCGGGAATGTGGCTTGGGGACGGCAGTGAGTTCATTGCCTGCTGAAGGAGTCGCCCTGGTTATTAAGTGTTATCGCCGTTAATTGCTCGCCTTGCAGCGAAAGTCACGGAAAGCCCCTCCTCCCCCCTCCTCCCCCCTCCTCCCTCCCCCCGTGTAACCCGGCGCTCTGGTTGTTCGCTAATTCCTCCCGATTGCCTCGTGGGTAATTACTGCAATCAGGTCCATTGTTCTGATATGTTTTTTCCTTGAGCGAAGTCCCTGTGAGTTGAAAGCGCCGCGTGTATACGTCTCGCGTTGTGAGGGTGAAACAGTGAAACAAAGCGATGGGTAAACGGGTGGACGAGCCGTATTAAAGATGTATTTAATCATCATCATCATCAGCAGCAGCTATGATCTATACACTTCTGAATGAAGGCCTCCACAATCTGTCACCATCTCTCATGAACCCATAATGCAACAGTCCCTATTGGGCACCTACACACGCGCTGATGGCATCGCTCCATCACCACAGTGGACGATGGGGGCTGTCAGACGTGTTTCACTCGCTCGGCTGCAGTTCCATCGTTGGTCTCGACCATCGTCCCTTCTAGCCACGTGTGCTGCACAAGCCCGCGTACATGAAACAAAGATTATCAATCAATGCGTGGTCGAACGAGCGCATGTCCTCTAATCCATGTGCTCCTCTCGCAGTCTAAACGAAACTTTTATTTTACTAGTTTAGGCCGACTGAGCTATACATCTCTTTTTCAGAAG